>VXBU01017118.1:581193-615464 GCA_013400315.1 Bombycilla garrulus | reverse complement strand
TCAGCCCCTTTTCCTCGCCCCTTATGACCATATTCTCTTCATCCCCTCATCCATTAAAATGGCTGATTTTCCTTGGCACTCCTGGGTTCCTAATCCTTTTAAACAATGACTTTTTATTGTCTTTTACAGTAATGGCCAGATTAAATTCAAATATTTTTGCCTTTCTGATCATCCTTCTGCCTGGGGTCAGGCCTGGGACACATGGTGGGCTGGGTAGGAATATCACTTTGGCATGGCACAGGGCTTCTTTTGGGATGTTTAGGGGAGAAACACACAAGGTGGCACAAGAGAGACCTTCAGGTCATTGGGAGAAGAACAAGTGTAGGCAAAAACAAGAGGCAAAGGACTAAAAAAGGTCTTTGTGACCAGGGGCATCTGCATGGAAACCGCCAGGCCTCTGGGACAAGGGGCAGCCATGCCCACCAGGCCTTTGTGACCCGCAGTGACATCGTGCCCAGAGACCACTGTGACGCGGCTCCTGTTGTGACCGTTGGGGCTACCCATCCCTGCCGTGGCCACTCCCAGGAGAGCGGCTCTCTGAGGAGGCAGCAGCTTCACTGGAGGCAGCAGCTCCCCTGGGTGACTGTGGCCAGTGTCTGGCAAAGAACCCGAAAGATGTCAAAGCAGCAGAAGGCGAATGCCCACGGCCAGCGCCGTGAGGGGCTGCCGCTGCGGTACGAATGGCATGGGGCAGCAGCAAGGCAGGGTCACCATCTGCCACTCATACCTGCTGTGCCGCTCGGCTCTGTGACCCCACAGCCATTTTGGAAGTACCTAACACTCTCTGACATACAGGAGATCATGAGCCTGCAGGAAGAGCATGGGGGCAAAACCTGCAGTGACCTGTTCAGAGGCCTGGGCCCATATCTGCGTGAGAACAGGTCAGACAAGTCCACCTGGAGAACCTCCAAGTGGTTAAGTGCCCGCCCAGAGGCAGAGGGAATTCGTCGGCCAGCCAAGCAAACTGTGCATCGCAAGCAGCTGTGCTCAGAAGATGAAGAGGCTTTGCTGAAGCGCATGCGCAAAATGAGAGAGGGGCTGGAGGAGCTGGATGACAAAATCTATGAAGAGATGTTTAGAGCTGCCATCTCCTCCCTGGACGACAAAGAAAGCCCCATGAGGTCCAGGTCCATCCTTAGGGATCCACCGAGCCCCACCACGGATCTAGACACAGGCTCCTCGGTTCAGCACAGTGCTTGCAGTGAGACCAAAGACACGGCAGGAGAGACATCAAAGTACTCCGAGCTTGACCAGTCTCTTGACCAGTTGTTGTCTGAACTGGGCCCCGTCTCTCATGACTCGCTGTTTTGCGATGCTGTTGTCAAGGAGCTACTGGAAAACTGGGAGCAAGATGAGCTCCCTGACAGAGAAGCAGCAGGAGAGAGGGACAGCAGGCTAGAAAGCACCTTGTTTCTCCCACCACAAGACGAAGAAGGATGTGTCCTCAGTGATCCATCAAGTGTCACCCCAGAACTTGCTGCAGGCTCAGAGGTGCCATGCAGCACTTCCAGTGTGACCAAAGACTCTGCAGGAGAAGAAGAAAACAACACAAAGAAGGCACCTCCTGACATACTGGCACACCTGTGCCCCGTCTCTGGTGACGTGCCATCCTGCGATGCTCTTCTAAACAAGCTCCTGAAAATGCGGGAGGAAGGAAAGCTCCTTGAGAGAGAAGCAGCAGGAGAGACGGACAGCGAGGTAGAGAGCTCATTGTCTCTCCCGCTGGAAGACATAGAAGCAGAGTCAGCAGCTTCTCCCCTAGACAGCGCTTCCTGCGACGAGTGGCACAGCGAGCCTCTCCCCACGGCGCTGTCCAAAGACACGAAGATGTCTGCGGTTTGCACCTCGCCTGCCGATGCCGCGGACGAGGCGGACGCAGCAGACATGGAGGCTGGGCATGCCCAGCCCGCCCCTCCCCAGGAAAAGCCCTGCGGGGCTGAGCCCCCGGCAGGGGCTTGCCCAATGCCTGCCCAGCCCCTGGCACGCAGCAGCGTTCCTGCTCGCCCCGCTGCCAGCGCAGCCGTGTCGCAGCCCCCGGCCCCGCGGCGATGGCGCTCCGTGGTCAAGACGGCCCGGCGGGCTCTGCGCCGCCTTTTCTCTTTCAGCTGCCTCAGGGGGCGGCCAGAGGAGTCAGACCAGTGCCAGCACCAGGCGGATCGCCAAAAATGACTGCTCATCCTGAGGCAACCACTTGCCAAAGGTAGGTCCTACTGCCAGGCCCCAGCCTAGCACGCACAAGAAAACAGTAAGGCAGCCTGTCTAAAGAGAGCTGGCTGAGGAAGGATAACAGCGCTGCCGTGCAGAATCCCATAAGAAGCTGATTTCAGGCCCTGACTGCACTGTGGGGGTGAATCCCAGCCCTGCCCCCAGGCTGCACTAGGAGCTGAGAAATGCTCCTTGTGCCCTCAGCATTGCAGGCAAAGGAAGGCATGCCTATGCTCCTTTCACAAGGAAAATAGGAAAATGCCTCCCTGGATACCCATAGCATGGACTGGAGGAAGATGTTAACCCCAGATGAATGACCAGAGACCCTCACCTTCACAGGAACCATGGAGACCTCCATGCAGACAAGCGCATGGTGAGGAAGGACTGATGGGATGTTGCTGGAACCATTTGTCTTGGACTGTTTTCTACTTCATCTCTCTCCCATCTCCTCTGCCCCACTTCTCACCCTTCTCTTTTCCTTTTTATTTCTCTTACTCTCATTTATTGTTAAATAAAATCCCTGTGGTTGACTTTGTGTGATAGATGGTCTCATTGGCACCTTAATTCATGCCGAGGTGTTTTTCCCTAATCCCATCTCACCAGGGTCACACATCTTCTCACAGCTCCGGAGCTGTGGCCTACCCAGTGCCCAGCACACAGGGACAATCNATATATTCTATAATATATATAATATATTAAATATATCTATATATAGTTTTATATATATTATATATTCTATGATATATATTTGGCCCCTCAATGCAAGATATTTGGTTCCAATCCTGTGCCTTGAGTAGACATGCCACTCACTAGATCACGTTGCTCAAGGCCCCATCTAAACAAGCCTATTCTCAAAAGAGCCCATATTATGCGAGAAGTAGTGAAGAGAAACACACCGGCCACTCTGAACATATCAGACCAAGGAGACAAACATCTTCTGGAAGCACTAGTTGCAGCTGGTTCAGAAATATGAATGAAGAGAATAGTGAGAATTGCTTCCAATCTCTGCGTTCTTGGATAAGGTCACTGACTTAATCCGGAGGAGAAAAAGAGAAAGAAATCCTATACTGGCCATGCCTTTCCACTCCTGCAGAAGAGCTGTTTTGGAAATACCAAAACCACAGCATCATCTCTAACATAAGGCTGCCCTCAATAGTCTAACAGCTCTGAAAAACAACAAGGTCAAAACTGCTGCTGAGAGCAGTGAATATTTTTTTTGCAGGTAGGAGGCTCAGAGGCATTTTGTTGTCACTTTCTGAGTCAATTCTACATCTCCTGGGTCAGAAAAGCAGCTTCTACATAAACATATTGATATTTCTACCCACATTTCTTAGATGAGGAAGCTTTCCTGATCCAAACTCCACCGTATTTCTTTCTACTCTCACTATGAGCCTTAAACTAAGAGCAGAGGAGCCATAACCAGACACATTTTANCTCACAGCTCCGGAGCTGTGGCCTACCCAGTGCCCAGCACACAGGGACAATCACTACCCTGGTCCTGCAGGCCACACTACAGCTGACACAGAAGGCCAGGAAGAAGGCTTCCTTGCCCAGCTGGGCACACGCCAGCTCACATTTGATCACTGTAGGCCAGCACCCCCAGGGCAGCTTTCCTGCCATTCTGCCCCCAGCCTGGAGCACCGCAGGGGATTGTTGTTGCCAAAGTTTATGGCCCAGAACTTTGCCTTCTTGAACCTGATAGCAATTGTATCATTGTANTTCCAATCTCTGCGTTCTTGGATAAGGTCACTGACTTAATCCGGAGGAGAAAAAGAGAAAGAAATCCTATACTGGCCATGCCTTTCCACTCCTGCAGAAGAGCTGTTTTGGAAATACCAAAACCACAGCATCATCTCTAACATAAGGCTGCCCTCAATAGTCTAACAGCTCTGAAAAACAACAAGGTCAAAACTGCTGCTGAGAGCAGTGAATATTTTTTTTTGCAGGTAGGAGGCTCAGAGGCATTTTGTTGTCACTTTCTGAGTCAATTCTACATCTCCTGGGTCAGAAAAGCAGCTTCTACATAAACATATTGATATTTCTACCCACATTTCTTAGATGAGGAAGCTTTCCTGATCCAAACTACACCGTATTTCTTTCTACTCTCACTATGAGCCTTAAACTAAGAGCAGAGGAGCCATAACCAGACACATTTTAAAACTCACTCACACTCACTTCAGACTGAAGCCATGTCAGAAAAGTGAAACTTTTAAATAGATATAAACTTTTATTATATACAGATGAGATAAATATTAGTCCAACATCCATGATATCTCCAGCACTGAGGGCCCAAGGAAGAATTAAAGAATTTGTTTCTAAATCTACTCTGTTCGTGTCTTACCTTGGCTCCTTTGGTCCCACTAGCACCAGGAGGGCCAGGGCTGCCAGGAGGGCCCTATAAAGAGATAAAATTGAGAGAAAACTCTTTATTTCTAAAGTGCAGGAGAAATATAAGGCTGCAGGTATTGGCAGCACAGACAGTGATGCCCTATTGCACTGGGGAGGAACTAATAGAATACATGAGGCTGCTTTGACTCTACTACAGAGAGGGGAAAGAGAATAACAGTGGAGATGCCACAGCAACCACAATAACACCAATCCAATTTCAGCTGATTCAGAAGAATTGCAGTTCAGTGAATATATCAGTGTCAAGCACAAAATTTAGTATAAAATTCAGACATGAAGATTTACCCCCATCTAAGTGTCTAGACATGAAAAAAGAATAAATGCTTCAGAAAACACTTTTGTAACAAGGTTTCACTTGGAGAAATTGTTCCTTTGAAGTAGTAGACAAACTAGATCCATCTTTACATCCCTCTGCAGTTTTCTACTTCATCTACATTTGCTGCAGGTTTGAACCAGTTCTTTATCCATGTGCAACACCGGAAAACATTTCTGTCGTGCAAGCATAGTGATAAGCACTAACTAGACACACACTTCTTGGTACAAGGTAAACTGTGCTGAGAAACAGAGCAGGATGCAGATGTTGCACCCGGAGGCATCATGATCAAGGGTGGCAGTGATTAGCTGTATGGCTTTTGGCAAGCCACTTCTGGCCTCTGTTTCTTATTCTTTCCTTTGCTATTTAGACCAGAAGGTCCTTGGGAGAAAAGGATGCCTCTCATTAGGTATCATTCCCTGGGTAATGAAAACAGTCTTGTGGAATCCACAGATAGTGGTTTTGGACAAAGCAGTGTGTGTCTGATCAGCAGATATGTACTGACCTTCTAGGCCATTTTCTGTTTTCTTTTTGTTTTAAAAATGTAAATGGTTCCAAACCTTTTATATTGAAAACAAACAAAATATATTAAATCCGGTTCTCTTCCTTTCCTGTTGTGAGCTTAAACAATTGATTTTTTTCTGAATGCTTTATTACGTATTTAATGAAAATTAAGACAAACATTTGAGCTATCACATTTAAAGGACTGGCATTTCCTGTGAGTGTAAGTTGCATTCTGGTTTAATTCTGAAAGCAAACAAACAAAAAAAAGGAAAGATCCTCAGAATAGAGACATGACTGGATACTGTCATGATTCAGCAACCACCCAGGACAAGTCTCAGTTTTAGGGTCAACTCCCACTCTTTCCAAAGAAACACTTCCAGTTATTGAGTATTTGCCACATACCTGTTTCCCCTCCAAACCTGGCTTTCCAGGGAATCCATCCAGGCCTCTGTCTCCCTGGAAAAAGAGAAAGAACCACTATAATTTAAATCTGTGCTGTTTAGGTCACGCCGTGAAGGTAATGTCCATATTATCTGTTCCAAGAGTAATGAAAGGAGAGAAATTCCAGCCAGTCTGATAGGGAAAATAGCTGAAGTTCCTAAATCTGTACCATGAAAAGTTGCTGCAAACAGAAGCAGGTGTGTACTAGCTTTCCATCCTTATTCTGCCTGCTGAGGTGGGTTTGTGTAAACTGGACAATGTGCTCCAGGAGACCGTCAGCTCAGAACAGCTATTACAAAAATAGTAAAGCAATCCAGCAATAGGTCAGGTTTTACCCAATAAAAAAAAAAAAAAAAAAAAAAAAAAAAAAAAAAAAAAAAAAAAAAAAAAAAAAAAAAAAAACCAAACAAACAAAAAAAACAAACTCATTTTTCACCTTTCCTTTCTGTAACCTCAGGGATCAACTAATTTGTTCCTATATGTCTCCAGAGCTGGACAGTTCATAAAGTCTATATGGATTTCATTACTTCATTTTTATTACTTGAAGATATGGGTTTTTCCCCCTGTACCTAAACCTGATTTTTTTTTGCTGCAGTTCCAGACTACTAAGTATTTCCCTAAGTCATCGCAGAGGGAAGCATTTTGTTCATCTTTGTGATGAATATGATATGTTATGTATTTGAAGATCTACAAAACTCCTCTTTCAAATTTCTCTAGACTAAACAATCATAATACTTTCAACTTTTTTTCATAGGTATGTTTGTCAGTCCTCTCATCATTTTTATTGCTCCCCTTTGTGAGAGTGTCCAATTTTTCCACATCTTCACTGTAGCTAGGTGCGTGAAACTCAATACTCCTGAGGCTAACTTTGAGCAGGAATATGTTTTCATGTTTTATAGACTATTCTTCTGTTTAAATCCCAGGATAATGTTTACTTTACACCAATCCCCCTTCTACAAGACAGCTCCTTGATCTCTTTTTCCCAATCCATAACTGCAATATGTTGTTCTATATGTATGAAACATCCTGCAGCTGGCCCTTCTCAATGTCATCTTCTGCTTTGGGGAATTGTGTTTACAGGATAATTTTGAATTCTGACCCTGATCTCTACTGTTCTTCCCATATTCAAGTTCAATATATTTCATATTTTATAATTGAGGTTATTGATAGAGATAACTGGATCAATTACATACTTCTGCTTAACTTCACTTTTCTCCTACTGATTATGGTCTTTGACCACTCAATCTCTTTAGTTTAAAAACTCCTAGAAACAGGGATTTTATTGTACTCTCTAAAGTCCTCAAACCTCTGAAAAATGACGCACATTTTGTCTGGATCCTTCACACACAGCTGAATATAAACTGTCAAACACACATAGTGCCAATGTTAACATGAATGTGCATGTAAAAACAAATTCTACAAGTACAAGCAGTGACAGAAAACTAATAGTTTTATGCTATTTTTTCATGTTTTTATATATCTTAAACTCTGTTAGACCACTGTTACCTACAAACCCACACTCATGGCATTGGATTTAATTAGCTTCTTTTGTAAACTACATTGATTTGCGAAGTCAGAAATGGATTTGCTAATCACTAATTACTTACCCTCCTTAGAAATTCTAGTCAATCAATCTTCTAACTTAAATGTTATTTCAAATTATGTATTCAAGGAATGAAATTAGAGGGACCCATGTCCTCCAGAAAGCAGCTGAAAACCAGTGTCAGACACTCAGATCCACTTGCTTTGGACGTGATAGTTTCCACATTAAAGCTTTCCTTTGCACTGCCTGAACTACAAATATCCTGAATTGAAGACTTTCAGCAAGCAACAGCCTGGTATATTGCTGACAAAATGTGCAGTGTGTTCCCAGGAGAATTTTTAACATCAATACACTGCAGCAATGAGTACTTCACGCACGCTGGTTTAGCTGCCAAAACAGAAAAGTGTCGATGTTCTTACTGCTACCAATGGGGGCTGGGAAAAGCAAATGTATTATTTATACAAGCAAATACAAAAAAAGCTGTTTGAAAACACTCCAAACGATTGTGTTTTCTGCTGTTTCTTTAGAAAAATCTGTCATTACAAATATTTTTTATTATTTTTCCGTTCTTTAAATACGGCTATTCAGTGAAAGGTACTTTTCTCCCAACAGAGAGAACAAACACATTAAAGTTATATTCTCAAATTCATTTTAAGATTCTATTTCTATTTCTTTCTTCTGTGTTCTACTGTTTTTTCTTCTTTTAATCAGTGAAACAAAATGGTGAAGATTCACAAGCAACTAGGGGAAATGACAATTCTGCCAAAACCTCAGTGCTGCTCTCTGACCTCTGCCATTTAGAAAATTTTATGATTTGTTGGAAAAATGATCACCCAAGAGTCTGTAGGGCCCTGGAAAGGCTGGAGGAGAAAAAAAAACACTGCAGAGGGATCTGGCAGCAGCAGACCAATCCTGCTGCGTTCTTACACAATCCCTTCTCAATAAAATGGACAAGAGTTTACAGGATGGACACAGGATTATGCAGCAAAAGCAATGTCCATTGTCACACTGAAGTGCTGGACATGCCTAAGTTAGAATGCCAAGTATTACACCCAGATATGGCTCCTGTTAGCAGGGCAATGCATCAAAATTATCTCTGGAGTCTGTCCTGGGTTCTACAATAAGCTCATTGGAGGCAAAAGGACATGAGATGTCCCTCATATGGTGCAGTGCTTTTCCTAAAGTGCTGGTGTAACCCGTACCACTGGATTTGGGAACCTCACCATAAAACCTCAACATTTACATCCGAGGTCCCAGGATATGTGAATAATGCAGCAAGATGGATGGGATACTTAGGGCTTTTTTGGTAGTAAGGGGGATGACTTGATAAAGCATGAACTCCTCGGTGTATGAACTGGTGCTCTCATCTGATATTATAACCCCTTTTCTCTTCAGGCACAAAGAAACACAGGTTGCGTAGGTGTCAGTATTCAGGTTACAGACTGAAGAGCAGACAAGAAAATATTTGGCCCACTGAATCTACGCCCACTGTTTTCACAGTAGTACTGACTGGTAAAAGTTAAAGCACTGGCAGTGGGTGCACTGAAACCATTGTTAAAACCTGGAAAAAAATTGAAGTGCAATTGTTGTAGCAGAGAATTGGCTGCTCAGGGGGGAAAAAAAAATATGGGTGGGGGGGGGCACTTCTAATTGTGCAGATCCTCCTAATGAAACAAAACCTGTTTCTTTTCTTCCCCACTTTAATCTTTCTCTACTTAGTCAGCTGCCTGCCCACACACAGCTCCAGCTTCCTCTCCCATCACAGTGATGTCAGAAAGATGGATTTCCAGGAGGCAAATATTCCACCAGATTAGACAGTGTTGCCTCTGGAAAAGCAGTACAGGCACTGGCTAGACACAGGACACCAATCTAGTTCTGTAAAGGGCTGAAGGAAAAGCATGACAAAGATAAAGTACAATCCAGCCATTTGCTCTAGCTGCAATAACGAGCATAGATAATACAAAATATAATTGTGGCTACTTTATCATAAGCAGCAGAAAGGATGTTGGTAAAGAGAAGCACAATATCTCACGCTAAAGTCTACTGATAATTTTTCCCAGTAAGCAAAATTGGGTGTTAATCACTGGGTTTCCTCTCCAAAAGAAGAGGAAGACTGAGAAATGGGAACAGAGCTATGCCAGCAAGATGATGATTTCCTCCTTTACACAAACACAAGCAAAGCTGCCAGACCCTCTCTGGGATAAACCTGTATCAGGATTGGCTTGAGTCATAAGCAAAACAGAACATTTTTCGTGGACCCTGAGCACTGCCAAGCAGATCTACAGCAGAAGTGGGTGCACATCTGAAGTCTCTCTGAACACAATGAGCAAACTGAAATACCTAAGGCTTTGTGCCTGCCCAGATCTCCTTTTAAATGTCCATTCCAGGAATAATAAGAATTTGGTCTTTTCCTTGAGCCACAAACATGCTTCAAATCCCAGAGTCTCCTGTATTCTGTGAAACAGCTCTCCACAGCCAGAAAAGAACATGGAACTGGGAAGAAACTCCATTTGGTTGAACTCTTTGACATAGTACAAATTGCCTGGTACTTACTACTAGTGAGTTTGTGTGGATGGGAGAAAAAAGAAACATAGAAAGTTGGATGATGTGAAAACCTGGAATGAAATGGGAAAATGCTGGATGCAGTGACCATTCTCAACTCTCAGGTTGTGTACACAAAGTGGACACCTGTTCAGATCTCCACACTGGCAACCTCCACTCCTCCCCTCCTCTCTCTCCACCATCCCTGACTACAGACACACAAGAAGTTCCTAAATGTGTGCTTAGAAGAAGGCATACATTCCAAAAGCCCTCCTGCACACCCATGGAAGGTAGAGAGCACTTGAAAGCGCAGCACAGTGAAGAAACTCCGTCCCTCTCCACAGCTGCTGGCCTGATAGTCCACCTCTCCTTATGGGCAAAGAAAAAGCCTGGTTTTTCCTAGCATGCAGCAGGAATACCTTGTCTCCTCGTGTTCCCTTTTCTCCTCTTTCTCCTTGTAGACCCTAAAAATAAAAATAAACAAAGATTATAAAGCTGAATCCAAGTAGAGGTATAGTTGCCTCTCATTAGTCACCAAATCAGTGTGCACATCTGCACAATCTATTGAAGTGAACCAAGGCCATTTTCTGTGTTGCCAGTCCTCAAAGTTGGCTGCAGGCGTGATCTAAGCAGACTCACAGAGCAGGGACTGCTTGTGAACCCAAGAACATCTGTAATATTATATTGCCTGCAGACACACGACCCTCCTGCCAACAGCAGAGTGGAGGGACAGCGAACACACCACAGCTGCAGATGGTCTGGAAAACAACCAGTGCTCTGCATTTTTCAAGTTTCTTGTAAACAATGAGAACTTTGGTAAAGGACAATACTGATGAGAAAACCTATTGCATAAACAAGCAAAAATTCCCGCTCCTGGTGGATTTGGATGTGGTAGCCAGACAGACAGCAGGTAGCTTTGAGAACTGGCAAAGGTTAAATGCACTCTGTCCTGGGGGCACAGCCCTGTGCTGAATGCAATGCCAGTGTTCCTCAGGACTGCATAATTCATCTCCTCCCAGCTACACCATAAATATTGCTGGAGTTTGGTTTGATGTGTCACTAGCAGAGACAATCGACTTAGTGGGCACAAAGGGATTTCACCTCCCCTTGGCTCCGCAAACACCTTGTATTTTACCTGTATTGTAGAAACTGGGCAATCAGCTAATAGCTATGGAGAGAAAAATATGCTCAGACAGTAGTGACCTCTCTAAAACTGCCAAAGCTTATACTGCTTCTTGCTGTAATAATTTTTAAACACCAGTTTATTTTACACTACAGTGGAGTCTTGTACCTCCAAGCTAATGAGAGCTCCGTGTCTGGGTATATTTGGCTCTCAGGATGATTTACATAATCATCTAAATGGGCAGGGCTATTTTATACCTAGAGCAGGTTGCTCAGAGCCTGGTCCAAGCTGGCCCTGAATGTTTCCAAGAATGGGGCATCCACCATCTCGCCAGACAACCTGTTCTAGAGTCTCATTATCCTTGTAGTAAAAACTTGCCGCCTTATATCCAATCTAAATCGAATCCCTTTTATTTTAAAACCATTATCCCTTGTCCTATCACAACAGGTCTTATTCAAAAGTTTGGCATCTTTTAAATATTGAAAGGCCATTAAGGTCTCCTCAGAGCCTTCTCCAGACTGAGCAACCTCACTCTCAGCCTTATCTCACAGGAGAGGTACTACAGCCTTCCTACCACTTCATGGCCCTGTTCTGGACCCTCTCTCAGAGGTCCATGAATCTTTCCTGAGAGCAGAGCAGAAGAGCAGAATCATTTCCCTCACCTGCTGCCCATGGTGCTTTTGGGCTGTGAGTGCACACTGTCAACTCATGTCCAACTTTTCATCCACCAGCACGCCAAGCTGCCCTTCTTGGCAGGGCAGCTCACAATCCTTTAATCCCCCAGCCTGTGGGAGGTGACCGCCATCTGTGTCATCAAATCTCAGAAAATCCAGTCAGCCTTTCCAACATCACCATAACGGCTGCTTACCAAGCTGGGACCACACAACAGAGGTGGTAACTGGGTAGAGTCTAATTTATTTTGATCTTGCTGTCTGTTCATTCAATGCAAGTTTGTCCCCTGAGCCCAAAGGCTATTCCCTGAGAGCTTTGAAAATATGAATGGAAACTTGCTGAGAGAGGTGTTTTTTTTTTCTTGGTGTTCTGATGAAGTTTTCAAGCAGCATATAAATGGTGCATCATCACAGACCAAAACAATTGCGTTACAGAAGGAGCATCACAAAATCACCAGCTGTTATCTCAGTAATCACATCATTTCTGCTGACACCTCTCTACTGGCTACAGGTCTGTTCTCATTTCAGTAAGACAGAAGAAACTCAGTGAAGTCAAGAAAACTTCACCACTTGGACATAGTGCAGATAAATGGTCAGACAGACTACAGACAGCTTAATAATAATAAAAAAAATATATCTAGGCAGAACACTGAAAAAGTAAAGAAAGTTTTTAGAGCATTGGAAATCGAACAAGAGCCATGACTTACCGGTGCACCTACGTAGCCTTTGATGCCTGGAGGACCCTGTTTTCCCTCGGATCCCTGGCAAGGAATTAAGATACAGTAAACCACCAGAAATTCTTTCACATAAAATACCAAGAATAAAATTATTCAGAAATGCAAGCTGCTCTTCCAGGCTCACATTGAGACTTCTTGACTCTCTCAGTGCTAATACTGACACTCCAATATTGTCCTCTATCCCCGCAGACATTAACAAGTTTTATCCTTCTGCTTTCAGACTGAGCTTACAAAGGCAACACTTTCCCATACAGGTTTCTGTACAGGTTATTTTAGAAGGTTTGACAATGTCAGTTGTTACACACAACACCTGTTGGGGCTCCTCTCCACGGTGTTAATGGAACAAAGCAAAGGTATACATTGCTGTAAAGTGACTGCAGCCTTCAAAATGTTATATGATTTGAAGAGTAAATGCAAAGAAACGGATCAGAACTATATTTTCAATGTTTATTTTTACTGATAAAAAATGCAAGGATCAGGTACATTTCATCAGTCCTTCAGCTGGTTGTGCACTGACTCACCCTGGAGAAAGTACACTGTAATGGAGAGTACTCACAGTGTGCCTTTATGTGTCTTACAGTGCCTCAAAAATTATCTGGATTCCCAGCTGAACAGGCTCAGCCCTCAGAACTGTCCCATGGAGACAGCCTGGCTCTGGTAAGTTGATCTAGAGAACTGGTTTTATATCACCTCTTTGACTGATTATTTTCTGACATCACTTCCCCTTTCCCACCATTCTCATCAGTCTAACTCCTGTCTAACCCTAATCGGGTGGCTCTAATGGGTAAGGCTTCAAAACAGATAGAGATATTAGTATTAAATAATTTAAAAATAATTACTACATTTTGTATCAAGAGAAGTTTCATATTAAAAAGATAATAAAATTAAAAATGCAAGACATGTCTGCAATTGATTAGTAGCAGAATTGAGGCTTTTTTTCCCCAGTACAGGTTAACAAGAGTAGGGTTCAAGCACAAGCAAAGGTGGTTCTGGGATCAGATATGAGAGAACCTCTGCAAGGTCAGGAATCATTGCAAGTCCTCTAATAGCAGAGGGAGAGCAGCAGGCATGCACCTGAATCTCTCCTTCAGCCTGCAAAAAAATACTGCTGCCAAAGTCTAGGCAAAACCCCAAGAGAAGTAGAGTCCTGCTCCAAGTTGTCCAAATTACAGAAGTCCAACTCAGATCTGTTACATAAACCGTGGTTGCAGCACTCAGCAGAAGTTATAGAGAAACTGGGTTTGTCTGGACGAGATGTGCTGAACCCACTCAATGCCTGTGCTGAGATCATGTCTGGTAAACCAGAGAAGTGTGAGACCTTCAACAGCTCAAGCAAGCAAGAAAGAAATTTGTCAAAATGAAACTCTTACCTAATACTTTTTATTTCAAAGGATTGATTTCTCCTCCCCCCCCTCTGCTTTTTCTATTAAGTGCAGATAACTGTCAGTTCAGATGGGAATGCTATAGCTATGTCTGTGCCACAGCAATGACAACCACAAAAAAACTTTATCCTTTTATTAGGGATAGAGTGGGGGGAAACGAAGGAAAATGTCGAATATTTGCTGCAGGATATTGCAGGCTAAAGGGTCTGATCTCAAAAATCCAAACTTTATTTCTCTGCTATAACATTGTACAATGAACAATCTGAGATATGGCCCTTTTTTTACTGGACCCACATACTCCATTTAAATTAACCTGTCAGCTCCCACATATTTATGCGGGAGTTTTCCCCACTGACCAGTGAATATTTCTTGCCATCTCAGACTACCAGACATCTGTAACCAGAAGCTCCAACAGCTCAGCATAAGGCTGACTTTGGTAACTCTTCTTTGGGTCCAGCTTGTAGCCAGCAAGATCACACATCCTTCTTAGGGAACAAAGTTTACTCTCCAAGTCTGATGAAAAAGAAAAAACCCACTCCAAACCCTACAGTTTTGTGCTAAAGACACTGAGCTAGGAAAAAATCTTCCCTGGAGACATGACTGAGAAGCAAAACCAGTAAAACCAGGGATGACATACCAAGGCCATTTCATTCCTGTAACTTATACATGAACCCTAATGGGCTCAGCGGCCATTTCCATAACTCTTTGGACTGAAATTCCATTACCAGAAGTCTGGAGGACTCTTATCTGTGCTACTAGAAGCTTCACACAATTAATGAGGTCTGTAAAAAGTACAAGACAACTTCTTAAAAAAACTACTGGCAATTCGCACTGAAGCAAAAGGCTCCTTGGCCAAGGAGATAAAGAAGGGGCTGAATTTCCTGGGCACAGGTATCATTGCTGAGCACACTCTGGGCTTGCCTGGCTCAGCGCTAATGAAGATGGATTGAGATAGGAAGGATCACAACCCAACCAACAAGAGAAACTGCAAGATTGCTCTCCATGGAGCCTGGGGTAGAGCCCAGACCTGCTGTATTGATGCTGATGACAAAAATAAGTGATCTGGCAGAAAGTCCCGAATAATCATTACACCAGTAATTGGAGATGTGACCTCTCGAATTGCCAGCTCCACCCTCCTTGTACACCTTGCTCCATGCTGACAAGGTTCTCAGGCTTTACACCAAGAAGTAAAGGAATATGAATTCCTATTTTAGATTTTAAAGCCCTGTCAGCAAGTCAGGGTTATTTCTTTAAATAGGTCAGGCCAGAATATAGCTCAAGGACACTGCACAAAGCCAATGCATCCATTGAGGTAAATGAAAGTCCCTGTGAAAACACACAATAATTTTATATTTAGGCACTGTGAGAGGCTGGGGTTGGCCAAGCTCATGTCTTCCCTGGGAGCACCTGGCACTGTCCAATCAGAAATGTTTAGGTCCAGCCTCCCCAGCAACTTTCCTGTGTAGCCCATATATCTGAAATCCTTCTATTCAGCACTGCCTCCTTAAGTGGCTGAACTGCCTGTTTCTGAAGAACATGATGGGAAGGAAATATGGAGCAGGATCAAGTTCACCTTGAGGAAGATGTAGGTGCTTGGTTTGTAAAAGCTTTGCAAAGCAAATGTGAGGAAGTTCATACCACAAAGAGCATAATATAGCCTGCTGGTTTGTAATTCCATTACATGAGACATGCAAGACAGAGAGAAAATATGTATTTATGCACATCTACTTTTTGCATTATAACAACAAGGCTGAAACCACCTGAAGGATATTTATCCCCTCAATGAGCAGGGAACAAGGCAAGGAGAACTGAGACTTTGAAAGGAGGTTAAAGAATTGCTGCTTCAAAATTCACATTTCTTATGCTCAGCTAAGTCTCACCAGATCTACATTCAGAAGCACCTTGTTTGAAGCAAACCCAGTGATATAAGCACTAGCTCAAGTTTTGTATCACTCAGGCACTGTTCACTGGTGCAAAACTGAAGCTCCCAAAATAGGCAGAAACATTCAGGATAGGATCTCTACATGATCTTTTTTCCAAGTCATAGAGTAGGGATAATAATTCTCATCTGCATCTTAGTGAGAGCTGGGAAAGCTACTGAAGACATGACACAAGGCTTATGTGCCTCAAAACATATTTTCTTCACCTTCTCCAGCTATGCTGTTTATTGGAAAAAAGTTATATCTTCTTTTTACACACTTGGCATAATTGCTGATACCTTAAGAGACTCCTGATGAAAATTAACATTTTGAATTCATTCACCAGTGAGAATATCAATGTCATCAATAAGGAGTAATTCAAGCAATGTAAACATGAAAAGTCAGTGAGAAAAAATATGCCTGCCTATGTAAAGAAGAAATTGAAAGCTTACCTTTGGACCTGCTGGCCCAGGCAGTCCAAATGCTCCTGGCTGTCCTGGTTCACCCTGAAAGCAACAGAAATATCACTAGTAAACACAAATCTTTTATATATAAAGGCTAGAATAGCTCAAACTAGTCAGTACATGCAGTTAAAAATATTGACAGTCCTGAGTGCCATTATACAGAGATTTGAAAGTTTACAATGAAAATGTTTTCCTCACAAAAATAAAAGCAGAAAGAAAGAAAATGAAAACTGAAGCAGCTCTTCATCTACTCTCAAAACACAAGTAGCAAAAAATTAGTTTCCTAACTTGTGAACAGCTTGCACTGATTACAGAATACAAAGATGGATTCCTTGGACTGAGGAATTTGTTCTTGAATTGTCACCTTGCAGTGTATAAACACATCTTATAAGGAATTCTGCAAGTATAGGTATGACACTGTCCAATCCTGTGCCATGTGTGATGTGATGAAGTTGCATCAGTTCTGGAAGCAATACAGAAAAATTGTCACAGTTTTTCCAAAGCAGGACAATTGTGGAACAAAGAAGAAACAAGATGTAAGGAAAAGAGCTTTTCTGCTGTGTGTCACTCCTTCTGTGTATACCTGCCTTCTAGAGAATCCTTTCCCAAGCTCCTTCAGTTGTCACCAAGTGACTGCCGCAAAGGGACAGTGAATGACATGGTGAAGGTTCAACATCAGGTTAAAGATATTTCTAAGGGATGGTGATCAAAGCAGGTGAAGGATGTAAGACTCTAAAACACTCTTTTATGAGATACTGGAAAATATATTTGTGGGTTTGTGTTTCAGCTGTAGTCCTCTTAGAGGCAGTATTTGGTACACTGCATCCTTCCTTGAACTAACGGTGCCCTCCTCTCCTCCTAGTTTTTATCAGTGCATAAGTGGGCTGAGGTCTTTTCTTCTGTGACCAAGACTCCAATTTCTCCAGCCCATGTCTGCTGTGGAAACATAAGATGGTCCCTTGCACCTTTGCCATCTCTACTAGCCAAGGCCTCCTTGCCAGCCATAAAACAAGTGGTCGGCCTCTGCAGCTGCCGCTGTTTAGTAAGCAGGTCCCAAACCAGAGGCTGCTCCCTCTCCCTCCTTAATGAATGATAACAGAGCTGCCCTGGAGCCTCCAGCGATGGTTGATCCACAGGACACCTGCCTTGGCTGCAAACGTGTGAGGGAGAGTTTCGGGGCTATTAACCTCCTGCCACCTGTTTCTGCTGCTCCTAAAACGGCCACACAAATCCCCAGACGTGTTCCACTCAAGGCAGATTGATTCCCTCTGCCTGCCTCGCACTGAAAAGCAGGATTACATGATAGGAACAAAAAAGGCTTACGGCTTCTCCTTTTGCTCCATCCCTCCCCGGTGGGCCAGGTGAGCCCAGGGAACCCTGTAACAACAACAGAGTTATCATCAGCACAGCATTAACACCCGCTGCAAATGCAGTGGCATGAGCCTGGAGAAGAATGAGAAATGAGGAGAAATATTTCAACACAATTATTTATTATTTACAGTTTCTGGAGGAGCTGCTGCTGACATTAATACACTAGGGACGATTGATGAGCTGCTAATGAGGAACTAGGCACTCTCGTCCACTAAACTCATTTAAGAATAAATTAATATAAAAGCTCTGGAGCTAATTAGACACATAACAACTGAATCATCTTAATATTATCATATTATCTTCTCTTAGCTTCTCTCTTCACCATTCCATTGTCTCAAAAGTTGCATTTTTAATTTTTTTCCTCCTTGATTATACAGCATTCATGGCAAAGCTATAATATACATAAGTAGTAAGCCTAAAAGCAAACAGAAAAGAAGCCTTGATATACCCAAGCAGTCCTCAAGAATGACCCTGGCCACTGGGACGTAAGTCCCAGAGCTGTAAACATGCACAGGGGTAGAAGATAAAGAAACAGAAAGCCAAACACCACTTAAATTCAAAATTTTACCATTTAAAATCTTCCTATGCACCAGGATGAATGAAAATAAATATACTGAGATTGATAGCTCCCCAGCTAACAGGAACAGCAGCAAATGTGGAGAAAAAGCAAGTTTGCTGCCTGCAGCTGGCAATTTAAAGAAGAAATGGAGAGTGGAACAAACAGGCAAGTCCACACACAGTGAGGATCTGGCTTAGTGTCTTCACTTCTAGGAACTGCAGCAGTTTTGTCTCAGACGTCTTATAAAAAAAGGCTCAAGTGAGAAACAGACACAGGCACCGCAAGCTGCCACTGTATGCTGTGATTGTTCAGGGCTGGTTTGTTGTGTGTTACTTGGAGAGGCATCTTGCCTTGTTATCTGGAACATTTGCTATTTTGTAAGAGGTGGGAAAAGTTTAAATTCCTAAAATTCCTCCTGCAAATGAGGATTTGATTAAGGGATTTCCAACAAATGTGTCCAAAGTAAATATTAGTCTCAGAATTAGCTCAGTACTGGATTTAATTTTTTTTGTTTTTCTTTTTTTTTTTTTTAAGATGATGACACACTAAGCAGCTGAAGGCCACCACAGTCAAAAGTTATTTATGTCCAGTGCAAGTAAAGGCATAGTAATATTTGGCCTAGTGTGTCTCATATTGAAGAGACTCTAGTGTTTCTGTGTGTATTAGCACTGAGTTCCTGTTCTATCCTGTTCTATTACATTTATGTATTTTGAAGTTTTACAAAGTTTAGTCAAAGCTCATGCCTCTGAGTTCTCCACACATTTGTCAAATGTGGCTGAGCATTGTCAATACACTTAAAAACTTCAGCCTGTACCTTGATGAAAAACAGTACAACATCACAGTCTCCTTTTCTGAGCATCTTGCTTACACAAAATGGGACAAAATATAATACAGAGGTAAAACAAAACACTTAGAGGAGGATTGGTTTTCATTAGACTTCACAACAGTTTTATAAACTCTTATTTTTTTTCAGAGCATAATTAATAAAGACTTGGACTTACCTTTTCTCCTTTATCCCCTTTCAGTCCAGGAAAGCCAGGAAAGCCTTCTTCACCCTACAACACCAATGGAAAAAATACCTCATATCAAATGCTGTATCATTCTGTGGTATATCTTTGTAGTTTAGACAAGGCAGTTGTCATCTCTTAAGAACTGAATCCAGCTTTTCACCCTTATTCAGGGTGTGCTCAGTCACCTGTAACTGGCCTATATGTGAACAGATTCAGTTTCAGTTTTTAATTCCACTGCATTCCTTCCCTTCCGTTTTGTAATTACCATCCAGAACCAGCAGTTTTGTAAGAAAAATATTAGAGACCTCCCCTTGTTAAAAAAAAGTATTTGAAGCATAGTAACACTTCCCTAAGAAACCCTCCTGTTTCACATTCCAAGGCATAAGAACTTGAAGTTTGGCATGGCCAACTTACACAATGCCAAGTTCCCAGTGGCATAGATTTGGGTTTTTTTTAATTTAAATAAATTGCATGGAAATTGACATGGAAAATTTTGAAAAAATTCTGATGTAGTATTTTTTTTCATTTTAGCTACTCTCATTAGGACAAAAGACTGGGAGCTCTTTTCCCATTTGCTTTTGTAAAAACTCACCAGTACAGAAAAATCCTTTTGCAAGAGCATTAAGTTGGCTAAGAAGTTGATGCATATATTTCCAAGTTGTCTGCATACACATAAGGACTACCTAAATGTGTAGATAAATTCAGGCCAAATTCTGCCACATGCAATCTTATTTGTGACTTTTTTCCTGTAAGTCTAGTCTAGCAGACTTAGATGGATATGTTCCTAAGGCAAGGTTCCCTATTTTGACAATAGACAGTGTCAAAATCCAGCCTTATTTATTTATAGATTTATTTGGCACTTACAGGTAAACAAAAGATAATATCTGAAAAGTATCTGTCCTGTATATGCAAATTAAAGTCTTTACCTTTATAATCACATTTCTTGCTAACTGAACCTTCACAAAGCACTCCAGAATTTGCAATGCAGCTGGTGGTAAAAATCAGCTCTGCTATATTTAAATGGCTCTCTAAGGAGACAGAAAACCCATCAAATAGCAAACGTGAGTTTTGAGGAAATAATTTTCTCTAAGAGGTCAATATAACTTGAAGGAATTGCTGTTCCATGGCAAAGTGTGTCATACAGGTAGGAAAACAATTTGTGTCTTTCCTATGCAAAGCAAAAGGAGTTTGCATAAGGTCCAGTTAATTAACTTCTCTTGCCTTTTTTTCTTTTTTTTCCTACCATAAAATAGCAACTGTTGGGCAAAGCTGAGCGAATTAATCCTATAAGCAGACAAAAAGTTTGAAGCACAGTGCTCACAGAAATATTCATACATGACAGGCGAGTATCCACCAGCTTTTCCAGTTTTTCTCCAAGGAGAAAATTGTACAGAACTGAGACTCCAGAGACTGGTTTAATGTCCTCTGGGGAACCACCACTGGAAAGGCTACAGAGTGAGAAGAGCTCCTACTTCTGTCCTTCTGTTGACTTCTAGGAGAATTGTTAAGGCCAGAAAAGACCTCCCAGGTAGAGTACAACCATTTACCCAGAATGGCCAAGTCCACCACTAAACCACCTGCCACATCTGCATGTTTTTCAACACTTCCAGGGATAAACTTCCCTGTGCAGTCTGTTCCATTTGCCTGACCATATGAAATTGCAAGCATTGTGTAAATATGAAAAAGAAATAGCAGAGGCAGAGAGCACAGGGCAGTGGAATAACTGCCAGGCAGGCACTGTCTGCAAATGCTCCGGGATGAAATACATGGGGAGAACAGGTAGGCTCTGGCAGCTGGCACTGAGCCCTGCAGAACAAAAGTCCATCACATTCTTTGCACAAAGGCCAAAGCTGATTTTGCCACTGAGAAGGATTAAAATAATCCTGTATTCCCACAGGTTGGCTCCACTTCTAGCTTCAACACAATGGGAATCAAGTGGTGACACGTAAACCGCACGCAGCTGTTTACGTCATGCAATCCTTTTGTCACCCATCTATTTTATGAATATCTGAAATTCAAAGGCTGTCCTTTTCTGGAGAAGCATCAGGACCAGAATAGGAAGGTAACAAGAACTTGTGAAATGAGAAGTATCAGCAAAAGAAGAAGCTACTGATAAAGAGGGGAACCAACTATAGCTTCTAAGGCATATTCCCTTAGGCTTAGCCTATAATTTCTGGAGTAGTTTTACTCTTTAGATGGTGTGACCTTTTGTTTCTTTGGTCAACAGTTTTGTGGAAAAAAACTGGAATGTGCAGGTAGTGGTACCTGTGAGGTATTTCGCAGTAACAACTACGGCATTTGCAGTAACAAAGAAGCTTGGCTTAGGAAGTTCTTAAAAAATGAAATATTGCAAGCTCTGAGGATACAGCACTGGAAAAGTCACTCTGAAAGTGCGATCCTTCATTCCTCAAAGAATTGATAACAATTCTGCAATAAAATTAGGAAGGTTTTCTGAGCCATACTGAAAACAAAAAGTTTAACCAGAATTCAGTAAAAAGGATAGAATTTTGAATTCTTTTGTATTTGCTTTTAAATGGAAGCATTCAGAGCCACACAATGGATACAAAGCAAGGGGTCATCACTACTTCTGTTCATCCAGGGGCTCTCAAAGCAGGACTCACATGGGCACGTGGATTGTCCAGACTCAATGGACCAAAGGAAAAGCCACATCATAAGGAACTTCAAAGCACAGGCAACTCTCAGCTGCTGCAGAATACTGGCATGATGAAGAATAAAAAACTCCTTTCAGCTTCAGCCAAAAAAAAAAAAAGTGGTCTGGGTAAGGACAGACACACCCAGAAAGGTTCCTTTGTTAGTTTGTGTACATCAACAGAATTAGCAGAATTATTCCTTTTCTGTATTTGAAGAAGGATGCCCTCCTGGGACACCAGCATCCTGTGGATTTACCAGACCATGCCAGCTCCAGGTTAGTGGTCCCTCCATATTCACCATATGCATATGTACCTTAATTTGTTGTAGATAGTGCAAAAAATTAACCTCCTTTGGGTTACAGCAAGCCCCACTACCCCACAGTTTATGGAATACCACGTATTTATGGTATGTTACCAAGTTATATCCACATTTGCCATGGTGTAACCCCAGCCAGCAGCCAAAGCCCACGCAGCTGCTCGCTCACTCCCCCACTGGCAGGACAGGGGAGAGAATCAGAAGAGTAAAAGCTGAAAAACTCATGGGTTGAGATAAAGACAGTTTAATAGGGAAAGCAAAAGCCAAGCACTCAAGCAAAGCAAATCAAGGAATTAAATCTCTGCTCCCCATGGGTACTGCCAGGTGCTCATTCATTTCCAAGAGAGCAGGGCCTCATCACACATAACAGTGACTAGAGAAGAAAAGCACCATCAGTGCAAATGTCCTCCCCCTTCCTCCTTCCTTCTTCCTCTGCTCACTTTATATACTGAGCATGTTTTCACATGGTCTGGAATATCCCTTTGGTCAGTTTGGGTCGCCTGTTCTGGCTATGTCTTCTCCCAACCTCCCCTGCACCCCCAATTTCTTCCCCAGTGTGGCTGTATGAAAAGCAGAAAAGCCCTTGGCTCTGTGTAAGGATTAACAGCAATAACAAAAACACCTCTGTATTATCAACACAAACCCAAAACACTGCCCATACCAGGCACTGTGAAGAAAACTAACTCCACTCCAGCCAAAACCAATACAACATCCAATCTTTGTCTGAGTGGACATAATGATGAATTTATAGAAAACATAACTTTAATTGCTAGATGCTAATTTCATCAGAGTGGGAAAAACTAATGCACAGATTTTGCCATATCCAACCTCATAACAATTTTTTTTCTGAAGAGACCTAAAATAAAGAAGGAAAGAATCTGCAGGTATAAGATAGAACAATTCAGTATTACCTGATCCTAGAGAGACATCAGAAGCATATAAAGGAAAAATTCGTCAGTGATGTTTTTAAGCAAGCCACTCAAATTTAAATGTTTTTCTTTTCTTTCCTCCATTTGCAGCTCCTCAAGCCGCTGCCAAGTTTACAAATATTTCTTCTAACTTGAGAACAGCTGTGGCCTATAATCACTTTTTTTTTTTTAAACTCTGGGTTGTGGCCTATGTTAATGAAAANAAAAAAAAAAAAAAAAAAAAAAAAAAAAAAAAAAAAAAAAAAAAAAAAAAAAAAAAGGGGGGGGGGGGGAAAGTGAGTCCAAAACACATGGCTAGATTCTCATTTGCCTGTCAAATTCAAATAAATCACTGGTCTCTTTCTTCAGCATACAGACCAGACAACAGGAGACAGATCATTCTAAGGTCAATTCTGTACATTTTATTTATTTTATCTTCCAAACTGGTCTACATCTCACACAAAAGCGGCAATTTTCTAATCCTGGTATGAAAGTAAAATTTCTAACCCTGTCACAAAATGTCAATGGTGGTGTCATTGGGAGACATGCAAAAAATCCGCCAGGCTGAACCCCATGAATCGCACCCTCAGCATGTTGGCAGCTGCACAAACTGGGGTTGTAGAGCCAAAGCAGGAGACAAAATAGTAAAATTTTAAGAGAAACAGAACAATTGGGTAAGATGAAACAGAAACAGAAGTAAAATTGAACTGTGGAGTGGTGGCACTTGACCATTAACACCCCCCTCTCTCCTTTGCTAATTAACTTCACAGCATCCCTGTGGAATGAGAAGTGGTTACAGCACCTGTAATATTGCTGTCACCTCATGAGGGTGATCAGTGGGAGGCACAACAAAGCAGAGGACAGATGAAAGGTCCCAAGGACAGAAACTCACTCCAGATTTCCTGTGACCCAGGCCAGTGTCTTAACCATAAAATTATTATTTCTCCTGGCTCTTTGGCCTGCATCTAACTTGTCAGTTTGATGTTCATGAAGAATAAATGAGAAGATGATGAATAGTTGTCCTACTGCTGATCCAGGGTTAGACATTGAATTGTTATCAGTGTTTGATGAGTCACATGAAGTGGGAGGACAGAAGAGATGTTGAGTGGGGTCTTCAGGTTGAAATGTCTTAGAACACTTCCAAGAGACCTCATGGTCTGGAAGAATGTAATATCTTTCTTTTCAGGGTTTCTCTATTCAAGGGAACCAACTAATGACATAATAAACATTTTACTG
Organism: Bombycilla garrulus; assembly: GCA_013400315.1. Taxonomy (NCBI): domain Eukaryota; kingdom Metazoa; phylum Chordata; class Aves; order Passeriformes; family Bombycillidae; genus Bombycilla; species Bombycilla garrulus. The sequence goes on along the minus strand of VXBU01017118.1, from coordinate 591,164 downwards.
ATACTGTAAATTCTGAGGGTTGTTTTTTTTTTTGGGTTTTTTTGTTTGTTTGTTTGTTTGTTTTTGTGTGGGTTTTTTCTTAGAGAGGCAGAGCAAAGACCAGGGTTTCATTAAAAGATAGGGATGATCTGCAAATCGGCTGAGAGGCAGACCTGCAGTGAATATGTTACCTAGCTCCATTTTTAAAAGCTGCTGACCAGACAAGCAGCACAAATGACTGCCATTCTCCGGTGCTCAGATGCAAGGTTCTATTAGCTTAATGATGCTAAAGCCCTATTAATATCTTGGCAAATTTGACACCAAAGCTGACCTAATCTTCTGCTTCCACATAAAATAAGATATTCATCTCAACTTGGACTTTGCTGCAGTTAAGAGGAAGAAAGAAATGAAGAAAATATTCTCTTCTGTGTCTCTGTATTATATTCTGATTTAATAAACAGAATGGAAATGTGGACATGTTACGCATGGGTCAGTAGAAGTCATAGGTTCTGCAGAACTATCAGGAAATCCAGCCCAGTGCAAACAACTGTTTAAATGATAACTATTGGTGGTTTTTGTATTTCAAACGTATGAAAGATTTTATTTCATCCATTGCATAGAATTCAGTTGTCCCCAAAAGGTGCTTTCCCAGGAGATACTCATTTTCAAAAGCTCTCTAGACCCTTGAATCTTATAATGAATGTCATGGACCCCCCCATGAGACCAGAAGGGTCCTTCTGACCCTCCATTTTGTGATCACAGTTCTTCTGAAGAGAGTAGATGCCCCATTTTTCAGATACTCCAACAGATACCTTTCTCTCAAGAAACCTGATACTCCAAATTTTTATAAAAATAGGTAAAGCAACAGCTGACTTGTGGCTAATTTGACACATGGTCACCTATAACCTTGGTACTGCAGGAGAAACAATACATAAGAGCTCACTCATGTGGCACAGCTCTACAGTAATCAAGGTCAGTGTAGAGTTCAGAATAATATGGAAACTTTCTAAAGATTTCAAAGTTGTAACTGGTGCCTGGAATCCTGTCCATCAGCTTCATGTTATCTGCTTCCCCAGCACGACACTCCTTCACTCCCTAGGTTGGTGACTGCTGAGGGAATGGGGTGGTCAGATACCCCTGACAACTTATTTACTTCTACTTCATCTCCAGCCCAGGCTGAGCCGAGTGGTGAATGTAACACCTCTACAGCAGAGAGCATAGGGGAGTACAAGAGGGGGCTCTTCTGTCTGAAATACTCCTGTTCAACAGCTAGAGTTGCTCAATCAATTGCTGAAACATTCAAATTAAGAAACAGTCAAGAGTTTGCAGAGTTATTTATGATTTAACATAATGAATAGGAGGTAAAATACAATTGGAAACAATCAGTACTATAATCCCACTGCAAAGAGGACTAACCTGACAAATATACTGGATCACAATGAGTTGGGTTTGCAGAAGTAGAACTAATAGATGCCAAAGGTTCATTTTTTCTTGTTTGCATGGTTGGGGCAAGAGTATCTTCAATTAAAGACACATTTCTTAGAAACCTTAAAACATGAAAAACATAACTCTGCTCCAGAAACTTTGCCTTGAAGCACAAGTTGATGCTCCTTGTCAGCGCCTGACATTACTCGGGACCAGACAAACAGCTTGCCAAATACCAGGGGGAAGTGTTCATTGAAACAGAAAAATATTCCAGCCATGTATCATGGCATTGATGTATTAAAGTCCTTACATCTACAAAAAGTACACAGAAAATAATTCTGGTCTTGTGGATGATTTGACACATACTGGTTGATACTTCTCTTGCAAGAATAATCTATAAATTCCACTTGCACTGCTTCTGGGAAGTTTCTGATGCTTCAGATCTCCACATACCCCTCAATAATTTCAGTAGCTCCAAGAAGAGCTCGTTAGGGCAGAGGAGTAATGTGTCAGAGCACTCCCAACTCTGCTGTTGATCTTCTCTTAACCATCCTCTGCTGCTGATATTGCAGCTTCACCCCTTAGTCTATCTTCTGGTGCCTCCCTGAAATATGTACAAAGCTCTTCCCCAGGATTAATTGCATCGTCTAGTCCATGATTCCTCTCCTCCTTGAAGAGTACCCTCCTTTAAATCTCTCCCTGCTGGGTAAATTTGCCAAATCCCTGATCATTCTTCTCATTGCTCTTTGCAAGAGAACATCTCTCCACCCCTCTCTTTAAATGTCACATCCAAGCTGAAAACATCTGCCTAAAGTCTTACCACCTACTTGTAACTTGCAGTGATGCACTGCTGTCATTGCCAAACACACCTGAGGCTACTCAGTCAAATCTTTGCCAAAGCTATAAATCTCTTTGATCCAGCCAGACACGGGGCTTTGGAACTACATCATATTTAAAGTCCCTTCCAACCCAAACTCTTCAATGATTTTATATCATTTCTTTATGAAGTGGTGCTGCTCCCTAGGTCTTTTTCATCTCAAAGGTTATGACAAAGGTCATGATCCTTCTTTGCATTTTACTTGGACACTGAGGCATGGGAAGGGGAAAAGCTCGGGTCAAGATCTTTGGAGCCAGTGACAAGGACAGAAAAAAAACGTTTCCAGAGACCCAAACTTAGTCCCAATACCAAATGCATCAGATGTCTTTGAAATAACAACCACTAAGGGTCCACACACTGCTTCAGCAGGAAAGCAAACTTTTGTAATGAAAAAAACCTCACATTTTCCTCATCTGGCACTTAGTACTATGTGTACATTTATTACTCAGCAGGGTCTGAGACCCAAAACACCATCTTCTTGTCAATGCCAGAAACAGACGACCTTGTGGCCATTGAGAGACAAAAATCTCAAGGAAGTCCTTAAGAAAAAGTGTGAGAGACCCAATCCAGGAAATTAAAGGTGTCCAGAGTTGCCCTCAGGCAAGTTAAGAACAGCATAAAATCCAGTGTTGCCCTGTCCCAGCTGCCTTTACTTGCCCTTTCATGGCGCCCATGAACAAGGCACCTGCACCTTCTCAGCCATCACAAGACCAAGAGCAACCCAGCAACAGCTTAGATCACTGGAAAGGGGAAAACCTTTCTGCTTAACTAGGGAGATTAACCAGCAGGGAGAAGGGCAGGGAATGCTTAGGATACCTTTGATGGACCAGTGAGAGCAACTTACTTTGTGTAATGCTTGAGCACTCTGTGATTCGTTAGGCTGCACTTCAGAGGGTGTGCTCCAGACTGCTGGGAAAAATGTGTTATTTCCCACCTAACAGGCAGATAATCCATACCTATCCACTGCAATGTCACTCTCAGGAGCACCCTGCATTCCAGCAAGATTTATCAATTACAGAATCAAGACAATGTGTTTTTTTCCCCAACCCCCCCCCCCCCCCGCCAATTTATTTTTAGAAGAAAGATGGAACTGGCAAATCTCTCTCACATGTTTCCTTTCCTCACTGGCAGTGGATCTTGGCAGAAAAATCCTCTACAGAAACAAATGCTGCAGACTTTGCAAACTTCTGGCTGCCAGTAGATGTCATTGCATACCAGCAATGGTACCTGCCAGCCAGGTGGCAATGCTGAAAAGAAATACATGTTTTCTAAGTTTATGTAAGGAAAAAGAGAGAAAAAAAAAAAAAAGGAACTAAGTTACTAGCAGTCTTACACTGCTGAGAATTAAGCTGTTAGAATCACAAGTATCTGAGCTGACTTCGAGTTGTTTATTGCAATCTGCAGCTGTTATTTTGGGTCACAGAAACCCACAGAATTTATCTAAAACCCTCTATTTATGGTTAAGAAAAAGAACTCCATCAAACTTTAGCTCTGCAGAATGTGCTTTAAATACACAAAAATACTCAGCATGCAGACCAAAATTGGCCACATACACAAAAGGATTCAGAATTACTGAGTAAGACAGATAGTAACATTACTAAAACTCACCTTTTAATATGAGGATTTTGAGAAGAAATCACAGATATGAACAATTCTAGTGATCTGCACGATAGCCTTATGAAGTAGATGAGGTATTATTATACAGATGTTTAAGTGCTGGACTGAGAGGTTAAGTGCTCTTGACCAGCACTCAGTAGCTAAGAATAGCTCCAGCAGCCAAAAAAACCAAACCAAAACCAAACCCAAAACATGTATATAAAAACGCCCTGCAGATTGTGCTTTAACTGTGCATTACCAGGTCAGTTTTACTCACATTACCTTTTATTCTGCAATAAAGAAGACCTGAGCACTAAGAACATGAGAACGCAACCCTGAGGAGGCAACGTTTCTATAGCCACTGTCTCCAAGGAACAGCAGTGGCAGGGCATTGGGGTTTTGTTTAGTCTTCAAATTTCAACTCAGTATTATCACTAAACTTGAAGATGTTTTCCCATTTTGTTACTGTTGAGATGTGCTCACTGAAGGAGCCAGCATGGATGCTGATGCACCAAGGCTCCTGCAGCCTGCTTCTGCCTTAGCCTCTCTGGGGAAACCCTTCAGCTCACCTGTCCTGGGTAAACTGGGTGCCATTTGTGAGTCTGGGGACTTGGTGACCCTACCTGAACACCACAGCAGCCCAAGTAAGTCTGCAACTTCACTGGAGCATCTTACCCGCACTGAGCTCACTGTTTCTGCAATGAAAAGGACACACATACCTCTTGAAGTGATAAGTAGTTTTATTTGGAAGTTGCAGGAATACAGACTATTTCTTGGTTCGTGTAAGCTTAGGCCCCACATTATTTAAGAGCTCAGAGAACACATCCTGCTATTAGAAGTTCAAGCTGTTTGCTCCCCCTACTTTGTACTGAAGTTGTTTTCAAGCTTTCACCTCTGGCCCTTGGGTCTAGAATATCACTGCCAGCCTGAGCCTTTCCTGCAAGTGTGAGCCTCACCTGCCAGCAAATCCCACACACCATACTCCTGGTCCCAAAATGCATCCCTTAAAAATACACAGATGAAAGCTCGCTTTCTCCTTCGAACCAGCCTGCAGCACCAGACTCCAGTTATGCCTGCAGCACTTTTTGCAAGCAGAACTGCACTCATTTTCCTGTGTCCCAAGTTGCTGGATGCTGGCCAGCCCTGATCTAAAGGCACAGTGCTCGTGCTAATTTGGTAAGTCCTGCTGACAGCAAAGCACAGAGCTTTCAGGTCAGGCCTTTCGTATATTCAGCTGCCTCGGGGCAGACAGAGCACAGGGCTCTGTGTGGAGACACTGTCTCTAACGCAGCACATTTCCACAGCTTTTACACAAGCCCTAAAAATGGCAGTAACTCCAATCTGGAAGAGAAAGGAAAGGGAAGCAAGGCCTTTGAAGGATCCAGCAGGCAAGATATACAGACCTGGAGGGAAAGAGGCTCTTCAGCTTAATATTAGGGAAACAAAGACTAGCTGCTTTGCTCAAGGCCATTAGAGCCAAATTCCAAGTCTGGATGTCCTACAGTCTAGCCCAGAGCCTGAACTATCTGCCTGCTTTTAGTTCTGTGGTTGGCCTTGCAGTCATTGCATCTCTAAATAAGCCAAGCCACTTCAGAGATTTTATTCTCCTTTGAATAAAATAATAATCCTTCTGCATTTTTATCAGAGTCATTACCATGAAAAAAATTGCTAGGAGAATAGAGACATAATCTACTGAAGTTCTTTCTCATATTCATTGCTGCCTGTGTGATTATTAGCATGAAGGGAAACAGATAAAGCACAAAAGGAAAGCTTGGATACTCTTAGAAACTCATTAGTGAGGGAAGTCCCAGTGCAAAACATAATGAAACTTTCATCCACCACCTCTGCAGAAGATGGGTGCTTGTGGTTAGAGTTTCTTCCTCTGACTTATTTGTTTCCTGTGGAAAAATCATGGTAGTGATCACTTGATCCACTTGTTTCATGACACCTTTTTCATGCTTCCTACTCTTCTTCAACAGGTGCAAATAGTGTTGGCCTAAACCCTGAACAAAGTATGGAAATTTCTGTCCCTTTCTGGGCAATGAAGGAATATTCAAGAGCTGTACAAAAGTCTAAGAACAGCTACCAGCAGTCAAGGCAAAGGTGCAGTGAGCTCCTGGCCCATCTGCCTCAGTTTTCCTCATGGGAGATTTCTCAAACCTTCTGTCTGTCTGTCACCAATCACCAATCACTGACATCCTGAAGCAGAGAATGTCTTTGTACTCACTAGAGGTTTACAGATGTATCTCTCTAATTAACTCATATGCACTGTTTCAAACACACAACATTTTAACCTCCAGAACAGTCTTCAAAGAGGTGTTTCAATACCTGCTGGATGAAAAGCAAATTCATTTTGTTCATTTTAAACTTGTTACAGGTAGCTTGGTTTGCTTCCCCTTCAGTTTTACAATAGAAGAAAGAGTGAAAAATAGTTTCTCATTAATATCTCCATAACATTCAAATTTGACAGATTTTCAACTTATTCCCCCTCAAGTCATTACATTTCCAAGCAGCTTCCTGCCTGCAGAGCCTTTTCACTGCTCTTGGCCTTTGGGATGCTGGAAAGGTGTCTCAGCACCATTGCATAATGCTCAGCACATTGCAAGACAAAGGCAAAAGTTTTTGAAAGCCTCCCTGTTTAAGTTTTGCACAGAGGCATTAGAAGGGCTGGCTCCTGATGTGGATGGCTGTGCCCCTGGAATGCAGACCTCATGCTCTGCAGAACCTCCCTTGCCAGACATGAATTCTCTGGCTTTGATCAAGTTACTAAAACCCCATTTTGCTTGAATCGTCCTCAAAAATGCTCTGCAGCTGCTCCTGCTGCCCTCACTCCTCTCCCTGCCCCTGCTCCTCATGAATCAATAGAAACTTGAAGATGTGAGTTATAACCCTTCCAGGATAAGGCTATCTTGTTTAGCAGATAGCCACTTGAGTAACCTCCAGAATAAAGCTAAAGCATTCCCTTTCATGGTGATGATGTTACAGAACTGGATATTTACCCACATATGGTAATCAGTTCAACACAGAAGCATTTGCAAAATTGAATGAACACAGTAAAGGGACACAGATTTATGAGCAGAAATATGGCAGAATACATCTAATGTGAATGGGATAAAGAACTCCAGAGGCTGAAAGATGACAGTCAACAATGGAAATTTAAGGTCCAATATAGAGCAGCAATAGGTTAAAGCCCTCTCTCCAAGAAATCCACCTGAGAGTGGTTTACAAGGGCACCTGTAGATGCATTATGATATTTTCCTTTTTTTATAACTGTGCACAGTAACTTGGCTGCATATGCATGTTTCTTTACATAAAAAGCATCCTCCATCACTCTGAGCTATTTAGGCTTGGCAGAACACGCCAGGCTGCTGTTTGAACCATCACAGTGAGTTTCCTGGGCTTAAAAGTCACACAAGTCCTCATGTCAACATGAATTAGGTTTTTAGCCACAGCTGCTATTATCTGGGGGTTTACCACTAATGATGTGCTTGACATGTTATATATGTTATACAACCATCCTTTTGGCTGTAACTTGGTGATATAACCAAGGTGATGACCTGGAGAGGCAAGGCCAGTACCCCTCCTGTCCTTCTGGAAAAGCACAGGATTTTCCCTCTGACAAATGCCTCAGACCTCTCATAAATGCCCTAAAAACAGTACTTGGCAACAGCATGGTCTGACAGGTGTTTGGCACTGGCACAGCTGGAGAGCAAGACTTTAATAAGGGGGTGATTTTAATCTTGTCATCTCAGTCTTTTCAAAGGTGAGACCATTTTGTTCCATCAGCATTTAGGATGTGAGCCTCATCCTTTTAAAGGATCCCACAGCACATGCACAACAACAACCACACAGACTGCAGCTGTTAGTAAAGTCCAGCATCTCTGGTCCAGCTTTCCAGCACTGGCTCATACCCATAAAAATCAAGGAAACAAGGCTGTCACAGCCGAAGTGAGAAACAAGAATTCCTGCTCATGCAACCATTGCAGCGCAGCAGGAAAAAAAGGAGAAACATGAATCCTCTCCTTCCAGGTGTTCTCTGTGGGAAGAGAACATTAATTCCATCGGTTATCCTACTTTGATGGTAGCTGGCATTGCAGGCAATTACAGCCCTGCTCCCCATGGTTCTGGCTACTTCTTGGGCACTGGAACAGACTGTGCAGGGACATGGTCACGGCACCAAGCTTGTCAGAGCTCAAGAAGCACCTGAATTGTGCTCTTAGTTACACAGTTTAGTTTAAGTAGTCCTGCAAGGAGCAGGGAGTTGAATTAGATGATCCATATGGATTCATTCCAACTTGAGATAGTCTATAATTTTATGATTCTGTATCACAAGGCTCTCTTTTTAATCAAGCTAGCCATATACAGCTGATAAATCTTTGCTCTGCATCAGCAATAGAACTGACACTGAGCCATTGGGTTCACATGGGGCACAAGCACCCTGGGTCCCACAAACCCTCCCTCCACAAGTGAGAACAAGCTGCCTGAGCTGGCAGAGGTACCAAATAAACACAAGCTGACCATAAACTCAGCATCCTCCAAGCCTACACATTTGTTTGTGCACTCTATGCTGTTTGGCTAGTCCAGCTGAACAAGTTCTGCACGTACTGTGACATCTCTCTACTTTTCCCTCTCCAGGCCTGCAAACCTATTTGTCTCTGGATGAAAATAATACAGACAGAATGGTATTTTTCAACATTTTTCTCCAGAGTTCAAAACATAAGAAAACAAGAACTTTCTTCAACTACAGCAGGACTAATACTGTAAACATCATGTTTCCCAACACTCTGCTGGCTCTCACCACCTGCCAAACACAAGCTGGTTTCCAAAGGCTGAATCCCAAGTCTCAAAGGCTAAATAGTATCTGTCAGTGAGAGGACTGCAGGAAAATGAATGCAGAAATGTGTTCTTTATGGCCCCCATGTCTCTAGCCTGGCTCAATAATATTCCCTGCCATAGGCAACTGGCATTTCAATTGTAATTTCACATGATGAATTACCACTATATACAATCAATATATCATAACCATAGAAAGAGCAAATGAGAAGCTGCAATGGGCATAAATGCCGTGTTCTCTCTAGTGCAGCATTTTTCCTTTCCGATCACAATCCAATATTGTTTGAAATTCTCTGAGCAATTGAGTAGCCACAGGTTCCCTGAAAAACATCTCAGAAGATTCTTAATCTCATTTTCAGTATGAACCATGACTTCTTCCTTTCGTCTCCTATCCTGTCAATCTTTCTCCATTGTTCCTTGCAACTTGAAATTTCATTTTGATCATAAGGAAAACACCCTCAACCAGGTGTGATATGGAGCTACAGACAGAAAGAGCAAATGCTTTTCTGAAGTCTAGGCATTGAGACTCATTTTTTTGTGCGGAATGGAAAGTTTATAGTCAAAATTGCCTCAAAATCACCATCTTTTTAAAATATAAATTAATCTAGTCCTGCTACTTGTTTCCCACTGTTGATCACCAGTGAAAGAGTTTTCGAAGATTGATAACATAGAATTTTTTGGTGGTTATTCCATATCCTCAGTTTTAACCTCCAAGTCTTATTACTCTGTCCTACCCAATATTAGAAGTAAAAAAAATAAAAATATATATATATATTCCAGCTTTTTTCATTCAGTTTATTAATGAAAAGATCCAATTGAAAGAAAGACTATGACAGATTTCTTATAAGCCAAATTTAATCCTGCTGAAAAATTCAATAAACTCAAAATTATGCTTTCCTTCTGTTTTCCATCCTTCCAGCCAATTTCTTTAGTGCATTATCCTCCAAGAACTCACTGCTGCTTACACAAAGCAAAGATCATGATTTCAATTTGGTAAAATTTTCCATGGCCAATGCACAATGAAAATCAAAGAACACATAGGGCAAAAAGCAATGAACACTCAAAAGATTGTCTGCAGAAGGAGGCATAAAAGTTCCCCATAACTATCCAACTGTGTTATGTCTTTTGTATCCTATGCACTCCAAAAGCAACCTCTGAACTACAGCAGGCAACAGCAAGCCACTCATTTGTTGGAACAGTGAAGGATTAAATCTTACCTTTTCTCCTTTTTCTCCTATGCCATAGGCTTTGCCCTAGAAGT
>VXBU01017118.1:546515-581165 GCA_013400315.1 Bombycilla garrulus | reverse complement strand
AAAAAAGAGGGGAAAATGTACATTTGAAAATAACGATGTCAATCAACACTGTAAATACATATTTCATGTTTTCCTTGTTATGTATCCAAGATCTATCTCTCTTTATATATAGACATACAAATCACTTCAAAAATACTATAGGAAAAGCAGGGTTTTTTTGGGCATAATTCCTTGATAATAATTCAGTGACAAAATAAACTAAGATCTTCTCCCAAATTCTCCTCCTGCAGCCACAAAAACATATTTTTTATTCATGATGTTACATTTCCAAAAGCAAAGTTGCCAACAATGCTTACTGGAATGAATTTTACATAGGGTTAAAGCTTTCCTTGTCTAAAACCTCAGCCTGGCATTTGCATTAATTACAGCTGGGGAAGGCTGTGTCTTGGTCATCTGAATGTAAAAAGTTGTGAGAAATTTGCATCTTTTTTTGTGTTCAGTTTCCTCATATTGTCCCCCAGCACTTGTGCAGCTGTGGTAAATCTAAGTAACATATTTAATTAGAAGGTAAGTATTAAGTCAGTTATGAGCTGTACCCAGAGATGAAACCTCCATTTGCCCCTCTCCAAGACAGGCCAGTGAATGCCAGGAGGATCAGGTTCCTCCTGAGATTCAGATCCAGCAGAGGGAACAGCTTTGACCGGGGCACACGATGCTGTGAGCAGGTTCTCTCCATGATGGAGAAAACAACTGCTCACATTTTCAACTCCTTTAGCAAAATCATTGGGTATTTCTTACTTACTGACTCTCCTTTTTCTCCTCGGAGTCCAGGAAGTCCTGGGATGCCTCTTTCTCCCTTGAAATAGAAAATGTTTTAATATCACATAGTTAATTCATTGTTTTCTTAGACATAGAAGGAAAGTGATGTAACAAGGGTTTCACTGTTATTATGGACACTTTTGGTTCCACCAGTCTCTACAGCCAAGATTTCAGCTCCTGCCCTAAGGACTGCATGTAGCTAATCTCATGTCTTGAACATCCAAGTTTTCTGATTGATTTTCCATTCTATTTTTCATATGAAAATACAGGTAGAAACCTTTGGAGTGCACTGGCAAGGCAGAGAGTTTTCTCCTGTGAAGCACTTCAAAAGCCATTATTTTTTATTAAGAGAGGAAATACTTGGAAAGGTGCTTTGCAGAAGACTCAGAGGCTACATGCCTAAAATGTGCAAAAACCAATCTGAAAATATTATTAAGATTTTAGAGCATTTTTGGTTATTTGTAATCCAAACCCCTTGTTTTCAGTCATACTAAATTTTCATTGTCAGCTAACCTTTCTGTTCCCTCCCACAAGTGTGCGGCACACACAGTCATTCTTCCTTCTTGTTCCAGTGGGAGAGAGGGAAAGTAGCATAGAAAAGAGACAATTGAAAAGATACATTTTGTGATGGTTGGAAAAGCTATAATTGAAGAAGGACATACATAGAGAGGAAAAGAGAAAAACAGTCAATAAAAAACCAAGCAAACTTTTTCTTCACTTTTCTCCTAAAAAGGACAGGGGTAAAAGGGATAAAGAATCAAGTAAGTTCCAAAATTTCATGAATATTTATCAGATACAGAACTTAAAGTGGTGCCAAACCCAGCAAGTGCAGAAAAAAATACCCATAAATAATTTTTACACACTGCTCTGCAGTCTCAAAATTAGAGGAAGGACCAGCTGAGGATATATTCACTACTTGGACTAGTTTAAGGCTATATGCTATGTTGCCAACAGTTCCTTAAATTCCTCTAGCCCTGGGAGCTACTGGGGAGCAGAGGGCTCTCCCCACACACCTCTGCCTAGCTCCTTCCTGATTCTCACCCAAAATGTACAAACCAGAAATGTGCTGTGCTGAGCACGCCATCTCTCACTTACAAATACAATGTGCTCACCTATTTGTGCCTCCCATCATCTTTTGCTAGTAGGGAAATCAGGCACTACGGACTTCAGTACAGATTTAACATCAAGCTGAAAACATCTCAGACCTGGAACAGGACTCTCCAGTACCACAGCATCAATAAGTCTGATGGCCCCTGCTCTCCCCAGATCTCCTCACAGAGACCACACCAGGATTTAATTTTGTGTCACTATCTACCTTTCCTGATCTATGCCCCCTCAAAAAGATGTGCTTAGCAGCACCAGGAACTGAAAACATTTGCCAAGATCATCCTTTCTTTTCCCCAGGTGAAGAAATGTTTTTGAAACACAGGAAAGATGTAAATTTATTTCTTTAACCTTTCTGCTTTGTTTTTTGGTGAAAGAAAACTCACAGAGCAAGTAGCATATATGCAAAAATTATGTCATGGTCAATTAGGAAGGCTGTGGTAAAATTCATAAAAGATTTTATGTGACCATCTCTTTTGAGTCACTAAAAGTACAAAGCCTTTCTAATCTGGAGGAAAAGATACATCCTGCTAGAGTTTGTCCAATACACTGGACTTCACAAACTTCACAATGGAAGGTATGAATTGTAATTTCCTTGTGGACAAAAACACATCTCACAGAGAAAGGATTTTTTTTCTACACTTGGATCAGTAGCAGTGCTGGAAGAGAGAAAAAGCCTGTTGATCATCAGCCCAGTGCCCCAAGAAGCCATCCTGGCTGCCTGCAAACAACACAGCCTGCAGAGGGACTGTGGAAGGAAAATAAATCAGACTGGGTTGTCATTAGCATCTAAAATTTATCAATAGGACCCAGCTTCAGACATATTAGCCAGTTCTGCCACAGCTATTTCCTGCCTAGCTGTTTCCCACTACGATCCTTTACCATTTCTCATTCCAAAACACATCAACTGTGTCTCCATGCATTACCTTCACTTTGGCAGCATGGGTGATTGAGGCGGAGGTGTTTATCTCCCGGAAAAATTTTCCACTTTTTTGATAACTGCAAGGTCTCCTGTTTCTCCCTGCCTTTGAAAACTTAGAGAAGATCAGAATCACATTATCTTCATCTCTTTTTAATAAATACCAGATGGTAATGTTGGGAAGCTACAAATAAGTGTTACATTCCTTGCCAAGGCCAGGATTTTAACCTGGATAACTCAGCGATGTTGCAGGGAGAGGGGAGGAGAGCTAAAATTCATTCCTGAACATAGAGCAAGGACTGTGATATGGCAATAGGACTCGGCAATAATGATGTCAAGAGTGGTATATGTTATTGAATCACAACCTCTTTGCAAGCTCGGAGAAAAATCTATTACTTGCCTTATTTAGCAGATAGAGAAGGTAAATTATTGGTCTCAAATCATCACCTTTATACTAAATTGTTGTCAGATCCCATATTTAAACAGCATCATCCCCAGGACCTTGAGACTGTGACACAGTCCTGCCTTGTCTGTGTACAAGTCTCAAACCTCTACAGCCAGGGACAAGTCACTCACGCCTGCAGGAGTGGGGCACTCCTTTTGGGGCCTGTTCCTGAAAACCTGCTGATGCTGTGCTTGAAGACACACTCCTCTGTATTCCACCAGTGTGTCCTGCACTCCAGTACTGACCCATGTGACACACTGAGACACCCTCATCAGCACAAAGACCTTAGCAAAGCTGGGGAAGACAATGGGATCTTGCTGCAGGGCCCTTTTATCATTATCATCATTATCTTTTATGCAACATGCTCACAATAGTCATGGCTTTGCCATTCCTTAAAATAGCCCATCACTATTTAAGCTGTCACTAATTAAAATAGAAACCTCCTATTTATATATACGTGGAAGCATAAGGAACCTTTTCCTGCACAGGCACATTTGAGCAGTAAAGAGACCATGTTCTTTCATTCCAGCCTCCAAAAAGCATATTCTTATCTCCAAAACTTCTCCCTGCAGACAGCAGATGAAGCTTTGCCAAAAGACAGCACATCTCTGAAGATGTTTGACCTTCCACGACCCAGAGATTTTTCCTTTCCCCTCCCACAATCTTTCATAATAACTGAGGGACTTTCGGTGGGATGCAACTCTGTTATTCACCAAACAGGTATAAATTCAGTGACTCAGTTTGCAGAAGTGATTCAGATGAAAAGAGTTTTGAATATAAATTCTTTGCCAAACGTATTTTCACAGATAGTAAAACTGGGAACCACCAACACCACCAATTTTCACCTCTCCAGCAATGTTGTGACGCTGTTTTCTTCCTGTACAAGTGCTCCCTTTGAGTCTATTGCCTCATGGCTCTATCTGTAACCAGGCACACAAGGAAGATGTGTTTATGCTGAATGCACACACATGTATATCAAAGAGGCTTGCAGAACAGGCAGGGTAGTTTGAAGGCTGCACTGTGAAACTTGAAGCAGACATCACAACCACTCTCCTACCCTTTTATCTAGGAAGAAGAGTACTGAGGGAAGTGGCCTATATTTAACATCGTGACTCAGACAATCTTGCTTAGGATAACAGATTGTGGCTGATCCTTTACCCCTAGTCTCAAGAAATTTTCTGGAGTGTGACTGGAAGGCTGCTACCTAAACTATGCACATATATTACTGCTGAGCAAGGCACAGCATGGCAGCAGCACCTCGTTTTCCAGGTGACCTACCATGAAGCTGTGCATGACCTAGTGAATAACAGTAACTTGCAAAAAGGCCAGTTTAGAAACTGCAGGAAAGATTTTGCAACACATTTACTCTAAGAATGACGTAAAGAGGCAAGCAAGAAGCCTAAATAAAGCGTAAGATAAAGATTAAAGATCACAAAAAACTTTTGCAGTCCCTGGCTCATCCAAAACTGTCTGAACTTAATCATATACTAAATTGACTCTCATTTCTCAAAATCTTCAGCTCCTCAATTTTCTTTGAAATATTTTCACTATTGCTGGTTTAATTAAACAAATTAATTAGCACATATTACTAACCTTTTGACCTTTGGGACCTTCGAAGCCAAGTGGACCCCTCTCCCCCTAAGACAAAAAAATACATGATTAATCAAATTTATCTTCCCATTTTATATTCAAGCAAGGGGCCCCATCCTACAACTACTGAGGACAACAAAAATGTTTTCAGGTTTATGCAGAGAAGATAATAAAGCTGACATGCCCTCAGGAACAATGACAAAGAAGCTGGTTTCTCAGAGGGCCCAGTCAGAGCCAGAAAAAGCAAGCACATTGCTTTAAAAACCATGAGATTTTTTTTTTCAATGTGGCCACATTTACCTTGAGAATCTGTTTTATTTTATTTGAGGAAGGATACACATAACAGAGCTAGATAAGAATAATCACTTTATTCTCAATGTTGTTACCAGGACTACCAGCATGAGCAGAATCACTGAATTAGGCAAAAGAAAACACCTGGGGAAATTTTCTTTATCTCTATAAACATCCCAAATGAAACACACTCATCTCCACACTCACCTTTTGTCCAGGAGGGCAGGAGCAGTTGAAAATCTTGAGATGTCCAACTTGCTCACTGCCAACAGTGGGCCTCACTTCCAGGGGAGGTGCTTCTGTCAGGACCGTGACCTGGCACTGCACCCAAACACCCAAGGTCAGGACAAAGCCTTTGATGCTGGGAAGTTTCCCCTTCCACCCACTTTAGACAAATCCCATAGGCACTACTGGTGTAACACACAGCCAAACGCATCCTCGTGAGGAATGAAATCCCACAAAAGCCATTCATCCAAGCAATAGGAGAAAATGTGGCAAAAATGAATAATGAACCTCTTTAACCAAGACTGAGGGGAGAAGAGTGAAAGGAGGGTGGAAGTTTCTAGTGAGAGTTGGTCACTAGAAAATAAGCTGCAACTGGAACTGTTTTTAGCTGTTTCCAAATAAAACCAGTGGGAAATGTGTTGAATATTTCATGCTGCATTTCTGTTGTTCTATCATCACTTTGGGGTTTTGTTTCCCCTGACAGTTTGACAAGCAAAGAGGAACTTGGAAACTTCAAATTCCTCATACTCATCACTCTGCAGTGGTCCTCCTCTGGCGCTGCTACACTGCCAATTACACAGTTAGGCTTCAATCACCCTTATTAAACAAAATTATAATCCCACACTGCCACATAGTCCCTGATTTATGTAAGAGATTTCAGTGAAGAGTGTTCATGTGAAAATGAATAAATTATAAAAAGCAGCTTACTGGTCCAGAGGGAATGTCGCAGCAGGTCTCCAGCTCGGCGTGCCGGGAATCACAGTAAATCACCATCCGCTGAAGATCAAACTGGGAGACAAAGGGAGGCCACAGACTCAGAGACAATGAATTATTAAAGACCCTGTGTCCTTTTGCTTGGATGAAAACAGAGCAGGCAAACAAACAAAATCCAGATGGTGCTAACTTCAGAGCAGTTCTATGGATCCTGTAGTCAATCTCTATCTCTCCCTATCAATAACAGACTAATATCTCAGCATGCTACAAGAGCTGAGATAATAAGACACTGAAAATGCCTATTCAAATTCTGGTGCAGGTTTTCATGTTAATCCCCATATTCTGGCCAAATTTCTGTCTGAGAAGACATATCCTGGCCCCATCCATCCTTCCTAGAATTTAATCTAGACACAAAGTCTGTTTTCCTCCTGTTGTGCCTTGCATCTTCTGACCATTTATTCCTGCGTGAGAAATGTTATGAATACATTGGATATGCACATCCCATCCCTTTTGCACAGCTAAGAAAGATTATACAAGTCTGAAATACCAAACTATCATACATAAATTATACCAGGATAACACTGCTGCTGGACAATCAGCCTGCATGTCTTGAGTTTTGTACTAAGGGTCATTTAATATCTGAGGAATGGAGAATATATCACCACTCTGTTGCGTGAACAGCCTTCCTTTTTTCCCCCATCTCTTTCTGTCACATGTGGAAACATTCATAATGCCAAGATTAGATGGAGAAGGACCTTTCTGTGTAGTTCAGTACCCAGTTTGATGATATTTGTGCACAATTTTGTCTCTGCTTCTGACTGTAGCACATTCTGTGACTAGACAGAAAGATGAAATAAATTTCTCATTTTTAATCCCTGTTATGGAGATACAGTCTCACATTAAAATACAAGTCCTGTACATCATAAGGTGCCAATCTGTCTTAGCTATGTAATACTGGTAACATTTCAGTGATGCTGCCTCAGGAAGAGGGTCGATTACAACATAACTCCCAAAAACCCACTCATGCACAGGCTGCAAACCCAAAGCTGAACCTTTACCCAGCTCTAATCAGCAAGTGCAGTACTTACATCAATGGGGACACTGTCATACAAGCGTTTGCCAATCACAGTCTTTCCTTGAATGTCAATGTTTTCCCTGTCTTCAATGGGCAGCATCTGCACCAGCTTGCAGTCTATATAGAGTGAGACAGCTTTGGACTGGATGCTGAGGGCGATTTTGTGCCAGTTGCGGTCGAACAGGTCGCTGACTCGAGCGTTGCGGAAGACCACCCTGACG
Source organism: Bombycilla garrulus (assembly GCA_013400315.1). Classification (NCBI taxonomy): domain Eukaryota; kingdom Metazoa; phylum Chordata; class Aves; order Passeriformes; family Bombycillidae; genus Bombycilla; species Bombycilla garrulus. Next base: position 573,822 of record VXBU01017118.1, on the reverse strand, counting down.
GCGTCCCTGGTGAGCCCCACAGCGTTGTACTCCACAGCTTTGTTCTCTCCGTCCAGCCTGATTGAGACCTGCGAGGAACACAAGGGGTTTTACTGAGGAACAAACCCTTCTCCTTCCTCCTGACTGCTTCCCATCATCACTGACGCCCCAAAGCCAGGGATGGCACAGGCTGTGGTGAGAAGCCCAAGCAAAGAGCAGAGGACAGAATTTTGTGGGGGATATGGAAATGCTTGTGCTGTTAAGTAAGATGGGGCTCCACAGGCTTCAGTGCAGACCCACGACCAGCTAAAGCCTCCTCCTGTGAGTACAACCCTTGGCATGGTTTCAGCACAGGCCACCGTGCTGCCATGGCTGGGTAGTAGTGCAGGTCATGGGCACCTCCTCAAAGCTGAACCTGGTTTTCATCCCCCTAGCCCATGTACTCCTCCACTGCTTCCCAGCAGGCTCTTTACTCCTATCACATGTCCTCAATTGTCCCATGGGATATGGAAAAATACCTCACTGCCTCATATGAAACCAGTCTGCCAAGCTGTGGCACTTCTCACACTCTATTTCAGGTGCTTTGAACAGAAAACTACTCCCATCCTCTGTACTGCAAGCTACAGAGCAGGTAAAAATAGGTTTTTGAAGACAAGCAACTTTGAGTTAATTCACAAATTTGTATCTTCTTTTACTAAATTGAGGCAGTTACCAGCAAGCAGCAAGGAATAGAGCAGGCAGAGCCAGGGGTGGTGTGTCCACAAGCTGCAGAGCAGAGAGGAGTTTGGGCCACCTTGGCACCAAGCTGAGAGTGATGTGAGGAGCCCAGGGCAGGCTCCACATGTGACCCAACTTCTCCATGCAGCTGAACACTGTGCTGGCTGGGAGTGCCAGCTCGGATCTGTGTTGGCTCAGGAGTGTCTGCATTTGTGAGCTGTGCAGGTCTGCAAGGGAATGGCCAAACCACGACCAACTTCACATGCGACAAGGCTCATGGGGCTCTAAGGAACTTCTGGTGCCATAATTCAAGGCATTTTTGAAATTATTACTGGGAATATTGAGTGTTTTTCTCTCTTCACACCTAACCAGTTCAAGTTTTCAACTTCCTGCAAGAAATGCTGAGTGATAGACACATTCTCACTCTGTAGCAACTAGGAATGCATGTGGCATAGTAAATCACATTTCATTGAACAAAGTTTCAGCCGATAATAACTTTCATATAAACCTTTTACCACTGTTGCAAACCCAGTTATCTAATTCTTCAAACTACACCTATTCTTCACTGAGAGTTCCCAAAATCCTTTTAAATACCAGTCCCAAAGCAGCAATACTGAATTACACAGCTATGTGAGCCCACTCTGACAGACCACTTTAGGTTCCTGGCTAATGCCATCACCACTATATGTGGTGCTGAGCAGAAAAATGTACAGCCCATCCCAACCACTCCCTCCTCAAGCACCCTGAAAAACCCAAACTCTATCAGCTGCTAAGAACGTGTTGTGTAGGGACAGACAGCCCTTAAGTATATGCTTATAGTGTTTTTTTCTGAGAACGTGAGAGTACTTGAAAAAAATTATTAGATCAAATTGTGCAGCAGCCAGGACTCAGGGTTATGGAGTTGTCACAGGTGCTACAACCACATCCAGAGCAGAAACCCATGATGCATTTACAAGTTACCTAGAAGGCTGTACAAAACCTGACATAACTCCCTCCTCTGTAGTACATCCTTTTTTCCAAAAAGGCAAAATATTTTCCCTAAGTAAAATTGTCTGAACAAAACAAATGAAAACTTAACAGTAGTTTCAAGAGCAAGGATGGTATTTTTTTGTCCCCCTTTCCAGCTAACACATTTATCTGCATCCTAATAGAAACCAAGGTATATACAAACATTTATTCAGGGTTTGAATTAAAGGTAAAGTATTTGCAGCAAAATCCACTGAAAAAGTAACAGGATTTTTACCAGTCCACAAGAAAAAGGAGTGGGAGGTTAAGTCATGAAAAACAAACAAACAAACAAAAAAGGCTGTTCCTGCTGTCTGCAAAAGTGCCTCTTACCTGTGGTATGCCATACTTGTCAATAATCTGCCAGATATACCAGTCTTCCTTCCTGGAAGCCTTCCGGAATTTGAAGGTAGTTACAAAGGCATATTCATCAGGCAGGCCTTGTGGAAATACATCCCTGGCATGCGGAAGGGAAAGAGAGCAATGTATCAGGCTTAGCAGTGAAGACCAGAACTTCTAAAACTCTCTCCATGTCCCAGCAATGCTTTCGAAAAGTATCATTATAGTTCCAAAAAAATCTGCTTTATTTGGAAGCCTGAAGAGAGATGAACATGAGGTTGTGCCCTCCAGGTTCTGTCTTTATGGAGCCCTTTCATCATTCCAATAGTGAAGCTCTCAAATTGGGTAAAATATAATAGAAATCTGCAGTTGAGTATCCATCATGTTAAAAAGGTTGTTTTAAAGTTCATGCTTCTGTTCAAGAAACCTGAAAATAATTCTGTTCTGCTCCAGATGCACTGGAGACCTGTGACTTCTGAGAACGGCCAGGAACACCCAAACCCCTAAAAATGTACCCAATTATAGCAACAAATACTATAATATCTGTCCTAATATCTGTAGCTGCATTACAGCTCATGTCTTTCCAAGAAGATGTTCCTTAGCTGGCAGCCCCAGATAACAGAAGTTTCTCAAATCAGACATTGCAAACATATCAGGCAGAGATTTACTCAGCATGACACCACAACCCCTGCATGTAACCAAACACATGAAGTAACCAAACCACAGTTTTTCTCTATTCCATCATAAAAACCTGTCATAACATGGGGATGCAGTGTGGGACAGAAGGGATAACTAATCCAGTATCACTGGATAACTAATCAGTATCTCATATAAGCTTATACATCCTCCCCATGAACTCAGGCAAACACGACATTCACAACATGCCTTGACAAAGAATCACCCGCTGCTGCACATTGCATAATGAGCCTCCTCCTCTTTGTTTAGGATCTAACTTAGTTCTTATCAGGGAAAAAACAGTTAACCTAGTCTTTTTCTATCTTTTATGCCATCCATGATTTTTCAAACTTTGCTTGTAATGCCTCTAAGCCATCTCTTTTCCCACTTGAAGAGTCACAGTTAACATTGTTCTTCATGCCCAAGCCAACATGCTCCTATGATCATTCCCAAATAAACCCTTCATAAATATCATGTCTTTGCTTCAGGACATCTGAGCAGTCAGGCATAAGCACTCGATACAAAACAAAACATAACGGCAGCAATTAATGAAGAACAAACTATGAAACATTGTCCTAATGAATAGTTAACATAATCCATCATTTTGCAGAAACTGGCACAGTCCAAGGCACATAAAACTAGAAGCCTTTAATTGTATTAAAAGCAAAAAGTCCTCAAAATTTCCAGAATACTGTTTTGCAGTTGCAGCAAAAGTTGAGATCCATTCCTTCCTAATGCCAAAATATTCAATCATATTTTAATTTGTGCTTTGAATCTCCTATCTTTACAGCCAAGTTATAAATTCAGAACACTCTGATTTCATCCATTAATGTGACTTTTGATGTATAAAGTGCCCCTTCAGTATATGCACCATTATAAGCTGGTTTTCCCTCTAGGGACACAGAGACTCTCTGAATTCTTCCGACACAAAAGGAAACTGAACCAGGCTCCCACTAGCTCCCTTAAGAAATCTTGCCTTTAGGAGAGCAGACAAGGCTGTCTGACATTTTTGTACTAGTTATTTTAACCAGAGAGGGCCCTGGAAGTCAGCAAATCTAAAAGAAGGGCCAGAAAGAGCACCTGTAAGTGAACAGAAGTATGATCTGGAAGAAGGGTCACCTTAAACTAGATATTAGGAAAAAAATTCTTTATTGTAAATGTGGTCAAGCATTGGAGCAGTCTACCAGGGAAGTGGTGGATTCGCCATCCCTGGAAATGTTCATAGAAGAGTATGGATGTGGCTCTTGGGAACGTGGTTTAATGGTGAACATGGAAGTGTAGCATAACAATTGAACTCAGTGATCTTATAGGGCTTTTCCAGACGTAGCGATTTTATGGTTCTGGACAGCTCTGAGCTGGGAACAGGAATATCATTATGCAAGCTTAATTTCAAAAGGAGTTTTCAGATGATTAATACCCATAGAAATAACTGGGAGTTAGGTACCTAAGCATCCCAGTGAGTCTGGCCACACTTCATCACACAAGGCTGACAAACAGCCTATCAGGTAGATTTAAACTGACACAAAGCCATAATGACCCATTACCTGCCATCCTCAACTGATTTTTAAAGCTGCCAAGGAATCAGCTGCAAGTTCCCAACAGAGAAAGGTTTAATGCCAAAGGCAAATCTGAAGACACTCTCATTGCTTTCAAGATGTGATAAAAGCTCTTTCTGAAGTCATTGGTCCCTTTATCTTTTACAGAGTTGCATTGTTACATAAATAATAAAACCTTTGTTTAGCAGTTTCAACTTATCTCCTCAATTATCTGCATCTAGAAGTTCAGTTTTACTTGGGGATTCAAGAGCAAGAGTTGCTGTCCCCAGAAATGTTTTATGTTCTTCTTTCACACAAGGATGAATTGAACTGATGATCGATGCTGTGGAACTTTGCTGGATGCCTGGTACCTACAGGGAGCATTCTGCCAGCTCCTTGGTCTATAATTCTGACAACAGGATAGATTGCAGAAAAGGCCCTTATACAACTCCAAGACAAAAGAATCCCCCAGTGCTGCAGGTTAGTCTAAGAGTCAATTAACTCAACCACAAGGTCAGGTGAATCACAGCTTGTGCAGGAAAAGAATTTAGCAAGAAGGCACAAAACTCTTTTAAGCATTCCTGGTTTTCAATATATAGTGACCTTCTCACATGCTTTAATTTGCAATAAGAGCATTCATCTGTGACAACAGCATGAGATCCTACATCTATAATAACACCATGGAAAAAAATATATTTTCAGTTCTCATTTCAGACACTGAAGGCATCAACATTTAGAGTTTTTAGGTTTGGTGAGGAAGAATGTAGTTAATGTACTTGAGCAATTTGACCAATTTTATAGCAGCTAAGCCTGCTGGTATGAAATGTAACCAATAAAATCTGCAAAACCAAGTTGGAGAAAGTCAGTTCATCTAAATATGCTTCACATCACCAGAGGCTCTTAGAACAACAGGAAAAAAAAAAGGAAAAGGAAAAGGCTATAGAAGGATGTGTCTCATACATCCTTGGCACACATTTTTTTGACTTATACTTCAGAAACCTCAGTGATGGAATAGATTCATCCTCTCTAGATAATTTCTCCCTGTCTTTCTCTGTCCCACATGCTGTAAAAAAATAAAAAGGTATCTGTCCTAAATCTCACTTGCTGTCATTTCATTTTCCTGAAACAATTTTTTTCTATAGGAAGCCATGTGAACAACCTCTTCTTTGCTTGCTGCAATCTTTGCTGTGTTTCTCAGCTCTCCCTAGAGTCCTTTACTCTCTACAAGACCAAAAAATACTTCAGTCATTCCACCTCTATCGTGGTTTATCTCCTTTACCTTGTTAGAAATAGGAAACAGAGAGGGATCTCTTGAGATCATCCCATCTAAAGAAGGTTTTTCTTGTCTTTAAATTTCATAGATTTGAATTGTTCCTATTCCTTCTTGTCCTGTCTATGAATATGACTAGGAAGATTCTGGCTCTGTCTTCTTTGCTTCTTCCCAATCAGATATTTATACACATGGGTAAGATCCGCCCTCACTGAGTCTTCCCTTCTCTAAACTGAACAAGATTTCTTTTTGTCTCTGCTCTTCTTAATATGAAATATTTGTTTGGGGAAAGTAAGAAAAAAAGGAAGCTTTCAACAGATTCCATTTTCAGTGTGGGAGTTTTCAGTGTTTTTTTGTACAATTTCTTCTCTTGGAAGGGGACAAATGATGAGATTGGGGCCGGAGCTCATGAAGAAACTTAAGGCATCTGACTGAAGTCAAAACTGACATCAGGAGACACAGAAAAACACACCAAGGTATCATGCCCTAAACAGCCCAAGACTCTGTACTGGAACATCACTGTGCCAATACAAAGAGCAAATAGAACACAGCCAGAAGGCTGGCCAAGCATCAGGTAATTCTGTGAGGTGGTAAGCAAGATCATGATCTAGTCAAGTTGGAATGAGAGCAGGCAAGAGAAAACTGAGGATGGGCATGGCCAGTAGGAAGGCCCAGAGTCACAACTAGGAGATACAGATAGACAGAACAAAAGAGTGAGCCAAAATCTTGGCATTAGGCAAGACACCAGTAACGAGAAACAAGCTTGAGCATCCAAAAGCAGAAGTCTGCAGCACAGTTTTGGCCAGAAGATCCCCTGAGGAGCCATGAACAAGTAGTAGGATAGCCCCAGTTATATGAAGAGTGGGGAAAACTATCAGCCAGATTTTGGGCCCAGTCCTCAGACAGCTGCAGAGACCTGTGAGTCCCTCAGTGCTCAGGTCCTTTGCTGAAGCCAAGCTCTGGCTGCTGGGTTTGTTTGTTCACAGATGATGCTTCACCACAAAGAGAAGTTCATTGCTGTAGGTTACAGATCAGAAGATGAGTAGGCACATTTCCCAGACAGCTAATCTGGCACTTTGTAAAAGTACTATTGCTTGTATAAAAGAATACAAATCCTTTAAGCAGATAATAAAGTGAATTACATATATTACTCAGTTAATGATTTTGTATCTAATTATGAGATGTTGCTATCAGTTCCTAAACATTGCTGGAGGTTATCTGTGAGCCACGACAGATGTTTTTGTTTGGTTTATTATTCCAGTAATCTTTTTTGTGCAGCTTTACATGATTTAATTTTCTGTGAGCAATGACCCTATATGCAACATCTCAGAGTCCTCGCATACAAATGCTAAAATGAACCAAATATGCAAACACCTTCCATGGTGTTATATCCATTTGGGTTCATTCCCAAACCACAGGAGTGTGGAAGTTACAATACAAAAGGCTGAAAATGTGAAAGTCCCCCCTCAATTCCATGTTTCAGTATAATTCAAAAGGAATTTTATTAATTTCAGTCTCTGATTAAGGATATTTTGCTCCTAATTGTCCTGGGTGATAAAATATTCTGCTTATTTTAAGGGCAACAAATAAACGGGTGTAATCTGAGCAGATGGAAAGCCGTCATAGCTGGTTGGTCTGGCTTCACTCCCTCAGTCTTTCTGAGAAAACAGCAACAGAAACAACAACAAAGTTTTTCAATCCTTAATTTGTGAAAGAGATTCAAATGAGCAACTCTCTATAATCTGTTCTAACTTTCTCCAGTGGTTAATTAGATTCATCCTTACAAGTGTACCTTTTTTCTCTGCTCATTTCTGATGTCTAGTAGCCACTGACCTTCAGTCTACCATGACCCTTATTCAAAGACCCTTTATCAAGCTTTGATTTTACAGAGGTTCTTGCAGAGGATTATCCCTTTGGTTGTTAGCTGCTTCTTAATTTTACCTGTCTACACTGCAGTTCCTGGATTTCTCACCAACACACTTGCTTCACAGATCTTCAAACTTTCATTCACTCTGTTTCTGCCTACTGAATTATGGAAAATAAGGCTGGACACAGCAGCAGTGGTGACTGAGCTGAGTGATGTGAAGATTATCAGCTCATACTTGACAGTTCCTGCTCATACTCTAAGAATTGCTCTATTTGTCATAGTATCACCCAGAACCCAGAGATCACAGTAAGACAAATGGAATAGGTTTATTCCCATCCAAATGAAATAGGTTTATGGTTTATTCCCATCCACACTCAGGCCAGTTATATTTATACTAAACCGAAGATGTCTTTAGTTGGCTGCATTGAATCAGATCAGTGATCATGATTCTATCTTACCCTTAGACTTGGTATCATTAATGGATTCTAGAGAAAACAGTTCTTCTCTCAGTATATCATATTTTTAGTTTTTTTTTTTTTAAATTCTATTAACATGGAGAAAGAGGAGGAGGGAACAAGAGCACATCAATCCAGTTGGCTCTAGGATGGAAAAAATTATTCTGAAATCAAGAAAATGTAATTCATAGGACAATCTCAAAAATGCAGTGAACTGAGTAAAATACCTAAAAACAGAATAAAAACAGAATAAAAAAAAAACTGCCCTCATCCATAAGAAGGAAAAGAAGTATTATTGATTTTTTTAAGCTAAAGTTCAAACCAGCACTGAGAAATTTACTGCAAAAATGTTAATAATGACATTCAACCTATGGCTTGTAGTTACTCAGTGAAATTATGCACTCACTCTTTTCAAGGCTAATGCTAGCAGGGCTCAAGTGACAACCCAGAGAAACACTTGTGATAGATTGTGACACAACTGGCAGCCTTAGGTCATAAAAGACTCTGAGGACTGAATCTATATTGACACAGGATTAAAAACTTCTCATCCTTTTATAAGGCCAGAATCCACATTTGCTAACTGGTCACAGCATCTACCAGCAAGTGGTCTCTTGTGTTTAGCAAATTTCTATCTCAATGGGAGTGCTACCAAATATTCCCTTTAGAAGCTATTTATGTAGCCCTAAGTTCTTTTGTGAATGTCTTGATCCTGCTCCTCAGATCCACTGAGATACACCAAACACAACTCATAACCTGCCAGGATGGAGCCTGTATGTCCTGCTGAGACTCCTGACCACGTTGTGCACATTCTGTGCCAGCTGAACTGAAACAGGTGCTCAAAGCAGAAATATGCCTTAGGTACCAGATAACTACTACAGAGTTAACCTAGAGGAGCCAAGTAATGTAAGGCAGAGGTTCAGATGAAAATAAAGTGAAAACCCAGAGTACTCACTCAGTTTTCTGAACAACAGGAAAACTTCCAAGCCGTACATAAGCACTCTGAATCCCGTCTTCTTTCATTCCAAAAATCTGCTTCACGCTGAATGAATCCATCAGGTCAAATCCTATCCGTTACAGAAATATAAATAAAAGACATTATTCAGGCAGTGGGACATGCCTCCAACTGCACTTACATGGATCTCTTAGCCTACAAATAGCACTTCAGAAATGAGCCTTGCTCTTGTTGGGAAAAGCCGGAACAAAATTCTGATATAATCTAATCCTGTCATCCCAAAAACTCAAATCCAAGTTTAAATGCAAGCTGTCATAGGCTTGAACAGAGTTTTCCAGAAATCAGTAGCTAATTTTTGCACTGCCACAACATCCTGAAAATGCTGTATAATTCACTAACTCCCCTGTAGAAAAATGCAGAGGTGCAGACTGAAACATTTTTTCATAGAATAAGAAAAAACACAGAATGTTTTGTATGGGAAGGGAACTTCAAAGATCATTTAGTTCTAACTCCTCTGCCATGAGCAGGGATGCCTTCCCCTAGATATGGTTTCTTAAGACTCCATCCAGCCTGGTCTTGAACACTTCCAGGAATGGAGTGTCCACAACTTCTCTGGGCAACATGGCCTAGCATCTCCCCAGCCTCATTGTAAAAATTTAATTCTCTATCTCCAATCTAAATCTACACTTTTTCAGTTTAAAACTGTTGCTCCTTGTCCTGTCACTGTGGACCTTGATAAAAAGTCTCTTTCTTTCTTGCAAGACTCTTTCATATATTGAAAAGCCATGAGAAAGTCCCCCTGGAGCCTTCACTTCTCCAGGCTGAACATCCCCAACTTCCTCAAAATTTCTTCATAGCAGAGGTGTTCCAGCCCTCTCATCTTTTTCATGGATCTCCACTGTGTATCCACTGCAATGGTCCAGTCTTTACTGAAAACTACTTGTCCAAGAAACCTGACCAAATACACTTTTCATATCATTTTAATATAGCTTAGTCCAATCAACTTATCATTATCATGAGCTATTAGTCTTGATGGAAGACAGTTGCCTAAACCTTCTGACTTTGTTGTAACAAGGTATTTTTAGCTCAATCTTAAGCTTAAAGCTTAACCCACAAGTGAGTCTACACAGCTCCAGCATCAATGTGCTCCCAGCCACAATGAACACACAGTTTTGTGACACTGAGTCCCAGGTGCTAAACCCTGTGAGGGACAGTGGGGGTATTACAGCGGTGCTATGAACTCATCCAGTTCCTGGAGGTGCAGAACTCTTTTAGCTCCAAACTTGCTCCACAGGGTGCAAATCCAATCTATCAGCCACTCCCAGAACCAAACACACTGTGGAGTTAGAGGCAAAGGCACTGTAAAAGGCAGGTTGTGAGCAACTGAGCAGAGAATATGGGTTTTAATTTTATTCAGGCTATTCCAACATCTTCTCCCCCTCATTCATGCACAATTACACATATTAACTCCTGATTTCGTAATTCCAGCACACAAACCTGGTGACATAAGTGTAGCTTATTTGAATAAATTGCTTTTAAACTATGGCAGTTCTTTCAACTTTGTTCAGTTAATCAGCTCTTAAAAGTTTTCTAGGATAGATAAACATTTTTATCTGATGAAATTAAGCCTGAAGATTCTTGAGTTTCTTAGTTGTCCTCCTGAACCTTTCAGGCTGAAAGGCACTGCAGAGCTTGAAAACAGCTTCAACAGGTAAAGGCACCAACCTAATGATATTATTCTTCACATTTATACTTCTAAATAGAAGCAAAAAGCTGTGTGAGCCAGTACTTAGGCAAATCAAAATAGCAAACAGCAAATAAAATGTAAAACTTCCATCATTTTCTGGAACTTTTTCTGAAGAAATTGCTTTTTCTGAGGAAATGTAATCTTAATTCTTTGCAAAGACAGAAATGGATGTCTGGTGCGTGTTGAGGCCTTTAGTATTACAGTAACTTTCCTGGCTGTCAACAGCTTTTCCTTTATGTCCACTATGTTTTCAGCTATTACTGGACATTTGGGAGGGCAAATAAAACAGTTAAAGTGCTCCAGGGCCTCGTGGCTGCACCTCATAATCACCTCTGCAGCAACTCCAGTGATACACCCCTCTGACACACTGCAATCAGCCACGACTGCAGCTATAAATCAGGGTAAACAGACCCCACCAGAACATGAGAGCTCCCTCCTGGCTGTCACAAACAACGCCATACAGCTCATTCCATACAGCTCATTCCACCACAGAGTGCATATCCCTCATCCACACCAACCACAGGAACTGAGGGAAGTAACTGAATGTTGCTGGCAGGAAGAGATCACTCTGACTGGGAAAGGAAATTGTTAACCATTCACAGGAGAGGAGCTCTGGATGGTGAAGGCTGAAATGCTGCCCAGGTGTCCTTATGTCCAGTCACCAGAGGTATCAGGCAGTGAAATCCTGCTCACTTCACAGGTCTTGTAAAGCTCCCTTGCTAAAAATGCACAAGTGCAAGATGTAGTAACAAGAATTTCCTGCCAAGTTTTTCCATCGTTAGCTCAGACCCAAAGTTGCTCTCGTTATCTCTGACTACTCAAATGAACATTCACATCATGAGCAACTCTGAAGCTGTGCACACTGGTATGCTTTTCTAGTGGAAACAAGAGTCAGAATCAATCTCTTCCTCTCTTTTTTCCCAAATTTCCTATCAAAATGCACTTTCAAAAACCTAAGTAACACCATGAAACATAAATACACCTATCAAGACCAAAGGAAGGAGCATTTCCTACAAAAGCAGCTTTGTTTGATAGTGCTCGTGACTGGCAATCCACTGTAGTAAATAAATTCCACACCTGAGGCTGTGATGTCCATTGCCTTTCCTGATCCCTTTCTCAACCACTTTCCACATTCCTCTCCACGTTGTTTTCTCACCAAAAACTTTCACAATTAGAAGTAGCCCAGTTGTTCCCTCTGTGAGTGTTCTCTTGGGGTTCTTGGGAACACAGAGCAAGGGACTTTTTTCAGAAAGCTGCTTTGGGCAAAATACGAAGTCAATGACTCTGTCCTACTTTGAGAAGACTTTCCAAACGTGCTCACTGCTCTGTTTTCTGGCTATTAATTTTTTTTTTTCTCTATTTTTCTGTTTTTTCTGCCCTGAAGACAGCAGAGTCAGGAAAATCTGACCCTGCACAACAGCTTCCACCATGCTGCCCATATCAGATTCTTAATGTAGCCAGGCAGAAATACAGCCCATATTCAGGGCAACCAACCATGGCCCCTTTAGTCAGGTCTTCAGATAATAATCTTGAAACAAAGGTTGTAGGACCACAGGATGAGTACAGAGCTCTTGGATCACCCTTTGGCCATGCTTTGAGGTGCTGAGTGAACTGTGGACATTTGTCCTGTAAAAGAGAATCTAGCTGCATGTTAGATGATGTATAAATTCTTCATGCCAAGTTTTGCCATCTTCTCCCTGCCACAGAAAGATCTGGGTGTGTTTTCTGATTCTGGAAAACAGGCTGCTTCCTGTAAGGGGGTTATAACTCTCAAGTAGTGAGACATTCGGCTGATTTGATCAGCAGAGCAGTGCATAAGAAATTACTTTTCAAGCCAAGTATGCTGTTACAAATCTGAGCTTCTCTTTCAGCTCACTATTTTAATTTTAATATGGACTAGGGTCTGCTGGCATTCAGGAGATGTAATCATGTTAGAGAGTTTCAGTGGCCCCATATTGTTCTAGAAGCTCTGTTGAAGTAAGAGGCTTAAGATCAAAGAGCATCTTATTAAATGCCATGTTTATGGCATTACAGATTAAGCAGTTTATGAGCCATTTGGGAAACCACACCTGCCCTGCTACACAAAAAGCCACCTTTTAAATCAAAGCGGCTGAGAATAGGAAAATCCTACCCTTTCACCCTGTGCGTGGGCATGGCACAAGAGTTAAAAACATCTTTGCCCTTGCTAATTTAGGCAAGTCTGTTCTTTCCCATTCACTTGTAGAGAGGACTGGGAAGTTACATGTGGCATCTCATTTTCCATGTGCCACTGACAATATGGTGCCTCCTTGGTGGTGGGTAAACCAAAAAATGGACTATTTCTGCTGTAACTCCAGCACAGAAATGCTGTGTGACACCTTTAACTCTTTGGGGAAAGATCTCATTGAGCAGTTTTTAACTACACTGTTAATGAACAAACACTGCCAGGTGAAATGTCCTGGTCAGGTGCTGCAGACATGATCACATCATTGCTTCTTTTTTACATTAATATTGTAATTCAAGACTAAAAAAACCAACCAAAATTAAAAGTTTTGTGCTCTCTCACTCACACCCCAGTTCCATTCATAAAGTCAAGAGAACATGATCCATGCAAGGGGTTTCCAGGTACACGAAGTAAACAAAATGATAGTAATAATAGTAGTAATATTATTACTAACACTAGTAATACTACTAGTAGTGGTAATGGTGATGATAACAATAAATTTGCTTGTTCTTCAGCTGAAACAATCTTAGAGATTCCTTTAATTCACAAATTCATTTGGAGTTCTGCTTAGGTGTTTTCTTTCCAGTTCCACTTGGGTAACCTGCCTTGAGTACTTTTTCAGCTCAAATAACAATATTTTGTGTTTGTTTGTTTATTTGTTCTTCAGAAGAGATTTTGAAAATCATAGCTGGTTAATCAAGCTAAATTTAAAAATCTGCAAACTTTATGCAATTCTGATGGCAAATAAGGCAGTGTAAATATAAATTATGTGGCATTTGTTAACATTTTTGTCCTCTTTACCTCTGCTTTACTCCCTTCACAAAATGGATAGCATTCCCTGCAAGCAGAATACATCTCAGACAACTTTAATACTCTGAAAATTCCTGTCTGTATGAGCTCTCCTTCTGCTGAAAGGAAGGAGGCACTGCAGGTAGAGGTTCAGCCTGTCTTAAAGATGAGTTGTCTTAACGACTCCTAAATTTCTCTACGAACTCACAAAGAAACTGAGGAAACTTGCATCCATCATATGTCTCATTTTCAGACATTCTTGGCGGAGTTCTTAATTTTTGTTAGTGTATGGCCTGATGACAAATTTTCTGTAATTCTATTGAAATCTTTCAGCAAACAAAGTGTCCCTTACTTTAAGGGCTTTGGTCGTAAATGGAGTGTCCAAGAGTGGAGGCTACCTCACCAACTGGACAATATTAAAATTTAGTACAGAATAAATTAATACTGTGATTAAAATAAAAAACCCTTTGCTTTTGAGTGTGGACTCTGACATACCTAAGGACTTAACTTTTCCCTGGATTTACATTACATCTTTCAAAGAACAATCTTCATTCATCAATTATTTAAAAATAGAGAAAGCAATTTTTAATTTGCCAATCCATAGTCTGAATAAAAAAACCAAATCCCATTAGGATTTACTTCTGTGCTTTATCCAATCCTAAATGTAAATGGGATTATGTTGTGAGAGCGTGACTTATTTTCATTATACCAAATTCTGTTTGCAAAATCTGACATGCAGCACAGTGTCAAATGCATTGCACAACAGCAGGTGCATGAGTCTTGCAGCTCATGCTGTTTAGACCTGTGTCATTGCAAATGTTTGTAAATTTTTTTTTTTGCATCTCTGCCTGTCAGAAGAAATTCTATCCAAAGACTTACAAAGGATGAAAGTTCTGTCTTGCTCTGCTTATTTCACTATATTCTACCTCTCCAGCAAAGATGGAAAAAGGAGCAGCTTATTTTTGCACGAGTAATGCACGCCACATTCAGCTCTCCCAGCAGTTTGATTCAGCATCATCAGTCAGCAGTGGTGACTTATCCCAAGACATGAAGGACTGCACCTCTGGAGGAACAAACCAGAGATTTATTGGCTGCCCACAAGCCCTGCATGAAGTACTGCAGTGATGACTAAATGGGTTGAACAGATCATTTAAAAAATTAGTTACCTAGATTTTACAAGAAGCTTGCAAGGAAATTTTGGAACTCTATAACTTTCCAGAGTCTACAGATTAAGGGCCTCAAGAGTGCTTTAAAGAGGTTCTTACTATGAACCTTTTTTTCCACTGATGTTTCAGTTGATATTCAAGCAGCACTTCATGCCGACTTAACTTTCTTCTCACCAGATCCCCGGATTCCAGTAGGGAGAGCAGCTAAGAGCTTGAGCTAATGATGAGGTTTTGCTAAAGCCGATGGAACAGGTCTTACACCAGCATGAAAGATGTATCTTCCAGCAAGCCCAGTACATTCTAGGTCATACTCAACAAGGTGGCTTAGAGCATATTTTAGATGGTCGCAATTTTATAAAATTTACATATCAGATTTACCCCTGGTACAAGATGCCACCACTCAGGCTATTTTTTTACTTATCCTCGTTTGCTTAGTTTCCATCACAGCACTGGAAGATACAATTTCTACCTTTCCTTGGCCCCAGGAAAGGAACAAGCCACAAGAATCCCATGCAGACCACCACAAAAAGGTGTTTGATCTCAGGTCGAGCACAAATCCACATTTGGGATTAAGAGGAGCAGAAGCCTTACTTGAGGTATACAGTGGAGTTGTACCTCAAAAAGGAGCAGTCTTCCAGAGACAGTGAGGCAGGTGAGCAGTCACTGGACTGAAATATGGGGCCACTCTTTCAGACATCAGTCTAAAGTTTCAGCCAAAACAGAGAGGAAAAATACAGAACTTGCTATCTTTACACAGGAAAGAAATGATCCCCTTTCAGGAAAGATAAAACAAATACAAACCAGTAAAAAAATCATGCCAAAGATACAGTATGAGAGAGAACTAAAAAACAGAAGTAAGTGAATACACAATTCTAGGCACCCCATCTCGTGTAAAGGCTGTTGTAATCTAACCCCCAGCCTGCTGTAAAAACAGGAAATAAATTCATGTATACAGCAGCTGCCTCTGAAGCACCATCTTTCAGCACCTGATCCCATGTTAATAACACACCACTTTATGTGATGCACTGTTCTGCTTATCTACATCTGTCCCCTGCCTTTCTCTTACCCTCTTGCCTCTTCAGTTTTCAAACAGTTGCAAGTGGCATATTGAACAACACTGAAAGCTGGTTTTGACACTGAACTCTTTGCCTCATTACTGAAGGCTTTTCTTGTGTGGAAGTCATCTCCATTTTCTCAGTAATGGACACTCGGCCTGGTGCCATGGGCCCTCTTTCAGCTCCTTCCTGCTCCAGTGATTTACAAGATTAAACAGGAGTTCATTACTCCTTTGATGTTCTTTGTGTGCCAAGCTTGCACCAGCTGAATTTACCTGAGACTATTTGTGTTAGGCTCTGGTTTTAATTAGTTCCTCTGTTTTGAAGGCCTCTTTTGAATTTCTCAGGTGTCAAGGTGCTCTGTGTTCCTCCAGGAAACCAAAAAATGGCTCATCTGGAAAGTCATCCCTTGGGATATCAGTGGGGAAGGAAGGACGTGAGTACAAGCAAGTAAGGTGAGAAAATATATTTAAGGAAAAAACATCTCACTAAGACATACTAGATTCTCCTTGTAATAAGATTCTCCTGGGCTATAAGAAAACTTGACCAATGAGCTGTTCATGAAAATAAAAATATTCCCATTAAGTGTGATGAACAAGGCCTAACATGAAAGCAGGTAGGGACTACTCTTTAGGAGACTGTCATGGTTTCTTATGCCAGGTGGCCAGTATAAAACAGATTAGAATTACCAGTACCCCAAATCTGGCCACAGCAGTCATCAGAGAGATTTCTCATCAGACAGACTAATATAACTCCAAGAATTAGGGGTATTTTGTTAAGATTCTATATATGCCTTCTTCCCCTCATGTGTCCACAATAATCACAAAGCTTGCACTGCTGAAAAATCCATGGAATGGTTTCTGAAAGAGAATTGATCTAAAATATTTGACTGAGATATATCTAAAAGTATATCACAGACAGAAAACCTATTAGTTTTTTTATAGCAAAAGGATTTGTTGCTTCTTGGGCTATGAATAGTCAAAATTGAATTTATTTCCTTTTCATCAATCTCAAATGCACTAGAATAAGAAAACTACATGGATTGTTTAACTTCTGGGAGAAAGAAAATACTACCAGTCAAAGAATCACTTTCATGTGCATGCTTAACCCTTGTTAAACCTTCTTTGTGAACGCAGATGTCAGAATTTGTCGCTGCTGGGACTCAGACCAGAGAAAGGCTTTCACAGGGACTGCTCTGCTGTTACCAGATAACTCCCTGCAGAAGCACATTTTAAAGTAAATTCAGCTTTCCTTCTCCATATTTTTTGACATTTTTGAGAAGCTCAGCAGGCTACCTTCTCCAGCACAGACCTGATGTTGTCAGGTCATTCACTGAGTCAGGAATCCACTGAGCTCCATGGCCTTGTGTAACAGCTATGTCTCTAACCATATTAAGAAAAAAGATTAATTTAAAACCTGTTTTTTTCTAATTCAAAGAACTCACCCACTCTGTTGATGTCAGCCTGGTTGTGAATACTTCTGAGGATGCTCTAATATTTCCAGGCTCCTAATCCTGATGCACACTTTGGTGACTCCTTACTCCCTGTTGGGGTGACTATACATTTTCACTTGCCAGTTCTTAAATTTTCTGTGGAAGGAAAGTTCCTTGGCACATGGTTCCCATGTTGGATAACTGGTGGGTCTAGACACCGGGCATGCACGGGTTAGAGCCAGCCCACAGGACTGCAGTGGCTATGCTTAGAAGTCACAGATGATTTATTGGTAATTATTGGCCTGCTTGATCTGCTGATCTTTTTTTAGAGTTATTAGATATTAAAATGCCTTTGAACACAAGTGAACCATTTGTCAACCTCTGAAAAACTTCAAAGACCTTTTAAATGCAGTGATCTAGGCTGTAGTGTTGAGATTAACTACTTCACAGTAGAATGGTAGAACCACAGAATAATAATAACAGAATTATTAAGGTTAAAAAGATCTCTAAGATGGAGTTCAACCATTAACCTAACACTGCCAGCTTCATCACCAAGCCATGTCCTGGAGTGCCACATCTACATGTCTTTAGAATCCTTCCAGGGATGGTGATTCCACCAGTTCCCTGCTCAGCCTGTTCCAATGCTTGATCATACTATCAATGAAGATATTTTCCCTAAAATCCAAACAAAACTTCCCCTGGCACAGCTTGGGGCCATTTCCTCTGGTCACTTGATACGTGGCGTGAGGACTGAGCCCCAGCTCACTACACCCTCCTCCAGGGAAGTTGTAGAGAGAAATAAGGTCCCTCCTCAGCCTCCTTCTCTCCAGACTAAACACTTCCAGTTCCCTCAGCTGCTCTTCACAAGACCTGTGCATAGACTCCTAAAAAACGAGCCAACAGGACCTCAGTAAAGTCCCCTGCACTGCAAGTACTTCATCTACCAGCCCAGCGGACGAATTGACCTCACAGCTCAAGCCCAGCCATTTTCTCCAGCTCACAGGAGACTCACATATCTCCTGTGACTACAGTTACAGATCAGCTATTCTGTTCCCTATTTGCTTCTCAGGAGTTACAGCTGCTATTGCTAGATGCCTGTATGTCAGGAACTCAGTTTCAAATTCAGCTTAAACCAGTTTCACATTTTCTGGGGGAGTTCCTAGAGAAAATGTAGGGGGAGGAGAAAGTAAGAAGCCCTGAGCCCTATCCCATTAGCACTGCCTAGTGATGGGTCACTGAAAAACATGAGAGCAAAGTGACTGTGCCATGGCACAGCAAAGCTTCATCCTTCTGCCCCATCTCTCACAAATGTCACAGCTGCTTCCAGTCCTGCCTGTGTGTGCATAACCCTGAGAATGGAGAGAGTGGTGGTGTCTACACCAACAGCCAGCTCCACCAGCACTGCACACGGGCAGTCCCTGCTGGTGACCACTGTGTCTGTGCATCTACTGTCCCAAGGCAGTGATCCCTCACGAATCCCTGCAGCTATTCATGGACTATTCACTGGACTCTTGGGGACTTCCCAAGGAGACTGCCAAGTGCAAAGGGACGGCACAGTGTCTGTCACACAGGCACAACAAATACACCTTTTCCCCCAGGAGGACATGGATCCAACGTGCTCGTTCTGCAGATCCAGCAGCCTGGACATGGAAGTTTTCTCATACTACCACGTGCTTTAGTGAGAAAATATAAATAGTCCCAGAGATATTGTAATTAGCTAGTGAGTCACTGGCATCTCTGGAATGTGAACCCTGTGCTGCAAACCACAGGAACTGGAGACACACTGACAGCTGAACACAGCCACTGCAGTCTGTAATTGTAGGGAACTAGTTTTACAACCAGTACCTTCATCGGAAAATGCCCGAACACCCTTTATAGAGTCACAGAAAAACACACAGGTCATAAATGCTTTGGAATTTTGGTCATTTTTACATGGAGGTTTTGGAAATAGGGAAGAGAGTTGGAGGCTGAGGTCAGTCTGTGGCACAACCCATAATGTAGTTTCTACTGTTGTTCACACACACAACCTGTGTGGCTGCTTAGGAATTAAAGTCAGGGCTTTCATGTTCCTCCCTTGCCCCATTAACACCATCCAGTGTGGGTTGTTTGATGTGCTGATTGGAATTGTCCTTCCCCAGGGTTTATTTTTCTTAGCACCCTGTGGAAATCCCTTCAGGCCTTTCTTTACTTCATGTCTGAGTTCCCTGAAAGCAGCAGCCAGTATCTGTTGAGGAGTATTATCTCCTCTGGTAATGTTCAGGATGAGAGCTCAGCTCATTCTAAATACTAGGGATCATCCAGATTTCTGTAACCAAATCCCATATCCAGCAGGTCTAGTGTAAAATACAAATAATTCAAATGTGAATTCTTAAAACCTCAAGAAGTATAACTCATTTTAAATTACATTCATGTGTAACCTTGATGCAATATTATGGCTCCTAAAAATACACAAAGGTCACATCTGCAGGATGCAAAATATTATCATTGTGTTTACCTGCTTGGTCATGACCCTTTCTTAAATGCTGATGGAATGAAAATGACAATTCAGCATAATAAGAGGTATTAAATACAATAAGGGGGGTAGGGGGGTGCTATTGAGTATTTTAGGGCAGATGAGTTAAACCCTTTTTTGTCTTTATTTCTCTTAAAAAAGAAAAAGAAAAAAAACAACTGAAACATACTACTCACAAGAATGCTCTAAGGACTTTGTTTAAACTATTATTAAGCATTAGATTAAAATACCAGACTTCCTGGAAGATAAAGTGATATTCTAAGTAGATTCCTTGCTTTCTTTCAAAATTCCCTGTTGATTTCTAATGCATTCAGCAACATATTCAGTGTTATATTCTGAATTTTGATGTTATGTACTGTTAAGAACATACTGCTTCACTTCACTGACAAAATTTTATCAGCAGAAGAGTAAAGCTGCCTATGTATTCCTGCTCATGCAGCCCTATTTCACTGTAGGAGCCCTTCCTGAATGCTTCAGCTGAAGATTTCTTATTTAAATGCTTTGAGACCAGAGCGTCACAGAGTACAAACCTCTGCTGTGAGAGGACTCAGGACTATCCATCACTGTTTGTTTGTCTCCATTAGTACTACTTCACCTCTTGTCCCAGTGCTTCATATCTCTGACAGCTTCAAGTCTTCTTCTGATGTCTTGAATGTATGTCTTCAACAGCTGATAATAATTTCCTATTGCTGCCTTTGTCCTTCAGCTTGAGTGGTTCCCCTATCTCCCTCCTGCTGTTCTCCTGATCTATTAACAGAGAGCAATATTATCTCCCCTTTCCACCTGCACACTGCAAGATTAACCAAACCCAGGTTTTTAATTGCCTCTCTCTGGCTCCTGACCACACTAAGAGCTCCTCAAGGCTGAGTCCATCTTTCCTGAGCTAAGGAGGTCTGAGCAAACTTTTCTAGATGAGCAGTAACCAAAAGCCCTGTCCAGTCTCAGGAATTATTCCCTTCTCTACCTTATCCAGTGATGACCTCTGCATTTTCCCCAGCTATACAGGACTATGACATACAAACATCTGCTGAGTAAGACCCCATCAGTTCCCACAGGAGGAGTTTAGAGTTTATAGTGCTGATATTGATCCATGCCTACCAAAACAGGCATTTTAAACTGACCAAGTTAGCTGGAAAAAAATCCCTGGGTTTTGGAGCCGTTGATCCCAATCCATAGAATGGAAGCTCATATGGGAGATTAGACCTAAAACTAGGCCCTGAGGAATTTCATCACTGCTTACACTTTAACTTGTTACTCCCTTTCCTAGAAACTTCATGGTTGTCTCCCTGCCAGGCAGTTTCTGGCTCACTTTACATTTATTAATCTCTGCCCTTTTTCACTTTAGCAGTGACTTTCAATGCAGTACTCAGCAAAAGCAGATAGATGAGATTTGCTTAGTCCTGTTTGTCTAAAGAAATCATCTATCTTTTGAGAGGAAAATACCAGTCTAGAGCACTGGCTCTCCTCCAGATCACAATGGGGTTTTCTGATGCAATTATTTGATTCTGCATGGAGCCACCCTCACTACCCTCACTTCTATTCTCAGCCTCTGACTTAATGAAATCCCATGAATTTTCCACCTCAGCCACACGACTGTTTCTGCTTATCTTGCAGAGTTCCTCCTTTTGTAGCTCATTTTATGTTTTAGCTTCTATTTTTACTTCTGCTGACACAGAGTGACTCAATTCATCCACTTAAAAGCAAACACAGAACTAAATGTAGCAGGTCATGATATAACTTGTATGCAGGTAGGGTAGACAAGAAAGAGCTGGAATTAGTGATGCCTTGTGTGAAACAATTGTCTGTGCTTTCTGCTGCTGCATTTCACCCAGTAAAAATTTTGAGAAAAAAAATTTAAAAAACCTCAGTAAGATTTTTGCCTCTCTGACCCTCAGTTTTGAGGTCTTGTCCCTCTCTGAGGGAGGAAAAAGTGCTAAATCTAAGAAGATTTTAAATACCATTTTCACTCTCCCCAAAACGAGATTTACTGCAACTTCTGCTCCATGAGACTGCATTTTGTGTTCATCTATAAACAAGTTTGTGCAAGATATAGCTCTGAAATTCAGTGTTAGGAGCCTGTTGGGCAAGGATCAATTCCAGTTCCTATTGGAGCACAAAGCGCAAGTGTTAACATAAAATCCATGTCATATGAGGAGCTGAGTGGCAGAGAAGCAGACTCCCCCTCAGTGATTTCACCCACAGACATCCCAGAGCTGAACCTCCCTCACAGGTGTGAGGCAGCAGGACACAGGCTGTACCTCAAAGCTGAAGTGCAGTCCCCTCTGGGGTAGAACACAGCCTTTCAGCACAACACATGCATTTGGAAGGGAAGCGCAGCACAATGGGCCAACTGAAATTTTCCAGTTTAGCTGGAAGGAGGCAAAGTTTTTCTGTCAGAATCAGACCCAGGGGCCCAGAGTCTTCAGAAAATGCTGTGGAGTAAGGAGCACAGAAGGAGTGGAACAGCACTTCGATCTTACATGATCCATCTCCAGCAGCACAACAATCCTTAGCAGACCTAGACTATCTGCTCCATTTTTTCCAGGAAAGAAGCACATATTTTCCTGATCACCACTAACAAGATGAGAAATAAATAATTATCCCACCATATTGGAGCCTTCTACAATTCTCTGTATTGTTGATGAGGGACTGAAGTTGTCACTTTTAATTAGATGCTGTGACTAGTCTGTTGTTAAGACACTGAATGCAATGGCAAACATTTACAGTGAACAGATATCCCTTAGGTCAAATAAATGACAGCCCTGAATGATCAGCTTGACCAGATGTTGCAAAAAATTAAGTTCTGCTTACAGAATTCCTTAACATAATGAAAAAAAAAATCGCTATGATGCTGACCAAACTGGAACAGTTTCCCAGAGGATCTGTGAAGTATCCATCTTTGGACAAACTGAAAACTCAATTATACAGGGTCCTGAGACATCTGATCTAACTTTAAAGTTTTGAAGGAGACCCTGTTTTGAGTAAGAGGTTGGACTAGATGATTTCCATAGGACCCTTCCAACCTGAACTAACACACAGATCTAAGACAGTAAAGTCATCTTTTATGTTAACATGCTGAATAATGACTTCTTTCCTAGGAGAGAAGTGAGACTTGAAGATAAAAGGAAAAAATACTTCAAAAATATTACAGAAGGGCTCAAGTGTCTATATATATGTGTGCATATATGTATGTTTATATATGTGTATATATATCCACACATACATAAATATTACTGCATATAGGCATGTACAGCCCAAAACTTTTGTGCCAGATCTGAATAGGGAATCCTGTCCTGTACATTGCTCAACAAAAGATATATTTTAGAAGTCAAATAAAAGCATAGAGTCTGCTAGTTAGCACTTGAATCAAAATTCAGATAAACACAAACTGGGAATAAGAATCTACTTGTAGCTCCATTCTTCTGGAAAGAATCACATAGAAGGTGATCATGTAAGAAGGGACACAAACCTCCTGCTAATTTTGAGCAGCAGTTTCCACAGCAGATAGGTTCATTCAGAATCAGTAGGGCTGAGTTGCTCTAAAATTTGCCCAGCCCAGAGACAGGAGGAGTTTCAGGACAGGTTAATGTGAGACCCAGCAACAGACAGCAGTTCAAATTAGCTGTTTGGGAATAATCTGCTTGCGTCTAATGATCACAAAAGATGTTACCACCCAACATTATCACAGGCTCAGATGTAATCAGGCTGCAGCCAAAATAAGCTGCCCACAGACAGCACAGCTGGAGCTGATGTTTTGTGCTGGCAGTGAAAATCCTCAAATGAAAAAATTCTGAGTGAGTATCAAGTGAGTAGCAAAGCTGTCAAACACTGAGCATTTCTACTCATAATCAAGCTGCAGAAGAGCCTTCAGCCTCCCACTGCAGTGATTTATGTCCTTGGGTCAATCACAATTATTTCCAATGCAACCTTGATGAACATCTCTTCTCTGACAACAGCTCAAGCAGTCTTGGGAGGCTGGAAAAGAGGCACAGTCCACACAAATATCTGACATTAACTACTTCAGCTGGCTGAAAATATATATCAGACTTCACAGAAAATCAGAGGTATCACCAGACTGTATTTCCCCTTGATCTCTCACCAGTGCTTCAGAAAATCTTTTATTTATATAAATGCACACATAAACTTTTCTCCAGTGGTAATTACTACTGTGCTTGGATTTCTACAACAATCACAGATCAAATTAATGGACATTAAAACTCACTAAATGTGCAGTGGTAAGAAAAAAGTGATCTCTAAGATTTACTGCGCTCCTCTAGCTATTCCACTAAGCTCCACTGGCTTTTTAATTTGATGCCATATCAAAAGAAAGTTCATGATTAATTCGGTGTTGGATGTCAAGAGATAACTCATTTGGAGCCTCATAGTTTCTAAAACACTTCTTCACCACTGAACATGTGTTGGAATAAGAAAACTCCATCTAGAAAAGGTGTAATGAATCAGAGCATCACACGAGAAGTGTCAGTTATACAATTTCAGTTCCCAGAGGGACAGCAGAAAAGTGTGTCTGTTTTACCTGGAATCTCATCAGTCCCCCCATTGATGTGTTTGAACCGGTCTCCTTCCACGTGGACATTTGGACACAGGACATCTGAAAAGCAAAAGAACCAGTACAAAATTATCCCAAGGAAACACATCAATTTGGAAGCTGCAGAACTAACAAAGGCTGATCTTTTGGGTTTTGTTCAGAACTTGCACCTGGCACCTCAGCAATAATTCCATCCCAAGCTCTGCACATCTTAAGTACCATTCCTCTCCACTATAGCCTAACTCCATGATGGACAAGAGACCCAGGACACTGTGTCTGGTTTTGAGCCACTTTTTTTCTGCCTGACCAGACAGGAGGACAGAATAGATGAAATGAGCCTTTCCATCAGCTGGGGCAACACTCTGGGTCTGTATCTTTCTCCTGTCCGTAAATCTGCATGTAAGTCACAAAAAAATGTCAGAAAATACAGAACGTGCTTCCACTCTCAGCTGGGCTGGAAGGGAAGTTCTGAAAGGCCAGCTGACATTGGGGTGCTGCCCAAAATTTCAGGAAAGACAGCTCCTACTCTGGAAAACCCCCCTGAGTTTGTTCAAGCAGAAGTTGGAGTAAAATGACTAAAACTTTGAAGAGTATTCACCCCTACACACAGGTTTTAAAAAGTCATGAAAATACCCAGCCTTTGTCAGCCATTTATCATGCTCCCAATTAATGTCAACACAATTGCAGATAAATGCTTTTCCACAGAGAACTGTCTACATATCCACTCCTTTCTGCCAAACCTTGAAATAACTTTTATTTATGCTTTGTTTTCCCAGATCAATAGGTTATTGCACACTTGTAAACAATGGGGACAGGTAGCTCGAGGGATCAGTTTAAAGGGAAGAAGTGGTAGGGATTATGGGTTCTGTATATGTTCAGTATTATAACAAAAACAACAATAGCAATAGTAACAATAATAGCAATAATAAGTAGATATCATTGCATGTATAATATTTGACTTATTACAGCAGGTCCAGAGGAGGGCCATAAAGATGATCTGAGGCCTGGAGCATCTCTCCTGTGAAAACAGGCTAAGAGAGCTGGGGTTGTTCAGCCTGGAGAAGGGAAAGCTCCAGGAAGATGTTATAGCACCTTCCACTAATTAAAAGAGGCTTTCAAAAAGTGTGGAAGGGACATTTCACATGGGCAGATAGTGATAGGGACAATCTTTTATTATCTCTTAAAGAACTGTAGCCTCACTTTTGCCTTTATTTCACAAATGTCCTGTGCTCCTTTTGGCTCCTCTCTGCCTGCCTGCATCTAAGGAATGAGCATAAGTATCTGGGAAGGGAAATAAGTTTATTGCAATGCTTGCTTTCCAGTGACTTTCCAGCCACAAAATAATTCACAGAGGCTCAAACGAGGTTGGTAGTTTCCCATCCCAGTTATTAGCACAGCTCTGTATTTGCAAAGGAGCACAGTGCTGACAGCACGTGCATCAGTCCCAAGGAGCCACCAGATCTCATTGCCATACCCAGGGCTGCATTGTTGGGAAGGCAAGACAAAAGCTGCCCTCCTTCTGTTGGAGCCTTTCTGTGAAACCCCTGACACAGGTAAACATTTTAGTGTCAAAGAGCATTTATACCCTTTTTCTCTGCTACTGCCAGGCAAAACTCTGAGCAAACATTTGTGATGCTCAGAGGATTTGCAGCAATGAGCACCCCCTGAAAATGGCAGAGACAATAACAAAATCTGCACTGCAGCTAAGGCTCTGCTAATTTGTAAATCTTTACAGATTTACAGAAGAGAAAGTACAGCTGACTGACCTAAGCTTACATCCTCTGCTTGCAGTTGTCTTTAAATATGTATTGTTGAAAATTTCTTTCTTGCCTGCAACCTTATATAATATTCTGTCAATCATTTGTTTTATCCATTTTTTTTATCAGCAAAGATTTTGCATTTATATCTACAGGGTTCATGGAAATTTTTAATAGCACCAGAAGTGCTAAAATAACCCTTTACAGTTGCACCAGGAATTATGAGTTTCCACTGACACCTGCTACATGAGATCAATCAGCTTTTAATCCATTGTAGAGTGTGACTTTTAAATGCAAATGCAATTCAATACATAGTAACAATGCCTAAGAAAAAATTCACTTTATTAAATAACAAATATATTGATCAAGGTAGTTACCTTATCAACCAAACTGTAACTCCACAGAAGAAAATTAGTTTTGTTGGAGATGACCTCTTTCTCATAAAATTATAGTTCTTGAATAGGGATACATAATAATTCCTATTCTGTAATACTTTATTCACTGGCTTCAACATCAAATATTATTGTTTTGTGAGTGAGATCAGGAAAGTTGCTCTATAGCTGTACATATGGACCATTTTTCGATTTCTAATAGCCTTACATTGTCATCATTTCAAAGGGCCATAATGAGAGGGGCTAGGAAGCTCTATGTATGTAAATTTGCAGATGACACCAAGCTGAGTGATGCTGTTGACACACCTGAAGGATGGGGACATCCAGAGGAACCTGGACAAGCTCAAGAAGTGGCTCATGGAAATCCCATCAGGTTTAACAAGACCAGGTTCTGATGCTGCACTTTAGTTGGGGCTACCTCTGGTATCCATCCAGGCTGGGAATGGACTGAGAGCAGCCCTGCCCAGAAGGACTTGGGGGTACAGGAGGGTGAGAGGCTGGACAGGAGCTGTCCATGTGCCCAAGAATTCCGCATCCTTGGTTTGTACGAGCTTCTTGTTGAAGGAAGCATTTCTGAAAGTAATTTCACTGCAGATCCCCCCCTTTCCTGTAAGCAGATCACACTGAGATCTGTTTGATGAGGAGGGACTTAAGCCTTGCTTTTAAACATATTTTTTTTGAACCTTCCCTATGAAAAAATCCCAAAGGTCTCAAACATTTTAAAAGCAATAGTACAGAGTACATGTTCAGCAAAGAAATATGTCAGAAGAATGTGTTGGCTCAGGAACATTCACTAGCGCTAAAATAGCATTAAATAACCTATTGTCATGAAAACAATACAATAGGGCTGCAAGTTTGGAAAAGAAGAGTGATCTGGTTGTTTGAGTCTCTTTGCCTCCAATCCATTTCAGAAG
>VXBU01017118.1:508331-546394 GCA_013400315.1 Bombycilla garrulus | reverse complement strand
AGGGAAGGGAAGGGAAGGGAAGTTCAGGGAAGGGAAGGGAAGGGAAGGGAAGGGAAGGGAAGGGAAGGGAAGGGAAGGGAAGGGAAGGGAAGGGAAGGGGCAGTATTCCCGGCCAGGAATGATGTTATTCTGCTGCCTCTTAGGACTTTCTATAGAGAAACCTTCACTTTAAAGTGACAAACACAAATCCCCATTGCCATCTTTCCATCCTTGTGTCCACAGGACTCTGCTGAAGCAGTTTCTTAATTTTTATTTTAATTCTTTCAAGGATAAGCAAGCCCTCAGCTGCCAAGGGCTCCTCTGGGGACTTGTGTATAATGAATGCTGAACATGTGTAGCTGTCAAGTTCCACAAATATAAAGTAGAGAGGTGAGAATAGAAACACAAGAAGGTTAAAGCAAACATTATTTATTACCATGTTTCTTTGGTTTTTTTTTTCTTTCAGACTGAGAATTTCAGGATTCCAGAATCTCAGCAGCACCCAGTGCGTTGGCAGAGATTCAGACGCTCTGAATCTCCATTATTATTCCATTCCGACAAGAGAAATTCTCTAGTTTCTCTCAAAAGCTGTGATACACTCAACCCAAATATTTGAGCTGTCTCATCCCAATATTGAAGTTTAGCCCCACGTAATCCTATCCACGAATAAGGCAATGCAGGGCAAACACAGGCTTCCCAAAAAGCTGTCTCCCAAAATTTTAGACCAGACAGCCTGGTAAGAGGAATTTGGGTTGAGGGATGGGTGGGTTTCATATCCATATGTAGATAGTATTGCAAATTTTTTCTGCACTGAAAGAATTTTCCCATTGAAGAGTCCACTTAAAGGGGAAGGGGTCTGGTGAGAAAATTTTTTCTTAAAGTCAAGAATATTTCATGAAAGCAGCTTCTCAGAGGAGCTTTCTCAGAGCCCATTAGTTCTGTTCTTTAATTACGCAGGCGGTTCTCTGTGCAGCAGTTCCTCCAGCACATTTAATTCCCTGCAGTCAGTTGATGACTCCTATATATAGTACTACCTTTATTTGCTCTTTTCTTTTCTTTTATAAAACATTACACATAGACCATTTTATAGCCTCCAAATTTAAGGTTTCTTTTTTCCCCCATTCTTTAAAAAAATGCTTCTTTTGAAAGAATACCTCCACTCTCTGCCTGTATTAACTGAATGTTTTTTGGCAAATGTTTTTTGTCAGATATTCTTTCCCTGCAAATGAACCAATCCATAAAGTGCCACCTACTATGGAAACAAATTTATAAGGAAAAACGAGGCATTTTTTCAGCTACAGTGGCAGGCAGGCGGCCCTGACAGTGTAATGATACTGCAATAGTGTCTGTACTAACATTATAATTTGTAGTAAGGTGTAGGTACAACAGAGCATCACAGCAATTATGAGATTACACCTTGCTGTTTAATACCTTGTGCAACTCTCCTTTCCTTTCTGAAATCACACTGAATCTTCACACCATGGAGTTTGAAGACCATCGGTGCCAGGAAAATCATCTGTTTGTAGCTGCTGAAGGCAAGGTCAATTCTGTCTTTTTTCCTTCAAATGATGCCTACATTGATGCTGAATGAGGTTTCTATAGTTGCTCTCATACAAAGGCTCTCTGTCACTACAGTGATAGAACCAGAGCATCACGGAGTGCTTTGGGCTGGAAGGGACCTTTAAGATCCTCTGTTTCAAATCCCTCTGCCATGGGCAAGGACACCTTTCACTAGACCAAGTTTGTCAGGGCCCCATCCAACCTGGCCTTGACATTTCCAGGGATCCAGCATGCACAGCTTCTCTACCTAACTTTTTCCAGTACCTCACCACCCTCACTGTGAAGAATTTCTTCATGATATCTAATATAAACCTGCCCTCTTCCAATTTAAAACCATTACTCTTTTTCTATCAGTTCAAACCCTTGCCCAAACACTCCTCTCCAGCTCTCTTGTAGAGCTCAGAAATGCTCATGATGAAATGAAAATGGAATAGCAAACCCTCACCACAGCACAGCTTTCAGGTGGAGAAAATGCAGCCACAGCCCACCATACTCCTTGTAAAGCTGTCAACATTTTTGCACTAAAATGTTATTCTGAAAATGCACCACTGCCCAGCTGAACTGCTCCCCAGGCTCCCCTGTACGTCCCAAGTGACTTCAGTGGGACTCTGGGTATCTGTGTCCATAGGGCTCCCTTCCCTTTTCCAGCACAGTAGCCAGAAAAAGTGAATCTCTGTGGCCATCTATTCAGTGCTGGCACTGCTCAGCAGATGGTGTGTTCCACACAGAGAGTAAGCAAAATTACTGCACGGTATTATACCCCAGAGAGTTCTCATGCAACACACATTTAAGGTCTCAGGCAAAAGGACACTCTTCTTTGAAAGGCTCTTTCTATAGAATGGAGAAACAGGGCTCCTTCAAATAGCAATTCAGAGCAGAAACCCAATTTAGGTGCCTGGATGTAGCCCTGAAAGAGCTACTCTCTTCCCATTGTTTCTAGGGGAAATCTAGGAACACACAGTTCCCAAATTAGAAATCTATCTAAGGCACCAGAGTTACATCCATCCAATTAAAACAAGCATGGTTGGGTGCATTCCTGGGCACTGAGGCCAAGGCATGTTCAAGCCCATATCTATGCTAGCAAACGGTCTTAGCCTCCAAAACGAGAGGGCTGCTGACCACGAGCCCTCTCTGGCATGTTGGAAGGACCCACCGGGGCTCCAGAAATGTTCCAGTGGAGTGTCAGCTTGCCTGGGGCAAAACGTGCCAAACTCCAGGGCAGATGAGTGCATTCCACTGCCCAGGAATGCTTCTGGCCACATTTACAGTTATTAGTTTAGATCTAGCCCATAAATATCATCCTTTGCTAAGAGTTCTCTTATACAGATCAAAAGGACCCTTTTGAGCAGCAATGCTAACTAATTTCACGATCACAGGCCACCAGTCCTTAAATGCATTCAGTGCAAATGGGAGTGGAAAGAGGGCTGCATGCACAGACAAGGAATACTATATCCTGTTTAAATAGGACAGCAGGAATGCAGGGAGTTCTGGCATTTGCAAAGCACTTGAAGTACTTTTGAAGGTGAAAAAGTAAATTTAGAAAAAAAAGGTTAAATCATTCTCCTACACTTTTCTTCCTGTTCTGACTCACTTACATTGGAGCTTCACATCAGAGATGTGAAAAATACTGTTTTCCCCACAACGTGGCAGGCTGCACTGCGTATTTACACCATCTTCTCACCCTGGATCCAAGCATCTCTCTCTTCTCCTTCTGTTACTATCAATTGAGTTTTCTATTTTTCATTTCTCTCTGTCCTCTGCTCTGAATCTTGATTCCAAATGAGACTATGATACTACAGCTACTCCCACCCCAACAGCACGCAAGAAGTGACAACTACACACCTCCACCAGCACAGGGAATCCTTTACAGCCCATCAGCCCCATCTCTAGGCTGACCCCATAATCTAACCCTTAGCTCAGCTTCAGCTGCCCTTCAAAATTTTCTAGAGAAGTTCTTGCATCTTGGTGAGGACTCATCTTTCCAAAGGATACCCGCACTGCAGGATGCTTGGAGAACCTCTTTCTCTCTAATGCACCCACACAAATGCAAGAAACTCGTAGTGTGACTGGCAGCAGAAGTATATTGTCGAGAGGACTGATGCAATTAGCACCGTTTAAGTGAGCAGCATACAGAATTAATTTGCACATGCTCCCACAGGGAGTAAGTAGCACTCTGGGAACTATGAAAATAGCATCAGGCCTTGGCACTTCCAAGCTAATTTGCTTGTGTCTGCCCCTAAACAAACACAGAGACTGTGTGCCAAGGAGCTCATCGGCAAACAGCACAAGGTTTTGAGGAAAGCAATTAGCAGCTGTTCTCCATCCAAGCCAGGAGCTGATTGCTGCTCTGGGGCACCAGTCCACCTACTTCTCTCATTTTGGGAAAGAGGTGAAGCTTCACCATGCTAAGTGTCCTTGATTTGAGTGAGCTACAGGGATTCTCCTGAGTGGCCAGCCATTGCCTTAGCAGATAAATTGCCAGGAGCATGTCTTCACACTGATGACCTGTAAAATATTTAACAGGACAGCAGTATGGAGTTGAGCTGGAGCACATCCTCCAGGAGCAGCAGCCACAGCAACAAGCCTTTCCCCAGTGGCTGCTCTATTGGCACAAATGGAACATGTCATTCCTGATGCAGCTCCTGGGCTCTTTGGCACAATTTTAGGTGTTTGCTGCCTGTACCTCAGAGGTTGGAGAGAACAGGGTGTTACAAGACTAAATAGTTTCCTGCTTGGACTCGAGTCCCAGATGAAGAGCAAAGACCAAAGGTGCTGCTCACCTGGATGTGGGGAGACAAAGCCATCCCACTTGCCAAAGTGAGGATCCCAAGAGTGCAGAAAGAAGAGACCAGCACAAAGGGCCTCTCTAGGGGTGCAGATGGGAATGAGTAATCTGTGATGGAACAGAAAGCACTCCAGGTAGATTGTCTCACCTGCTGACCATCTCACAGCCACAGAACAGCCAAACATAAAAAAATTCCATCATTCTCTCTCCCCTTCTCACTCATTAAGTTTTAGAAGATAAAGTTTTTATACTCTTGGATTTTGCACCATTGGACATGGATCAATTCCAATATCCACCTGTGTAATGAGCAATGAGATTTCTATGGTGTGTAAGAACACCCAAGCTAAAACATCTGTGCTTTACACTCCTTTAAAAGCTTAAAAAGATCGATACCACACATGCAAATGTTGGTTGTAGAAACAGGAGGAGCATTTCACTAACACAACTAGATGTCTCTCTTTTTTTTTTTTTCCTGTGCTATTAAACAAGTAATATGGAAGCAAAATTCTGCCAGCAGCAAATTTCACAACAGGGAGCTGGTAGCAGCAGTAGCAAAAAATGCAAAATATCTTACAGCAATGCCTGATTTTAGGATGGATTCAAATGCTGAAAAATGCTATCAACACAGGAGAGATGGGTTTTTTTACATTTGGTTTTTAAATAGCAATTCTGTGTTAGTCCTGCAATTGAAATGACTGGGATGATTAAAAATAAACTCGGTGTGAAGCTCCAGTAGGTTGGGTCTCACTGAATAGGAACAATACAGTATTTCTGCTATAAAACCCCATCAATCTCACTTGCACTAGGCATTCACCAAAGGCACATTCCCCAGATGAGCCCAATGGAGCGGTGCAGCTACAGATCTGCTGAAGCCATCAGTTCCCACTGCTGGCTGGAGGACAAGACAGTCTGTCCATTATCCTCCCATGTGCCACAACACAGAGACAAGAGTGTGGAGTCTCCTCATCTGAGCACTGCCAGAAAGCTGAGATGCCAAGTCACAGTTTATAATTGATTTTTTATAAAAGCAAATCCTGGGCAAACCACAAATGTTATTTTATTTGTTAAATTTCTGTAAAAGCAATTACTTGTCCAGAATAATAACGATAAATCCAGGTAAGGCGTTCTGTTCCCTCACAGTAGTTCCAAAAGTGAATTAATTAGAAGCAACTTGTTTCAAAGCTCATGGTTTTTCAGCTGATCAATAAATATACACTAGCTGTTCTCAAATAACTTCCAAGAGAGAAATATAGCTCAAGGATGAGTTTAAGAGGGACTCTGACTGCCATTACTCTTCTAGTATAATTATACAACTGCAAATTGAACAGTATCTTCTTCCATATGGGTATTTTTGGGGGCTACTGTAACTGTGGCTTTGGGACTCTGACCAGCAGCAGTATAAATATATCATAAGAGGAAAGCAAAGAGATTTCTGTATAAATACAAGACGTGACTCTGGCTGAGAGTTGGGTTTTGTTTTGTAAAGAATTGTAATATCACCTTTGCAAAATAGAGAGGGTTTAAGAAAAGTAAGTGACTTTAGTTTCCTCTTAGAAGAAACCAGGTTAAAACAACATCCTGCCTGAAGGATGCTATTTTATGGATGCAGTTCAGCAAACTCAGAAGTTTGTCTGGTTGTTGTCCACATTCTGCTGAATTTGTCCTTTCTTGAGCAGGGCATGGAACTGCCACACAGAGGCAGAAGATAATGGCAGGCATGTGCCAGCCCCATGACCAGCCAGAGAAAGCAATGGGACACTTCTGTGGTGGTACAGCTCTTCAGAAGAGACCTTTTAAGAGAACAACATCCACCTGATAATCTTCATGGTATTAAACCTTGAGGACACCAATGGAAACAGTTTGAGGATGATTGATCACGTGGGAAAAAGGGCTTGTCCAAGATCAGGTGCTACCACAAGCTGCTGGCTCTCAGAGCTCTGTCTCCACCTTCCAGGGTGCTACAGAGTCCAGCAGGAGAAAGACATGACTCAAAATGAGTGAGGCATGGCAGAAGCAAGCCCAGTGCTCAGTTCTTTACCTCCAAAGGGTTTAAACAGACCATTGATATTTGTAAAGACCTTAACAGATTTAAAGACCTTTAGGAGAATATCTGGGTTTTTTTGACTTTCAGACGCACCTAAACATAGACAGGTTGAAAGCACTGGGTTCACCTCTGACTTAAATTCTGAAAGACGACTTCAGTCCTATATTAATTTTATCCAAACAGCTTCATCCACCTGCAAGTTCCAAACATGCCACCAAGCCCAAACATTCTAAGGAGGTTTACATAAGATCTGGATGTTTCCTTCCCATTGACACTTCAGCAATCTCTCTTCAGAAGTCTAAAGGCCGCCAAAAGAAAATCAACTTAACCAGAAGTGGTTTTGAAGGCATCTGCCCCCTCCACACTCTGCCAAACAAAGGATGTGACAAGTGGAGCCTGGAAAATAAGGGTTTGTGAGAAATAAATAAAGGCAGGCACAACCTGGGCTATGTTACTCAAGCCAGATGCACATAGTTCAAATGCTGATTTCCCCTTTTATTCCCCCTACAGAGTTTTCCCTGCTCAAAAATATCAAGCACTCATTTTTAAGGAGGTCTAAGAAGTTATATTTCAGACAAGACAACTGTGCAGGAAGGGAAAAGGGAAAGAATCAAACCGGAGCACAAAAAAGAAAGGAGTCAAGAGGGAAAATGCACAGGGGTATCAATCAGCATCTATAGCCCTGCCACCTCCAAGTAGTGAGATCTTCAATCCCCACTTAAAGCTTATCTGTGCCAGGAAAAAAAAATATTTATCATGCCCTCTGCATTAATACAGGGTTACCACACTGTGCAATACACCTGTGCTGTCTTACTCACGTACCTGGAATCAAATTGTGCTATTGTTGTGCCAGTCTGCAAGCAGCACAACACAAGCCTCCCCACAGACATGCCAGAATGAGTTAACACTGTAAAAATTTCAGCTGCTCAGCCACAAAAGGTACATCCCAGTGTGAGAGAATCTGTTTCCAGAGGACCTGCAAAGTCAGCCCAGTGATACCTGTCCCTATTTTCCCTCTCCAGGGAGCTGAGCACACTGAGTCTCCAAAAGGAAACATGGTTTGCATTGATTTTTTTTTAAAACATATTAAGTAATTGATATTTTGAACCAAAACCAGAACTTCCACTTTGCAAAAAGCCCCAAGTTCAAAATAAAGCATTTTAATAGCTTCAAAAAAAAAAAATTCCCAATCCTCCTCCATGATCAAAAACTCATATAAATTGCTTTTGCCCAGAAGTTTTGATCTTGATGAGTTAGCATTTTCCCTATGACAGGCATTTAATTAAGAGATCCCAAATCAATCCTGAGAGGTTTCTTTTCCTACAAAAAATGTCTGCTAGCCCATGCACCTAGGGATGTATGGCATGGGAAGTGGATAATTCTACCTGTCAGTTAGGAATGAGACATTTGGAATTGATATTTAAATCTGAAATAAAAGAAAATGTTGCAGGCAGAAGTACAGTGTATTAGCTCGAGAGCTCCTGAAGGACAACATTCAGCATTGTGCTCATTGTGCATGCTCCTCTCCAGGCTGAGAAGGAAAGGGGTTTCAGAAAACCTTTTGTGACCTCAGGAAAGGAGATTTGCTGTATTGTACCAGATGCCTCAGCAGAAGTCCAGCAAGTTTTCTGTAGTAAAATTGATCCCCACAAGGTATTTTTGCAGGGTCACTTCATATTTTAAAGCACACCCAACAGGTTTGGAGGTTTTAAAATTTTTTTATTTAAATACCCCTAATTTTTTTTTCCAAGGATCTCTGAAACCTGCCTTTCAAATTTAGGCCAAATGCCAGTCCATTTCTTTCCTCTTGGACTTATTTTTCCCTCCCTAAATGATGCTTTTTAAGAGGATATGCTAGGAATTGATGCATCAGGTGGGGCTTCATAAATGGAAAGTGGAATTTCACAGTCAGTTCTGCATCCTTAGTCTGCATCACTTGGCCTGGTGATCTGCTAGGATTCTCTGCAGCACAGACACTTTAGGGATTCACCTTTGTACAGTGCTAAAGTGAAGATTTTCTCATTGCACCAAAGAGCCACACAGGCGCTGAGAACCAGCCAGACTCTACTTCTTTAATGTTTTTTTTAACCCTGTCCAACAGAAGAACTGGATCACATAATTATTAAGATTGGAAAAGAACTCCAAGATCATTTACTCCAGCATTTTAACCACTAAGTGCATTAAACCATATCACAACGTCCACTGATCTTTTCAACATCTCCAGGGATGGTGACTCTACCACTTCCCTGGGAAGTCTGTTCCAAAGCTTAAACACTCTTTCAGTGAAGAACATTTTCCTAATATCCAACCTATTTTCTTAGGTAATCCTTGCCCCTTCTGCATTGACAGAAAGGTAGATTATAACCTGTATAGTTGATGCCTCAAAAAGTAATTCTTGGAGCTCTTTAGCATTTATTTCCCAGGCTTTATAACAGAGTATGTTGGACACAAAACAAAATAAGAGCAGGTACAGAGCTTGGCTGAGGCATTAATGTTTCTCTGCACACAAAGAGAGAAGAGCTGGGAAGGCTCACAAACACCCAGGAAAGGACAGGGCAACCAGCTTTGGTTTTATTAGGGAGGACTAGAGAAAATCAACCCTGCAATGTCATTCCCAGTTACCCATAAGATCCAGAAGCAATGAAGACAGTGTGGGTGTGTGCTACAGAGGAGTTAGACATCTGTGCAACTACTGAGCAGTCAGAGTTTTATTTCGCCTGGATCACAGCTTCTGTCCTTCAAGGTAGATGGAAAAATGACATTTCAGCTTTACTTCCTGGGGAAGTTGCTCATTCAGAAAGGTTTGACCTGCACTTATATGTCATCCATGCAGAGGAAGAACTGGAAGAGGAGCAAATGTTGTAATTGGAACTGCAATCCTAAGGAAATTTCCAGCTGCCTTTTGCAGGTGGGATTCCACCGACTTAAGAGAGACTTGAGCCTTAAGTGAATGTGGTGAAGGCTTGTGCAAGTTTATCTGACCTGATGTGCCAAGGTACTAACTTTGGGAATGGATATTTTAAGTGCTGATCTGAAGAAGAAATTGTTTCTAGGTGAGAATCATGGAAGAAAGAGTTTTTGCTTGCAAAACTGTGTCAGGGCACATGCTGGGCTGGGACTTTATGTGTAAAGGAAGGAACAGTGAAGTCTGCTGAAAGATAATGGCTAGACACATTAAAGCTTTTCATTAGCACTTTCTGATAAGATTATAAATATTCTGTATAATTGCCATTAGCGAGAATGGCCAAAAGCCTGAAGTGGCAAAAGACTGCAAGTTCATTATAAAAATTATGCAGAATACACATGAAAGGGGAAAGCAGAAGATGGAAAACAGAGCTGAGGAAGTTAATCCATTTCTTAAAAGAACCTTTTAATAACTCTAAAACACGCTGCACAAGTCCCAGTGTGGACCAGTTGGCCCCTTGCCACCTTCTCCTGCAGGGTAATGGAAATGGGATCCATCAGCTCAGCAAATACCGCCGGTGAACAAAGGCCCCACTGCCAGGATTTGCTGGCACCGGCACCATTCCCACGCATCGCCCCTCATCCCCTCTCCAGGGAGCAGGGCTGCCTTTGACACGTTTAGCCTGAGTGTCCCTGCCTGGCATCAGCACCCAGAGCTTTGTCCTTTTCCCCTCCCCGTTCTTCTCTGGGTCTTTGGGGGGCCTGGGCTGCCTGAGCCATCCAGGGGTTCCCTTGCGCACTGAGCCGACCTCATTGTGCTCTGCCCCAGAGAGCACAACTAATAACCACAGTGTGCCTCCTTTAATTGAGTCTCTGAATAACTGGGAGCAAGTACCCACCCGTCCAACAAAGGCAGAGCTCCCCTCGCCACCAAGCACAGCTGCCACTCACGCTGGTCTGCGCTAGGATGCCACAAAAGCTGAGCTATTTTGCATGGAAAGCAGCGATCACAAAACACAGCTATGAGCAAATGGGGGCCAGCGTGAATTCCAGGAAAGTCCCCATGGCAGAAAGCATGTCCAGCCCTCCATGCCACATGCCTGCTGAGCACCAAAAGCTTGGTGAAATTATTTTTCCCTGCAACAGGTTTTTCTAAGAGGCTGCGGAAGCCCAGAGGAATGACATACATGCTGGTGATGAAAATTACCATGGAGGGTGTTTTTCAGCTCAGAATACAAAACAGATTGGCTTTTCTGCAGGCACTGGTAAGAAAAATACTAATGAGTACAAAGCATGGTGATAGGCCAACTCTCTTGCTTAGTTGCTCATTCATTAAAGTGAAATTAATCTGGATTTAGATCAATGTAAATGAGTGAGGAATGTAGCTGGGTGTTTTGTTTTGTGTACACCCATTTGCTGCTGTTGCTGATCACAAAGAAACAAAGCTAAAAGCACAGCACAGGACACCTCAAAGTCAGCTCTATCCCTAATGACTAAGACCTGCTATCAAACAAATGTGTCCTCTTACAGATGTGAGCCCCCAAAACTCAGACTGAGGATGTGAAGTCATTCAGATGAACAGAGATAAATCTAGGTAAATTACACAGAAGTAAAAGCAGAAAACAGGAAAGGCAGCTGCCTCAAGTTCCTCATGTGGAGTGATCAAGGACAGCCTTGGGTTGGTAAAGCAGCAAGAAACCTTCATATATAATACAAGAAATATGGAGAGGAACTCCTTACAGGAGCAGGTAGTGACAGGTCAAGGAGAAACGGCTTCAAACTGAAAAGAGTGGATTTAGATTAGATATGAGGATTAGGAAAAAATTCTTTATTATAAAGGTGATGAGGCATTAGTACAGGTCGTCCAGAAAACCTGTGGCTGCCCCACCCCTGGAGGTGTTCAAGGAACACTTGAAGTGTTCAAGGCCAGGTGGGATGGGGCTTCGAGCAACCCTTTGATCGAGCCAAAGGTAT
Source organism: Bombycilla garrulus (assembly GCA_013400315.1). Taxonomy (NCBI): domain Eukaryota; kingdom Metazoa; phylum Chordata; class Aves; order Passeriformes; family Bombycillidae; genus Bombycilla; species Bombycilla garrulus. Next base: position 535,148 of record VXBU01017118.1, on the reverse strand, counting down.
CTCTAGCCCTAGCAGGAGGTTAGATGATCTTATCATTTCCCCTTCAACACAAACAATTCAGTGATTCTCTGACTCTGTGATCACATTCTTGGCTTTAGCTATGGGGTCAGACCTTTACTTCACTGAGCTTCTCATCCCAGCAACATCTCAGATGAGATTTCACAGGTCCCTGTACCAAACCCCAAATTCACATAGGAAAAAAAAAAAAACACCAATGAAGAATGTGATTTGCCTAAGAACTACTTACAAACCTGATAGCTGTGCCACTACAAAAAAAAATGGCAACAGCATTTATGACTAGCTGAGGAAACTCCCACCCACCCCAAAATAGCATAGTATGGACCAATGCTTCCACATTCAAACATCCCATCTGCTTTACAAAGCTCAGCACTTCCGTATTTCTATACAAACCAAATTCATTCTTTGGACAGGAGGACAGGAAGGCAGAGCCAAACTATTCTCCCTAATCCCATCTACCCAAAACTGGGATGCCACATTCCCACTGCCCATTAGGGAAACGCTCCTGGCCTGGGACTCTGCTATTCCCTGAACCATGTCAGGTCATTGTTTAGAAGGAGCTCATTAGCACAGAGTGAACCCATCCCACCAAGTGTCCCATGGGCTGTGGTGGGACAGTGCCAGGGCCCAGGACTTTTACTGGTAGTGGTGTGGCTTCCAGAGGCCTGTGCTGACACAGGACATCCCTCTGTGTGGCATTTCTCCTGGCTGCACTGTGTGTGAACATGAAGAGTTGGGTCCTTGACCGCTGCTGCTCAGCACAAGCATCGATGGAGACAGCTGGGGTGTTCAAAGGGGTTCCCTCCATGCCAGAGCTCACATGGAGATACCAGAACCAGCAGATATTTGGCTGAGTTACTCAACTATTACAGAGTTTCTGGAGCATGTACAGAGAAGGGCAACACTGGGGAAAGGTCTGGAGCATAAGTCTGATAAAAAACTGCTGAGGGAGCTGGGGATGTTCAGCCTGGAGAAAAGGAAGTTCAGGGAGATTTTATCAGTTTCTACAACTCCCTGAAAGAAGGTTGTAGTCAGGTGGGGAGTGGGTCTCTTCTCCCAAGTGACAAGCAAAGAGGACAAGAGGAAATGGCCTCAAGTTGCACCAGAGATTGGATATTAGGAACAATTTCTTCACTGAAAGGGTAGTCAAGCATTGGAACAGGCTGCTGAGGGAAATGATCGAATCATCGTCCCTGGAAGCACGCAGAAAATGTGCAGATGTGGCACTGAGGGACAAGGTTTGGTGGTGGCCATGGCAGTGATAGGTTAAGAGTGGAACTCGATGATCTCAGAGGTCTTTTCTCACTTTAATGATTCTATGATTCCATGATAACAGTGGAGCACAAAGGAGACAAGTTCATGCTGAGAACGTTCTAGCAGTCATTCGTAACACTGGTAGTTTCAGTTCCCAGAATATTGCCTTAAGCTCACAGTGGTGGCTGTCTTGGCCAGAATGCCTTCCAGATGACAGTGACTTCATCTTACAAAGGCCCACACAGGTGCATTTCCTTGGTCAGGACATGCTTTCATATGGTGTTACAGAAAGAGGGAATTTTCATATGAGATAAGAAGATAAGGAAACCTCAAGTCCTTTAATAGTTAGGCTTGATCCATTTTGGATCTGTTTTCTCCTAGCCATTCATTTGCCATCACATCATTAGCATTTCAAAGAACTGACTGTCTTTATTAAGGTCCGAGGCCAGCTTCTCTTGAATTGTTCCCCCACTGCCTCTCTGGGAAGCAGATGGGCTGGGGAGAGTGATACAGACCCAGTGCTCCTGCTGGGAAATTGAAAACTTGCTCCCTGCAGTGATCACCATCAGTGTCTGACCCCTTTCCCTGGAAAGTGTTGGATATGTGGTGTTGTTTTCTGTGCCCATAACTGACTCAGGATTAGTTACTGAGAAACATCTTGGCAGCCTTCCAGGCCACCACACAAGAAAATCACTCTATTGCCTTATGGCCAAACAAAGTCTACAGCTTGTCTCTAATCACCTCCATTGGAGCATAGTTTGCCTTCTAATCAAAGGCCACATTTTCCATTTTATTTTTCTTCCCATCTTCCACCCATGCCAGGACCAAGATGCTGCAAACATTCCTATATATGTAGACACTTAGAGATTAAAATACCCCTCCTCCAAGGTCTGAAAGCTCAGAGTCTAATAGAGAAGTTCTGGTGGATTTTCTGCTGGAAGAAAGTGCAAGGAAAATATATTGGTGATCTCCCAACAAAGCTTTTTTCCCCATCTCTCTGCCAGATTCACAAATTTTACAGCTACAGAAAACTATGACCAGCATCAAGGCCTCTTGCACATGACAACATACATCTCATATTCCACAGCAATATCTGTTCTTTTGGAAAAGAATCTTTCCTTTCTCAGAAGAAAATGCTGTTAAAGCCTGCAGTTTGAGGCCGAGATGAACAAGACCTCATCTCTTAAGAAGGCATCAGCCTGTATTTTAAAGAAGCCAGAGCACACTCTACCGGCCCCATAGGTGATCTTTTTTCAGGCATTAACTATGCTCAGTTAAAAAAAAAAGAATCTTACATGCCCCTTAAGAAGCAGCTTCTAGTTTCTACTCTTGTCTTGCTGAAAGGATTCAGACAACCAGTGCCACAAATTATAACACTGATGACATATCCTCTATTTCAATTTTCCATACTTCTCCAAAGGCAAGATGAGTACTGATGGTAGTATCTCCTCATATTCTTCCATGGGTGGTTTGGGAATTTTGATCATTACCACTGCCAGAATTTAATATGGCATGAATTTTCTTAGTCAGTGCAAGGTCGTGTACAAGTCCAAACAAAAGAATAATTTAAAGATAAGATTCACTGTTATGGTTCTCTTGACATCTTGCACAAATACTGAGCAAGCCCAAGTTTCCATTACACAGTATCTGCCCAGACAAAAACAAAGCTGCACATGTACATCCAATCTATTATTTACATTAACTTCTTTATACATGTAGCCAGGACATCAGCCTGTGGGAGAATGTCCAGAGGAAGCCACCAAATTAATTAGAGGGATGGAAGATCTCTCCTATGCACGAAGGTGGAGAGAATTTGGATTATTCAGGAGGTAAAGTGAAGGCTTTAGGGTGACCTGATTGCAGCCTTTCAACACCTGAGAGATGGAGAGAGACTTTTTACAAGAACCTGGAGTGACAGAACAAGGGAAAATGGCTTCAAACTGAAAGACAGTATGTTTAAGTTAGATACTAGAATTTTATTTATTTTTTTACTCTAAAGGTGGTGAAGCACTGGGATGGGCTGACCAGAGAGGTTTTGGATGCTCCATCCCCGTCAGACTTCAAGGCCAGGCTGGATGAAGCTCTAAGCAACTTGATCCAGTGAAAGGTATCCTTATCCATGGCATGAAGTTGGAAATATATGATCTTTAATGGCCCTTCCAACCCATTCTATAATAAACTACTAAATGTAATTGCTTTTGAGTTAATGTTGCCATGGCGTACCTTACTAGAACCACTCCCTGAGCTGGCCCATTTTAACAGAGAGGAGCCACCTCCCACAGCTGGAATTCATCACTTTATGCTCCACCTTCACTAAAAAAAGCTGCCATAGCAGAACAAGTGAATCTAGCAGGGAGGGTTAAATTCTGCTTGGCAGACTCACAGGGGAGTAAGCACTTGTTGTTTTTCTTGGTGAAAATCAACATTAACCATTTCTTCATATCACCCTAGCACAGCTCCTCCTCACCTACAAACCCAGAAGCATAGGGAATATCAAACTTAGCATCCAGCCTGGAATTCCAGATGAAAGTGAAATGAACAGCTCAGCCCAAGAGCAGGAAAACACACAGGCAATGTTTTCTCTATACTGGGCTTCACCTGCTTTTCATGGGTCTCACCAACCCTAGGAAAATCATCGACGTGACAAAAAAAAAAAAAAAAAAAAAAAAAAAAAAAAACAAACCCAAACCACCAAAAACCCAACAAAACTACAGAAATTACTGTATAATTATAGATTTGTTGCAGATATATGTGTACCCTCTCCACTTTCCCATTCAAAATTATATAATTAAACATCTACTGATTTAATGAAAACTCAGTCTGTACTATTCTGAAATTAGGACATTCACCTTCCCCCATGGGAGCACAGATCCACCCAGCATGAATAGCATGTTTATCCACCCCTGTGGTTTCCATTCCCTAGATTGTATTTGTGCTAACTGAGAGAAAATCACTCAATTTACTTCCAGTTATATATATGGATGTGTGTGCATATACATAAATTTAAAAAAAGTGGGTGCTATAAAAAGAACTGAGTCCAGAAGAGAAGAAAATAAAGGAAGCCTGTACCCTAGAAGAGGCTTATTTAAAGGATAGATTGTGGGGGATACTTGAGTCCCTGGGAGTCTTGGAGTCCCCCATCAGTGATCATTCTTCACCAGAAATCCACAATAAGATGAACAGCCAGCCCCTTCTGCTCAACACTTGATCAGTCTGAATCCACATCCAATCGCAGGAGAAAAGTCAGAAGCCCTTGGGACAAAGCAAATGAAGGGGAGAGGGCCCTTGGTGCCTTCAGTTCCCTGTGTTCTGGTGATAGCAGGCTACTTGGAACCTTACTCTATAATGAGGGGTGGTGGGGAAAGAGAAAACACAGACAAAACAACCTCTGTGACTATGAACTTACAATAATTTACTTGCTCTCCTTGGCATTTCTCCTCTCACTCCACCACAGAGTTACGGGTAGAAAACACTTTTCCTGAAAAGCTGTCCTTCTCCTGTGCATTTTGTGGTGATGGGGAGACAATTATTGAGAAGAAAAAAAGGAAAGAACATAAGATGAAAGGGTCAGCCTCGCACAATTACAGCCTCAAGTGCTCCTGCACTGCTCCTGAGCTGCACCGATATAGCCTCAGCCTGGAACCACACTGCAGGTGCCTGCCAGGGAGCAGTGCAACACACAGGAGCAGAAACACCACCCAGAAACCTACAGAGCCAGGCCAGGTCCATTCTGAGAGCTGGGCTGTGCTGAGCACACTAAGAAAGTGTAGGGACATCTGTGGGGACACCCCCAACACCACCCCTGCCCCCATAGGAAAAACCTCCTTATCCAGCCAGCAGTGAGGAACCATCTCCTAAGAATATCTGCATTTGTTTCACACACCTTCCCTGCAGGTAAGACAGGAATTCTTTCAGAACTAAGAGGTTGGATCTCTATGTCCCAATGTACATTTTCATTATACTTGAGTGCATGAAACCCCTCATGGACAATCTTCAGAGCAACCCACAAGGAAGGGATCTGCACCATGTGTAAATCTGTTCAGCCAAGGTTATTTCTGATGTCTTTTATTGCCCTGCTGTGTGAGCTTAAGAAAACCATTGGATTCACTAGAAATAACTCAGAATGTATGCAAATAGCTGTACAAAGGCATGACAAGTCAGTCTAATACTTTCTTAAATGTTTGATTAATTAAACATTTATTATCTTGCACACTACTGGTTCATGGAAAATAATTAGCAGTGAGCTATTACTGAACATAAACACAGAGGAGTGAAACTGCTCTATGCTCCAAAATAGAAATTAATGTTTTAATTATAAGATAAACTAAAGAACCTAAAAAAAAGGCAAAAACCTTCTCTAGGATCTGAACAAGGAAGAGTTTTCTTGACCCTGTGAGACTAGGAGATATTTTTAACATTTCAGTAGCACCTAACATTTTATGGTCAAGGCATGTGCCCACAGAAATGAAAGTCAAAAGCTAAGAGACATTTTTTTACAATAGGCCCCCTAGAACAAATAAGAGTATCAACCTCCAAAGCCAAATTACTTATAATCAACTCAAAAATTGTTTGCAGAGATGAATGTGGTGGGAGGGTGTAGCAACCCATCCACTAATTCCATTTATTTAGAGGACTTATTCTGTTTTTTTGTGCTGTCAGCAAGCACACAGGATGATATTTTTAACTAAATAATAGTATGCGAAAGGATAAAAAAAAATCCCACCCACTGGGATAAACTCCTAATTATAGATGATAAAAATCCTTGATTCTGAGCCAGTCATACATTAAAGAGATTCCTGTGTACCATCTTACATTGTGTGAAGCCACAGTGTCTTACAGCTTGTAAAGCTGTGAGCACGTAAATACTCAGCTGGTGATAAATAAATTATAAATATAATATTAGCCCAGGAAATTAATTCTTCAGGATATTATCAAGGTCACTACAAAGAATGGTTTATCAGGCAGGTAAATTAGACAGGCATCTGCTTCTATGCTTCCTAACAGAAATCAGAACAGCCAGTGTAAACAATGTTGAATTTTTGAAAGATTTGCAATTCTGCAAATGTTACACTTGTCCTGAAACAACTTCGTTAAAAATCAACATACAAGACTCACTATTCCAGCACAGAGCACTGATAGCTTGGAGAAATAGTTAGCAGATACATCCCTGAATAAACTAACACAGTAAATTTTCCAGTTAATTTTGTTTTATTTTGTGAGTTTTATACACTCACAATTCAACTAAGACTTATATCTTATTCATTACAGGCAAGAATAACAATGACTTCCTTCTATTTTTATACTCTGTTACCCTTTTCATTAGAGCCATGAGCTCCAGAAGAGCCACAGGTGTAGAGGTGGGATTATTTCTCTGGAGTGGGAGTGGTGATTGCAATAAACTCCACTGGGGAAAGAACAATATGGCCAACATCTGCTCTCTTGCAAAACTCTTGGGACTGGACACTGTCAAAATATACAGGGAAATATGGTATCAGGAATTGAAAAAAAATGGATATTCAGTTTCCTAGTGTAGACACCTAAGTGACCTTTCCAAAGGGCCTGATCTGTGCAGTGTACTGCACCAGAGAGCACTGAGACTGGGTTTCAGGAATCTGTGACTCAAAGGCTGGTCTGGATTATTTCAGTCCCTGAGGGATTGTTAGTCCTGAGCACATCCCTTCTCTTACATGTGTTCTTCTTACATGTGTTATGTTTATATACAAGTCAAAATATTTGAGACAAGGCATGCTGTATTCCATCAGACAAGCCCTGCTCAACAATAATAAAAACATCTTTACATAGTCAACACTGTGTTCAGTAGAAATCTAAACCATATCTCCATACCAGCCACTGCGATAAAAATTAACTCCATCACAGCCAAAACCATCACTCTACTGCAGAGGTGCCATTCACATCGGCACTTCTGCAAAAGCACCCAGAGTGAATTCAGTGAAAACTTGAATAAATCATAGAGTCATAGGATGGTTTGGTTTGGAAGGGACCTAAATGATCATTCAGTTCCAAATATGCCATGAGCAGGGACACCTTCTGCTACACCAAAGTCCTCTTCCATTGGAACCTGTTCCAGTGCCTCACCACCCTCAAAGTATTTCTTCCTACTATCTAATCTAAATTTAATCTCTTTCAGTTTTTAGCCATTTCTGATTTTTTTCTATCAGATAATAATCAGATAAGAAAGATTGCTTAATGACTTTAATCCGTACTCAGAACTACATTGGCCCAAAGTCAGGTTTCCAATCCCATTCCTAGCAGGATGAATTTATCAGAGCAGCTCTTCCACTGGGTTTGTTCACCAGGTCCTCCAAGTGAATTTTTAGCTTGTCTCTATCGGAAGACAACCAGGATGCACCAGCAACATGGGTTTGGTTTATATTCAGTCTGGTCTGAGCTAGCATCCTTCACATTTTGGTTCCAGCAAACTGCAGTTTGGTTTGGGGTCTGACTTTGTTACAGTAAGAATGGGAAAGATCATTAAGTACGAGTGGATTCACGCTTCAAAACAACAACAAAAAAGCTATTAGCAACAAAGTAATCTTTCAATAACAGTAATTAAAAAAGCTGTCTCTGTTACTCTTAATTGCATTGCATCCATTATTTGTTTTTTAAAGCATTATCTCCTTGCTATAAATGAGTAAACAGACTCCAGCAGGTAATGTCACAATACAGTTTTGACTTCATGGACCAATTTATCACAAGATTTAGGCAGAAGCCAACAATAAGGAAGAGGGAACCATTCTTCTCACCGGAGTAGTCCCTTAGGGATTAAATAAATTTGGCAGTATGATGTTTGACCCTAAACATATGGCAATACTTGAAAACAGCTCTCTAAACTGACATTGTCTCCATTGACTGCACAAACCCTGCAGCATCAGGGACCTGGGTGAGAAATGCAGTGTTTCCACCTCAGCTTGCAACAATGCTGGCCTGAATATCCATCAGTAATATAAATTTACAGACTGAATTTACTGGCATAAGGAAACAAACATTATTGTATTCCCAGAATGTGGCAGGGAAAGATTCAACTCTTTTGCAGTTGGCTATCAAAGCAAAGAAGCCAATGAGAAAGTTATATAAACTCTCTCAAAAGTGAATGAAAAGAGAGATGCACTCAGAGGTTGAATCACGTCACCTGTCTCAAACAGTCATACTCAAAAAGAATGAAACGTTCTCTTGAAATGTCTGCTCCTTTCCACTGACGATCAAAAGAGCACAGACAAATAACTTTCAGGTTACTGCAGTTAGATGACACGAATCCTTCTGAAGATACCTGAATATAAAGATACAAAATTCTTTAATTCTATTTATGGTTTATCAGTTCTGATCCAACATCAGTCTTCAACTCAGAAACACCTTTTGATCTAAGCTATTAGAGTCATTTGACACAAGGCTTTAGCACTAGTGACTAAAATTCTGCTGCACTATCCCACCTGTGTCATACTAATATTGCAGATTCTGACAGAGATGTTGCATCTTCAGTGCCAAATCAGAGAGATTTTCACAGCAGATGAAGAACTAATATATAGATAGAACTAATATATGCCATCTATCTTGTGGTAAACCCTGCTGGAACAAAGCACAGTGATTTCTATTGCAGTGTAGCTAAATGAAGTCTCACCCAGAGGTGGTGGATTGTGTTGATTGTGTGTAGTCACTTTGCAGTAAAAATATCCTGTATTTCGCCCTCTCTAGAGCTTTAACATGTTATAACTTTATCTACCTCACTGTAAAAAAAGACTGATACTTCAGGCTGAAAGGACACAGATTTATTTTTCAGAATTTATACATATAGAAACAAACATATATCTTATGCACATACCCAAACATATACACATATATGTGCATTTTATATATAAATTCCTTAGTTTGCTAGAGTACAGGTAAGTTATAGCCAAACTGACACTGAATGTTGACTATTAATCCATTAGGAAATGAATGGAATTTAGGAACCTTATGTCCCATGACCCTGCTGTTCAACAGAACAGGACAGCAAAAGACAAAAATCCCCTTATCCAATTGAGCTACCTCACTGGAAAGATACCTTCCCTACTTCTGGCCAGGATTAGCAGCATTACTCACAGCTCCCAAAATATACAGCATGCCAAAAACCATTTTATGCAGAACTTAGAACTATTCTTCACCATTTTTAAGTACATTAATACAGCAGAGCTTGCAAAAATTGCTTAATTGCATTTTAAAGAACATAATTAGTACTTCATCAAAAAGCTGTTCTCCAAGGTGTCAGAGTACTCCCTCTGCTTTTGTTTTGCATCATAAACAAGCTTACCGATTTGAAAAGGAATTTGGTATTGGAGTGTAACTTGTAGGGAACTTGATGGGATTGAATCACTAACTCTACAATTTACTAACAAAAATAGTCCAACAGTTAAACCACACTGTAGCTCTACCACTGAGGAAGAAATATTCTTAACAGACTGAGACATTAGAATTCAATTTTGTTTGTTGGCTTGGTTTATTCAAAGAAAGAAAAGGAAAAAAAAAAAAGTTGAAATTCAGTGGCATTTACAAACTTCCACAGGAGAATGGATGCACCGCTTCTTATTACCAAGGGATAAGAAAGGAAATCACTGTATCATTTGAGTTTGAACTCTAGTAATAACATGAATATCTCTGTTCCAGCAAGGCCATGCAAGGTTTACAGATATCACAGATCTGTTCAGCCAGATGCCCCAACCCTGGAAGTGTTCAAGGCCAGGCTGGATGGAGTTCTGAGCAACCTGGTCTAGTGTGGGGTCCTTGTCCATGAAAGTGGGGTTAGGATGAGATGATCTCTTCCAACCCGGGCCATTCTGTGATTTTATGATCTACGTACAGCTTCAAAATAGGCCATTAAAACTTAAATTCACAGCTTTGCTTTGATCACAGAAATAAATAACACAGGCTTCTAAAGACAGCTCAGCTGAACACAGAACTGGAAGCTATGGTTTCATCCCAGATCTTAAAAATAGGTGGTCCTGCCCATTTTGTTCCAGATGTTAATGTGACAGCTTATCTAGCTCTGAACACAGTTTTGGTTTTACAGTTCTGTCCTGCCTGTGAAATTATTTCCAAAATCAGTTCCATTACTAGGTGATGCACTTGTTTCAATACCATGAAAGGCCACAAATTTTCTGCTTAATCTGTCTGAAGAGAAAGCTGAGTTTTTGTGCCAAACCTTTTCCCAGGTGTCACAGGCAGCCCATGACCAGCAACTACTGCACCTTTCTATGAAATCCAGGACCTGCCATGGTACCTCCAAACTCCCTCATTAGGCTGAATCACAGGATTTGCAGCTCTCATTGCAGTTACTCCTCACAAGACTTTGGAATTTATGGAGCCAGGAGCAGAAAAAAACAAAACAAAGCCACAAGCCGTGTGAGACCAAGCTCACCATTGCTATAGTGGATTTACAGAACTCATTTTATAAGAAGCTGGGGGTTTCAGGAAATCCACTGGGTTTTAGAATTATATCTTATGATTGGACCTTTAATACGTGCATGGGTTTTACAGGCTCTGATACAGATTCAACCTTTTCTGTCATTTTCCATAAATTCTACCAGGTCCATCAGGAGAACTGGGAATAAATCTCCATAACACCTCTTCAGACTTTCCCTATCCTAAAAAGAACTAGATCCCGAAATTGAGGGAGAGCAGAGGAAATCTTTAACTTGCAGGTGCATCTAACCACAGCAGGCAACGGTCTATTCCATTTATATACTGTGCTGGGAGTTACCAATAGATTTTGATGTGAATAGTCACATAAAGCATAAAAATTAACGACAAAGCAGGCTTAGAACACTAAGTCTTTAAGTAACTGGTGTTCTTTCAGTTTGAGGTCAGTTTAGGGGTTGTAAATGAAGGAGGAAGAAAGGCCTGACTGCAAAATCTGCTGAAATTTAAAGTATTTTAGATTTGTGAAGGCCACATGCCAAGGGTTTTCTCCTCATTGCTTTGTTTTTCTTGGAAAGAGAAGCCTGTAACTAAATCTAAAGCCTCAGAGGTTTTCAAGTGCCTTACCCTAGTGTCCTGCTGAGCATCTGGTCATCTTCAGAGATTATTCTTTCTGCTGAGCATTCCTTAGCACTCCATCAGACAGCAAACATCAAGAGAGACAGTGCTGCCCCAAGGATGAGTGGTCTTTTTTACCCCCTCATTTGGACTCCACTGGAGCAGACAGAAAGCCTCCTTCTGATTGCAGCTGGGGAGGTATTGGGCTCCACAGCTTAATATTGAAAGTGCTGAGCATCCACAGCTCCTGCAAAATCAATGTAGACTGCAGACAGGGTTGAAAAACAAGCTACTTCCAGCACATAAGAATATGTTCCAGCTTTGTGCCTGCTCCTATTTCTGTATTTCTCTTTCACTTCTACATTATTTAGAAATGTCTTCCATAGTCACCACATTTTCTCCTTCTTTTTTTTCTCCAAAAAGCAAATTACTTTTTCATAAGGCTCTGAGACCCATGCTTTTCCTGATTGTCTCAATATTTCTTTCTAAATCTGAGGCTTACTTTTATCTGAGTCTTTGCCTTTACAATTATTTTTACTGTACATCAAACATTGTTCAGAGAGCTTTCTAGTCTGAAATGCAAGAAAACCTATTACAGTCTAGGGGAGATGTTATCATCCAACCAGATTTTGTGATTTCAGACAAGATGTTGGCAGTCCAGAGATTCACTACTTTACATAAAGTGATTGCCTGTGGTTTATGATGCTACTATTTGTCTCTAACCGCTAAAGAAAGAAGCTAGAGATAAGAAAGGCAAGTGCAAAAGGTTTAATTGATCTTATTTTATTATATTCCTATCTTCAGAGTCCCATATTAATATTCCAAATAGTCTGTATGAAGTTGCAGGTTTGGAACAGACTCCTTTTCTCACAAACTGCATCAAAGAAAAGAAGAAAAGCAGTTGTCTGTCATAGATTTATTTCTAAAACTCTGGGGTTTGGATGACTTTTGGATTCATATCTTTCCTCCCTCAGCCAAAAGAAGAAATCTGGCCACAGATGTTGAAATATCCTCATCACCTGAAGGCAGTGTCTAAGACATTGCTTTTTCCACCGTACAAGGGAATGAAAATAAATCAATAAATCACTCTCTGAAACTCCAACAGAGTTAACATCCGTTCTGGAAGAGAAAAGCTACCCGGGTGCACAGAAATATCAAAGTGCTGCCTGGAGGCACTGACAGACAGCCTGTGTCTAAGTAAAGGTGGTGGCAAATTTGCTCATCCCTCCTACCAACAACTCCCAGCAAGATGCTCCCAGCCAGACAAAGTGTCTGAGGAGAGAGAACTCTGCCATCCCTCCCTGAACAAACAGGAGCTGAGGCAGTAGTAAAACAGCAACAATTATGGAAAGCCTGTTTAATGCAAATGGGACAGGATCCTGAAGAGATCTAGCTGCAGTGGGATATTTTTGTTACGCAAGCTGATTATTCAAGGCAAGCAAGTTGTACTGAAGCCTAGAAGTGGAGTTAAATGGGAAAAACCCGCCCAGCAATCCACTTTTTGCACAGCATAAACCAGAGCACACCAGATCACAGGCTCAGGTCTGCATTGGGAGCACATGAAGGATTTCCCTCAATTTTCTGAAGTCCTTAACTAACGTTCATCAAGCTGATATGAGCTAGCACTGAACCAAAGGACACAATCCAGGTCTTCTGCTCCTAGTTAGCCATTTTCACCTTCTGCCAGTTCCTCCCCTGGGACAGCATGGTGAAATAAATCTGAGTAAAAAGTAATCTGGGAAAATAAACAAAATATTAATTGGCTTCCTGCTGTAGTTCATGGTGGTGCCACATAAATGCATGTGCTGGCAGATGGGAGAAGGAAGTTAGAAAGAATAAGATTTTCTTTTTTAGAAGCGGGGCTGGTCATAGAACAGCACTGTTGGATATCTCAGAATAAATCTACTCATTTCAGAGTACCAAGCAAAATAGGAATTTATTTAGAATCATGGCATTGTTTAGGCTGGTAAAAAATGTTAAGAACATTGAGTCAAACCATTAACCCAGCACTGCCAGGTCCATCGATAAAACATGCCCCCAGGTGTTATACCTACACATCTTTTAAATACCTCCAGGGATGGTGACTCCACCACTTCCCTGGAGAGCCTGTTCCACTGCTTGACAATCCTTTCAGTGAAGAAATTTTTCTTAATATCCAGTCTAAACCTCCCCCAGTGAAACTTGAGGCCATTTCCTCTTGTCCTGTTGCTTGTTACGTAGGAGAAAAGACAAATCCCCACTTGATTGTGATGCCTTGGAATGGCTGCCTAGAAGAGAGGCTAAACAGAGCTAGAAAATAAAGTAGGTATTTATTGAAGGCCTTCAATAGATACATCCTGGTCAGTGCAAAATCCTCACAAAAGTCACAGCCAAGATGAACGACAATTACGAGTTCTTCAGACAGATACAAGTTCGGTCTATTTGCATATCAGGGGTTAATCCTCCAATTACAGCTTTAGGCAATGAAGTCACAGGCTCCCATTTGCTCTTTGTCCTGATCCACTTTTTTTTATACTGTTCGGGGCCTGAGACCGAGGATGTCCTTGGTTCTCAGGCCTGGAAGGATTGTTTTGTCTAACCAAAATGTGAAGAGAGTTAACTAACACTCTATATGGAGTTCAGTTATACACTATTGCAGTACAGAATCTGAAAAATATAAAAGCTAAAAACTTAAGGCATCATCTTTTCAGGGAGCTGTAGAGAGTGATAAGATTCCAACTCGTGCTTTCCTCCAGGCTAAACACTTCCAGCTCCCTCAGCCACTTCTCAAAGGACTCATGATAAAGATCCTTCACTGGCTTTGATGCCCTGCTTTGGACATGCAACATTTAAAATTATGTGGAGATTACACAATGCCAGAACAGAACTGTAGTTATGATCTGGGAAAACAGTCACTTCTGCATGATCTGTGGAGAAACTGAGGGACAATCAGCAGCCACAGCTCATTCGCAGGGTTCAAAGCTGCCTGCCAGACACCAGCTCTGGAACCATTTCTATCTAAGCTGGTGATGACTGGACCAAGAGGAACATTAGATATGATAGTTTCATTTGATTTGAAAATATAAAGTTCTGTAAGAGAAAAAGAATATCTGAATATCTCTGCTGTGTTTCCTGGAGGCAAAAGATACCAGACAGTATTTCAACTAAATGGCAGAAGATCACCACTAAACAAACTTTTTGTCTCCTCACATCTATGAAGAGTCTTTTTTTTTCTCTAGTTTCAAGTAAAGGATAAATCATTTGGAAATTCTGTCACAGACCTTTCATGCCTTCACAGGAAACTGCAATTAGCCAGCAAATGTGGTGATGAAAGGATGAGTGATCCTGTCGTCTGTAACATGAGTGATTGCTGGAAGATGGATATGTTACAGAGTTTGAGAAAGGCACCATGACAGCTGTGGGAGTGCAGCATCAATAAGCAACAGGACATCAGAGGTGACATCAGCTGGGTCACTGCCCAGTTGCAGCTTTTTAAAAAGCAGCAGTTGTCTGCTGAGCTTTTAACAGACTTCCAAAGCCATCTGAAAGTCACCAGATTTTCAAATGATGGTCGAATTCTCTAGTACCTGCACCAAATCTGGACATCTTCTTAAGCAGCAAAATGTGAAATACACTCTTAGGTGTTGATATGTTCCAATATTTCAGTATTTTTGTGAGATTTGACTGTACTGATAAGTCTGTTAGGAACTGTCAGTCAAGACATGGCAATTCAGATGCCTCCCCTTTGTCATGGTCTCTGTGCATGACGTATTTTTAACACTAAAGGTCAAGAAGAAACAGCTTGCTGTTCTTCTATGAATATATCATGAACCTGGGCAAAGGCAGCCTCAAAAAAAAAAGACATTTCTGAAGCTTTCAGACTATCCTTTTGACGGATGTTCAAGGTGTTGCTTTGAAGGCTGGAAGCCCTTCATCATCAGTAACAGAATAATGGCAGCATATGTCTTATATTTTATTCACTTCACACAGTACCCGAAGTCAACAAAGATGTATAAAAATAGAAATATAAATGTTTTGAATCATCTGGACATCTGACTGCTTTAGATATCTTATCACAGACCTCACTAAATCAACTGAAATCAATGACAAACCATTGGTACCAGCCCATTATTGAAACAATTCAGCCTCATCTCCTTCTGTTTGCAAAGTATCTGAGATTCATGCGATTACAGCATGGTCAAATGTATTTGGTCTAATATATTTTTAAATATTCCATTGCTGCCTGTTGTTATCCCTATAACATATAAGCAGGAAATGTATTTAGGAAGCATGTAACATGTCTGGAATTTTTACGAGAATGATCTCTCCTGCTTTCCTGTGAAAGCATCACCCATTCTTGGCAGCCAACTATAGTCCAGAAAGTAATGGAGATGTGTGGCAAAAATATCTCCCCCTGCCACAATGTCCTACTAAGCAGACATGTTATTTTTTGGTTATGCTATGCTTACTGCCAAAAGATCAAATGAGAGCTAAAATGCTATTAATGCCCTCAATGACATCTTCTTAGCAATAAATTTAGTCAAATATAGCAAGATGGATTGACAGAGTCTAGGCCAGATGTCCAGGGAGACCTGAGACAAGTGATTCTGAACAGCTGCTGGCATGAAATCCAGCATTTGTAACACTTCACAGCCCCTCACATTTCAGTAGCAGTACCAGGACTGGAGGAATCATCAGTGGTCAGCACAAAAAAAACTTCCTCCCATTTCCGCCCTTTGATCCATGTGTCTCCCTGCAGCTTACGCAGGATTATGTCTATTAAAATCAGAGCCTGGCTGTGACAATATATACTTTTGTCTCAGAATGTGCACAAAATAAACAGCAGCTTGGCATGTGCCCTGGTCACGTTTTCCACCCACCCTGTGGTTTGTATGCTCATATTTTATGCAGAGCTGTCATTAAAACCAATGAAAGGTAACTGCAACAGCTGTTAAAAGTTTGATCTTCTAAACATGTAGAAGGCCTACCCATCACAGTGAATTCCTTTCCTGCTCCTACTGCATTAAATGGAATTTAAAAGTGCTACATGCACAAGTAATCACTTGGTCCTGTTTGCCATGTCCATTCTCTCACCTTCCAAAACAGTTCTACCTCACACATGTCAATAATAAAACAATTAACTGATCTCTACAAGAATATTTCTGCTGGAGGTACTCTCATTACCTTAATCCTCTGTTTCAGCAAGATTTTCATGTTTGTTTTAGACTTGATCTAAGCATCATGCCTCTTAAAAGCTTTCTGTATGCAATGCAATGAATTAAAGAAGTATGATAACACTGATTCTGCCAAAGAGCACTTTCCTTGTTTTAAATGTAGGAAGGAAACATTTAGGGAAGACTCTGGGATTATGTATTTAAGGGTAAAATGTTACTATGCAGGAGAAATTGCCGTCAGAGGTGAGAAGTGAGGCTATGAGAGAGGAACTGCCCTGTGGACACCAGTATCGAAAGAGGCTCAGGAGATGCTCCAGGAGCTGGAGCAGAGATTCCCCTGAAGCTCTGTGCAGCCCATGGAGAGGCAGCTGTGTCTCTGCAGTCCATGAGGGAGCAGAGATCCACCTGCAGCCTGGAGAGGACCCCACAGCAGAGCACGTGGATGCCTAAAGGAGCCTGTGACCCAGCCCATGCTGGAGAAAACTCCTGGCAGGGCCTGTGGACGCACAGTGGAAGAAGCTCATGCCAGAGCAGGGAAAGAGTGTGAGGAGTCCTCCCCATTTGGAGGAGGGAGCAGCAGAGATGTGTGATGAACTGATCACAGCCTCCATTTCTCACTGAGCTCACCAGTGCAGGCAGAAGCAAACACCTTGGAGAGTGACTGTCATCATATTCAGGATGAAGGATGCTCCCCATGATCCTTTGGAATCAAATGAGAAGTGTTATGCCAGCCTGTGTGGACACAGTATGGGCTCAGAAAGCCACAGAGAGATGGTATTATACTCTTAACAGGCAGGTAAAAGTTTTTTTTTTTTGAGCATGCAACAAATGATGTCCCAGGTATGAAGCAGAATAAACACTTCTTTTGGAAAAGGAAAGTAACAGAATTGCAAAGGAAAATCACTTTTTGGTGTTCAGCAGCTGCAACAGGAAGTTTTTTGAGTTGGTCAGGTGTGCCAATTGGAAGGGTTTACCATTTTCTATTAGAGACCAGTTGTGTGTATGATTACGTAAGATTTTCACAGAGAAAAGCTCCTTCAGTCTGCATAGCTTACAGTCATTATTCTCCATGACGTCCATTTGTATTGGGATTACACCACACATTTTCCATTTATGTTTAGGCTAAAAAAACAGTAACATCTTGATACTGCTGGGTAATGTCTACTAGACTCTGCCTGCTTGCACTCGTCACTCTTTGGGGACCCTACATAAGCCCAGAGCTTTTTTCTTACAAAGGGAGATTGCAGAAAGCAGTAACAGATCCTCACAGCATGAGCTACAAGGCCTGTACGCAGTAATCACAACACACACTGCAAAAAGCAGCAACACCAGGCATCTTCCACGTAGTCACTAAGAACAAGAGAATGATTTGTCAGTGGTAGAAGGGGAACGGGCTGTGTGATTGCTGTTGCTGTTAAAGTGCTGGGAGATAGCAGCTACAATGCCATTCCCATTCTCTTCACCAAGGAGCTGGAAAATCAGGGTCCTTTATGCAGTGCAAATCTCCCACAATTTTCTCCATTAAAAGTCATTCAAAACATCACCAATGCTTATGTTGCTTATGCAGCCAGAGCACTAGAGAACACCAGTTGTCAGTAGAGTTTAGATGCTGAAAGGCAGAAAAGCACAAACATCCTTTTGCTTTCTTAAGGATCATTCCCAGCAGCACCCAGAGCATTCTCTTCACAGTACAATGCCAGAAAATAAGGGGGAAAAGGGTCCTATACAAAGTAAACCAAAATCCGGGTACAAATGTCACTATTCATATTCAGTAGTCCAAATTATTATAAAGTAATTGAACTATATCAGAGCCAAAAGGGAATTCATGGCTTACTCTGAAAACCTGACCTATAATTAATACTGACTTGCCAGAAAAACCCATCATATTTCCTGTAGTAAAATCATGGAATCATAATATCAGAGAATAGTTTGGGTTGGAAGGGACCTTAAAGATCACTCAATTCCAAATCTATGCCACGAGCAGTACTCCACGAGATCAGGTTGCTCAAAGCTCCACCCAACCTGGCCTTGAACAGTGATCTCTTACCGAATGGAACTGAGTAGAAGACACGAAAATAAAGAAGTATAAGCATGAAAGAAAAAAAATCACAGCTTTTCACAGCTCTATGCTAATTGAACCTATTCTAATTCTGCAGAAAGGGAAGCTCTACTTACTCTCACAAAGACGCCTCCTCAGCTTTCCCCGAATTTTATCGATGGCATTGTAATCAGAGACATGAAACACGTGAGCAGACTTGGGCTCTGAAGCAATCTCATCAAGTTCCTCTTTTAAGGCTTCTCCAACACCAACAGCAAAAATCCTAATCCCAGCCTGATGGGCTGCAGTGGCTGGATCCAAGACAAAATCCTGGCTCCTTCCATCAGTCAAAAGGATTGCCACTTTTTTTACAGTCCGATCACTAAGTCTCCCACCAGCCTCTTTGGAAAAACTGTAGGTGGTGATGTACCTGAGAGCATCTCCAGTGTTGGTGTTACCCCCATAATACTGAATATTTCGTGCAGCCTCTTTGATTTCCTCACGGGTTTTGTACTTTCCCAGGTCGAACTCTGTGGTTGGACGATCACTGTACCGCACCACACCTACACGGGTTTTGTCTGGGCCAATCTCAAAAGTTTCCACCAAATTAGACACCCACTGACGAACTTTCTCAAAATCTTCTTTTCCGACGCTGGAGGAGGCGTCCAAGAGGAAGACAAGGTCGTAGTGAACACTCTTGCAACCTGCAAAAGCGGCAGAACACATTGTTAAGGGAACATGAATGCAGAGGACCAGACATATCAAATATTCCCTAGACACATGTCCCTAGTGAGCAGTTTGGAGGACGCAGCAAACACTCTCCTTATCCTGCAGAGGAAGAGCAGATTCCCAGCCCTTCTTCCTTGTGACTCACCTCATCAGTTTCAGGACACTACAGTGCAGCACAGACTTTGCTTTGAAATGCAAACCCTTTCCCTTCCTTTGCTTCTAACTACCTCTGCTCAGTCCTTCAGCTACACTCCTGCAAGTACCTGAAGATATTTTCCTCTGACTCCATTGCAGTGCCTTTGCTCAGGCAGAGCTCTGAAATGACCTGGACAGATCAAAAGCCTTGTCCTGACCTTGCCTATGCCAGTCCTGACCCTGAGTAATGAAGCTTTCATGTCCTCTCTTGCATTCATGTTAGGATTCATTTATGCTTAGTGAAAGCAGTTCTTTTGCTCAGTACAATATGTTGATGTAGCAGGGCTGTAACAAGATTATTTCAAATTTGAGGCTTTTTGCCACTGACTATTGACTAAAGAATGACTTACTGAATTTTGGAATGTGTTCCTCAACAACAAAGGGTAGCTGCCTTGTGAGGGAAAAGTTCACTTATCTCCACAACCATTCCTTTGCCTCCAACCATGATATTTGCAATGTGAGGCCTGTATAATCCAAAACACAAAGCTATTTTAATTTCAACTTGCTTGCCCTATATCAATCCAGGCTGGTCGTATATTTTCAGACATTTGCCAAAAAAAGTAGATCTCTCAGGTTATGTTTTTTAGCTGTTTCTGGATACATGCAAGTCAGGAAGCAGTAGATCCATAAAGTGCCACTGATGCGTAATATTTATCAACATAATGCCCAACTGGACAAAATGTGTGCATATATACTTATATTTATTTAAACCAGTATTATAGACCATAATCTCTAATAAATTATGAGTTTTAAGACTGAAAGTTTCTCTACAAAGTCAGTTTGATCACAGCTGCCAACCATTGCTTCTCCAGCAGTTCTCATCTCACATTGTCTCAAATGGTACAACTGCATGTTTGAACCAGTGGTAAAACTACGTATTTCCTACTGAATTCCAGCACTTGAACCTACAGGAAGGTCACAAAGTCTTTCCCGCACTCAGATTTTGACACAAATTAACTCTGGTTCTTTTGCTCATCCCGGGGTTGTGACCCTGCCCAGAATGGAAGAATTCCAGAACAGCTTACGGCACTGGAAGGGAGGGAGTGGGTAGCTCAGCTACAAAGGGAGCATTTGCCTTCAGAAAAGAGTAAAACCATTATAAAAGAGTAGGTCAGTGCTCAAGGCATTGCATGATGACCATGAGAGTGACTGAATGTACACCTGGAGTGTGGCAGGTGATGAGAAATGAGCATCACCTGCTGCTGTATTGACTTCTGTAGCAGAGCACATCTCCGTACATTCCAGGTGCTGCAGGGCCTGTGGGAACAACCTCTGCACGTGGGATTGGGATCACACTGGGATCAGCCCAACCACATGAGATCTCTTTGGAAACCTGTTGTGGTTTAACCCCAGCTGGTAACTGAGCACCACAAAGCCCCTCACTCACTGCCCTCAGCAGGACTGGGGGAAAGAGAACTGGAAAGGTGAAAAGGTAAAAATTCATGGGCTGAGAGAAAAATAAATAAATAAATAAAAAAAAATAAAAAATAACTTCTAATGAAAAGCAAAATAACAAAGAGATGTAAATAAAACCCAAGAAAGAGGAGTGATGCAAATGAAAACAGTTGCTCACCACTGACTGACTCACAGTTCCCAAAAGCAGGAGTCTGCAGCCAAGTGTCCCCCCACAGTTTTATTTCTGAGTGTGACACTGTATGGTTTGGGATATTCCTCTGGTCAGTTGGGGGCAGCTGTCCCAACTTTGTCCCTTCCTGATTTGTGCTCCCTCAGCCTCCTGGCTGGTGTGAGGAGGAATAAAAAAGGCCTTGGCTCAGTGTGAGCTCTGCTCAGCAGTAACAAAAACAACCCTGTGTCATCAACACTGTTTCCAGCACAAATCCAAAGCACAGTCCCAGAGCAGCTACTGTGAAGAAAATTAACTGTATCCCAGCCAAAACCTGCATGTGGGACTGTGTTCTGTGATGGCATTTTGTGAGTGAGGGAGTACTTGTCTCTAACTCCAGAGCAAGAAAAGTCTGGCTGGGAAAACTCTCCCACGGCAATCTGAGAGGGGAGATGATGGTTTACATCATTTTATATTAGGGCATGCAAGTTCCATTACATCTGTGTATATCAGCTGGTCTCTCAAGTGTGATTCTGCTTGATTTCTGGAGAATATAAGAGATTAATAGTAAAAGGTAAGAAAGCTTACACTTCCCCACCTTGCCTCCCTCCTAAATTCATTATTATATTAATCTATTCTGGCTGAAAGAATGTTAATTAGGTGAGACTAACTAGAGAGCAAAACCCACAAGGTACAGACTTTCCTGTTACTTATTTTAATGACTCTCAGCAGGTGAGACAACAGCAATTTCGAAACAAACCAAACAGACAGAATGAATCCTGTCTGTGTTCAAGGGCAATTGAGCCTTAAAACAAGGGGGAGTTAAGGTTTAAAAAGTGATGCCTATTCAAGGCGGTATTGCAGGGAGGAAAGACATGGTCTTTCAGAATCATTTTTTTTGGTGTTGGTTATTCTTTGCTTACAGACCTAGTGGCAGAGAGATGAAATACTGCAGAAATGTCTTTTAGTAAATATTAATCTGCATTTTTAGCTCTCTAATGTCCACTGCTGGACAAAATTGATAGCTTTCCAAGAATGCCATAAGAATACTTTTTACCGGCAGAAACAATTTAGTTTATGTTAAGGGAATATGAGAGATAACTCATAGAAGGCAAAATTTCAGTTTTGTAATTGCAAAAACGCTCTCTGGGAGCCTGATTCAAGGAGTTGCGTTCATCTACTCAGACAGTGAACCAACTGTTTGGCAATATTTCTTTTAAAAATAGTTCACAAGCAAGCCACACACCCAAAATAATTTAAAATAAGCACAGAAAGAGCATATAAATTACTTCATTATAGTCTGCCTGGGACAGGTCCAAAAGCAGAAAAAAAAATAAAAAAGAAGTGAGTTGTCACTTTGTTTGGCTACTAAGTATTTATTCCTGGTAAACTTCCCCCCAAAAAACCTTTGAGAGATCACATAAGAAAGCTGTAAAGCTCCTATTCCTTAAACAGAAAAAGGTCTAAAAAAGCCTTTTCTTTCTTATAAATTACCTAAGTCTACAGAATAGCAGCTTTCCTAGAAATAGAGACAGAAAACCTCCACCTCAAAATGCCTTTGGACTCATAAAAACATTATGTGGGTCTACAACCACTTTTAATTTGCGGTGTGGCATCACTGATGTCAGGTAACTCTTCTCGCTGCCGCAAAATAAACAGCGTGTTCTTGTAAAGGATCCCTTTAAGAGCAGTCCCTCAGCTACACCATCCTCTAATGCACTCAGTGGCATTTGGGGCAGAGCGTTCATGAGCCCAGGCCAAAAGCTGTGCCAGAGACCATGCTAATAATTAGACAGCAGGGAAACATAGAATCCTGGAGTCATTTAGGCTGGCTTAGTCCCTAAGCACCACATCAACACATCCTTCAGATATCTTGAATCAAGGGAGGGTATGAATAGTGCCCTGGCTCTGCTTAGCTCACAGGAAAGTCACAGCCAGGCGAAGATTCACCAGCTCTCATCTGACACCCACATGAGGCAATGGAAAAAGTGATCTCCATGCCAGTGTGGGGTAGATGGAGCACATGCAGAGCAAACTGTGGTGAGCTGCTGCCCTTGCTGTGGGTAGCTGAGATAAACTTTCTAAGCCTGCAACAGAACAGAAGACCCCAGGTAAATCACAGCCTTGACCCCTGAGCTTTCTCCATCCCTAAGGTTGTTTTATGTATTTCCAGCAGTAAATGTCTTGGATTGTTTATAGATTTCCTGCTAGAACTGATGGCTCCCCAGCCATGGGAGAGCTGCAGCATCTCCAGGGTGTGAGGCAGTAAACCGAATGCGTACCTGCTCTTTGTGCCTTGGTTTTCTCCCCGCTGAACATGAATGTGAGAAGAACCAAGAGATGGGGCACACGGCATCTTCCCATCATGGCCATATCCATATCGCCCTTCTCACATCAGCTCGTCTTTTCTCCGGGGTGCGAAGCTTGCTGGAAATCCAACCCGCAGCCTAGAAAGGGAAATAAAGAGCAAGTGTTATCTCACAGCAACACAAACGGCAGTAATGATGCAAGTCATGAGAGCAATGTTTTGGAGAGTCGCCTCTTCTGCCTGTCATTTTACTTAACTAGACATAAACTGCTCAGACAAAGAGGCAGGAGTTCACCTACTTTTCAAAAGCTATACTTGTTCACTGGCTCTATTCACTGTGAAGCAGCTGAATGGAAACAGGAGAGAGATTACCAGATTATTATACTTTAATTGAGCCCACTGCCAACTACACAATCAGCGCACTGGAGTGGAAACCATTCCTGACCTGGCCCTCCCACGCATTCATCATTAGGAGATACACAACACAGAGCCCAGATACAAACCACTACAAATCACACACACAACTCGTTGCCACTTCACCCATCACTGCTTTCAGTTCTGGAGCCCCAAAAATGACAAACGCTAAAAATACACCACTGCTTTCATGTATATATTTGTTGCCATCAGCCCTTCTTTGTAGGAGTAAACTCAGTAGTTTCAAAGCATGCCTTTCCACTATTTAGCTTGAACATATGCAAAAGCTCAGGGTGATCTTCAATATAAGGTCTTTGGTTTGAGTTGACTTTGAGTGGAGTCACTGAAGTCAGAAGGTATTGTAAGAAGCCAGGTAAAATGGCTGGGCTGTTAAAAGTTAAGGTGTGTTTTCTAACATTAGATTGACACTTTGAAAAAAAAATCTGTTATTCCTCTTGTTTTATTATTTTTTATTATATCATTAAGTTATTGCAGTTTGATCTACTGTTTGCAGACCCAGAAGGTAGAAACCAGCTTCCACTCTACAGCTCTCACTGCCTGAGACATTATTTTCCCATCTTCTGATTCCTTCTTTTCCTCTTTAAGGATTTTAATGATTTCTTTGTTCATTCTCTTGGGGAAGTCCTGCCTTCTCAGTCTTTTAACATGCACGTCTGCTTCTCACTGTTGATAGCTGGGTAGAAGTCATGAAGGGGACACTGTCTGATGTAGTTCCTTGCTGCAGGGTCGATTATGCTTTCTAGGGTATTTCTTTTCAAAGCAATAAGGTTCTGTGGGAATCACAGACAGGAAGAATGGTGGCGTCAGCATTTGTTCAAAACCCGTTTTGATCAGTTAGATGCTGGGCCTATCTCTACCACATATCTCAGCATGTTGTGCTGGTTTAGGAAATTAAAAAGGGGGAAAACCTTATGAAGTTGTCAAGATGTTGCTATAAATCCTTATCCCCACAAAAAAAATACATGCTTTTTCCAAAAGATAAACAAGATATTATTTTCAGCAGTCCATATCATATGCAGACGAGGAGAAAAGCAATACATATAATAAACCCTTCACTGCAAATAAAATTTGGAAGTATCTGCCAGCAGTGAAACACAAATCCAAGAAAGATTAAAAAAAAAAATCATATTTATTCATGTACCAACCCTAAATACAAAGGACAAAATCAGGTGCTGTAGTTTACACCTCAGCCAGACGATGTCCCTACCAGACAGTGAGGTGTTCAGGTTTGAGCCATCTGGAAAAGGCTGCAGGGTAGAGAAAGCATGAAAATAGCACTGTGCTCCACAGGAGTTAGAATTTCCTTCTAAATAAATAAGTTATTGAAATGCCAATCAGGCAGCTGCCTGCAGAGGGATCAGGACAGGCATTACTTTAAGATATCTGTGGGAGCCTTCAGCCCAAGGTTTTTGCTCCCCTGGATTTTTTAAAGAAACATTGTTTTTGGGTACAAGTGATGGGACAGCAGGTTCGTGGCAGCAGCAAGAGCTGGGAAAGCAGATCTGCCAAGCGACAACCTGCACTGCCAGCGCCGAGCTGAAAACGTCCTTTCTCTGTATCTGGGCTTGCATGGCTGTGAAGTTTTATAAATACATTCTTAAAAACAGTCTTGGCCAGCTGCTAACCCACATGAGGCCAGGATAAAAGGAGCAGAGCACCAGCTGGTGTCAGTCAGCAGAACAACTCTGGCTCTACAAGCAGCAGATGCGGCTTGGTGGATGGGGCTCACTTGGTACGTGTGGGATTCTGCCCCAGCAGAAGGACTTCCTCCATGGCCAGGCCTGAGGGCTCTGTCTGTAAGGCCTCATTCATCTCCCCTCCTTGCCAAAACACTTCAAGAACTCATTTCTGCATTTTTGAATGCTGAAAGGTGTCTCAGAACAACTATTTACGCTAAAAATAGTGGCAAAGAAAAAGCCACAAATCAAATCAGAACATCTGCTTAAAATCTATAATCATAACTTGTGGTGGCTTTAATACACATTTATGGTTCAATATTATTCTTGCATTCAGGCCAAAATATATAATTTATTGCACTTTTATAGCACATAAAGAATTGAACCAAGTCTCTTGCAACTACTGTATGTACAAATACACCACTGACAGAAAATTCCCCATTCACATCAACAGGATTCCTGTCATGGCAATGAAGTCTTCAAAGGTGTCAGAAGAAAGGTTGGAAATAAAATATTTTTAGCGATGGGTTTTCCACACTTGTTTCTTTCCCACCTCAGTCAGCCACTTTGAGACCAAGCCCAGTTTGAAATTGCAGCAGCTGATCACTATTTACTTCCCTTTCCAGGAGAAATGGTCAAAAAGGAGTAAATAATTGGGACAGTTTAGGCTTCAGAGTGATCCAATACTAAGAAATTCTCTTTATTTAACCCTCTTTCCAAACAGCCAACATAGATTTTTTTGTAACTATTATTGTTAGTTCAGCCTATCATATGGGAATAATTTTGCTCAAAGAGGCATAAGTCAACATACATCATTTAAAAATACCTCCCGTTTTATTTCACAAACATCACTTTGGGATTCCCTTGTGATGCATTAAGGGATATTACAAAAAGAACTGACAAATGTTATCACAT
This sequence comes from Bombycilla garrulus, assembly GCA_013400315.1. Classification (NCBI taxonomy): domain Eukaryota; kingdom Metazoa; phylum Chordata; class Aves; order Passeriformes; family Bombycillidae; genus Bombycilla; species Bombycilla garrulus. The sequence goes on along the minus strand of VXBU01017118.1, from coordinate 508,837 downwards.
CTGAGTTTATTACCGAACTGCGGACTCTATGTCTGAGGCTCTGTTTTTAATAGTTTAATGGGAAAAAAAGAAGTGACTACTTCTGGCTACATGCAAACATGATGTGGGAATGGCATCCTGGCTGAGAAGCTGGTGAATGTTAGAGTGAGCCCTCTACACTCAAAATACAAGCACAGCATAAAGCTATTCATACCATCTCACAGCTGAACAAACAACATGCAAAAGATATGCATGAGTTCTATATAATCTCAAGCTTCAGAATGGCTTTTTAGGGGAGTTAGTGTAGAGTTTTAGGTCAGTTAGAATCCATGGCAAGGTCTCTCTAGTTTTGAACAATAAGTAAATACTCTTTGGGGAATGCAGGGCAAAAAAACCATTAATTTAAAAAGGAAAAAAAGAAGCCAAAGGAGGTCTCAGACTTCTCATCTCAACAATGCGATTCAGAAAACAAGGATGAAAAACTTTTTTGTGGAAAATGAGAAGCAAAAGAGTTCCTTCTGTTTTTG
>VXBU01017118.1:484203-508315 GCA_013400315.1 Bombycilla garrulus | reverse complement strand
TTTTTTTTTTTTTTTTTTTCTAAAAAAATAAGAAGAAAAGACACAGAGGGGGGCCGACACAGAGAATGTGGCAGAGAAGAAAACTTCATGGCACATCTAGGAGAAGCAATTTGCAGTGGCTCTGGATATACCCTAGCTCAGCCTCGCCAGACACTGCTCTTCTGTCCTGGTTTGAGAGATGCCACAAACAGCAAAACCCTCATGAGTTAGAGATGGAACAACACAGAACACTTTGTGATCTCCTTCATTCTTCAGAGGAGTGATTCAGCCACAAATATTCATAAAACAAAACAAAATAAACCTGGAGTCACAGTAAGACGAGCATTTCAGAAGTGTGATTTAATAAAACTTTTTCTACCTCATGTGAGCAAAAGTTCAAAGATGCTACAGGGACAGTACAAAGACCACTGAATTGAAGTTGAATGTTAAAAGTATGCCCAGTTACGTACTTGAGACTCCTCATTAAAACATTTGAGCTCTTACTTTTACTTTACTGAATTATACTACTGAACTGTTTGTCTTACTGTTAAATTCAAAGGGGGCTGATTCTATTATTGTGCTTGATTTCATCCATTCGTCTGCTGCCACTGAACATCACCATATGCCATATAAATGTTGTAACTATGCTGGCATTCATAATGTGATTTTAAATGTCTTTGGTATGCTCCTCTGAAGAAGAGGTTAGCCAGGGGTGAAAAAGACAGTGTCCAATTATACAGCTTTTCACACACACACAAAAAAGAAAAACAAATATAAAACCCAGCACACTAATACATCTGACATCTTAGTAGAGTCAGCTTGTTGATTGCGCCTCTTCCAACTACTGAACTAAGCAATTTAATTATCTAAATTATTGCTGATATGAGCAGGAAGCCAACTGTATAAAAGAGGGATGGGACTCTCTTGCCTGCTGATCATCCCAAGCAGCCGTATATCTTTACTCAAAGATTTTTAAATAAATTATCCGATGGCATTTCTAGAAGATGTGCATCTTCCCAGGCCTGATTCAAAGCCAACTATAGTTAATGAAAAGAGGGACACTGGTTTCAGAGGACATTGTTTCAAAACCCATGTGAATAATAGAGCAGAAAATTCTCTGCTAATACCAGAGCTATTCCTGAGGTACTTTGCTCCACTTCAACTGAGAAAAAGTCTGCTGAAATCAAGGAGGAGACTGTCAGCAGACCTACGGTATGTTGGATGAAGCCATTCATGCACCCTGCTAGCAAGAAACTCTTCAACGTCTGCTCTAAGTGCTGGTGAGGCTGCAGGGGGTGAGACATTTCTTCTCTTCATTTGCAATGACAGAATCACAGAATTGTTTGGGTTGGAAGGGATCTTCAAGATGATCTCATTCCAGCCCCTGCCATGTGCAGGGGCACCTTCCACTGCTCAGAGCCCCAGCCAGCCTGGGCCTGAACACTTCCAGGGATGGGGCACCCACAGCCTCTCTGGAGTACATCACATTCTAATCCCTAAAAAACTGATCAGAGCTGCAGCGCAATGGTTAACATGACTGTGAGCCAAAGCAATCTGTAAGCTTTATGGGAGATGAAATAGGGCAGTGGGAAAGATCAGCAGAGCATTCCAATACATCGATTTGTGTGCCTTAGCTGAACTCTATTACTGCCCTGAAGTAGCTGGTGCTGGAACTGCCCAGGCCCATGAATTATTAATATTGCCTCAATTGGAAGTGTTTGATTGTGCGAGAAATAAAGTACATACCGATAATTTAGGAAGGGAAAAGTAATACATAGCTGTTCCCTAAGTGACAGGTACCTGTCAGGAGACAGAACAAAACAGGAGTTGAGTGGAAAAAAACATCCTAAAAAGAAGCATAGCCAGAAGTCCTAGAGGACCATGAAGCACACTGCAAGGATTAACTCAACATAGGCATTTCCTAATTTGCAGCCTGAGAAATGTTCCGTTAACCTCTGTGGTGCTGCACGGGCACACACAAGGAACCCGGAGAGAAGGTCAGAATTAGAATTCAGCTACTCTTGACTCCTTAACCTATGCTTGGATCATGCATTCCACAAATTGACCCCTCATAAATGCATTTACCACAGACACTTTAAAACAAGCCCTTACTGGTTGTCTGCCAATTCGCTGCTATTCTAAAACACCCTCACTGCTAGAAGAGGACTTTGCAGTGTATTTTTGCCTGCTGCGGCCACGCAGTGTCTGCAGGCTGAAAGCTTGATGCAATATCCCCAAGTATAACTTTTCAGTGTTTTGCCTAGAGGAAAAAACTCCAGATTTAAATTGTACTCTTGCATATCAAGCTCACAAATCTTTCTACTGATTGTCCAAGAAAACCTCAAGGCAACCTGCAATCAAAGATCTGTGTGACAGATTCTCTCTTTGGCTTTGGCATCATGGATCAGACTGCCAGGGAACTCTCCTGTGCACCCTGCGAATGCACATGTTTATGGACCAGACAAGTCCATAAAAGGGTGACCCCTTCTCCCTTCAGCTAACAAGGAGTTTGAATTTAAAAAGAAGTTCTACATCTAAAAGGCTGGTTCTGTCTAAAAACAGTTCCTCAAGCATCTTGGTAAGCCTTACTGAAATAGTTATCAAGGAGAAGACCTATGGGAAGTGTCTCAGAGTATACATGAGGTGAAAGGGATTAGAAGAGCTGATAAGAGGAGGCTGATAAGGGGAAGCTGATAAGGGGAAGCTTTGCATATCTGAAAAAACAATGCCTGAAAACAGAGTTTGCCCAAGAACCAGGCACCAGAATCGGTAGCACCTGTACTGACAGCTTCTCTCACCATGTTTATTTACTCACTGGCAAAGGCAGGAAGAATATCTTGAACTTGAAACTGAAGCATTGGTTCCATACTTCTAGATGCTTTAAAAAAAGAATATATATATATAGACACATACCAAAGTAGCCTATCAGGGCTGCATTTAATTGGAACCATTCTTTTTTCTCCTTAATTGTTACTTACTTTCCTCTGCAAAACTGTAGCCTGCACCTCTTTATCGTGGACCAGGGAAGTAGCAACAGAACAGAATACTCAGAGGTCAATTGACTTGTCAAAATCTCATTTGCATTATCCTCTTCTACCCCCAAAAGATTCTCAAGTATATAATTCAACTCCCATAGATTGCAAGACAATTACAAAACATGTTGGTCCATATTTTGCCTCTACAGTGGCTCATCTTTTGGGGTGCAAATTTATTTGAATCTTGTGGATTTTAATACAATAATATTATTAGAGACATAAAAATTTAGGAATATTCTTGGGGGAAAACACACTCCAAACTACATTACCAAGTAGCAGGTTCACAGCTCATCCATCCTAATAATGACTGTATTGCACGAGGATAAGTCAGAAAACTTTGCCCATACTTTTTAGTCTTCTTTTAAACCTAGCACAAAGCTGAAATGTCTCTCATGTTGTTGCTGAAGCAGAGTTTGTAGCACATCCTCCTGGAAATGGAAAATCTATCACCTGAAGATAATACAAAGCACACTGGCTGTTTGGGGTAATAAATAACATTATACCCAGAGCTTCATACATTTAAATTACCTTCCACATCTGTCTGCAGGGTGTCCAGATTAAAGATGAGTGACACAAGCAAGACAAAGTACTGCGTGTTTCCTCAGTACTGCATGTTCAAACTCTCCTTTAGTGCAGTATGTATGGAGCATATTGATTTTGTACAGTGTCACAGAATGCCAGTCCTTTGGCCTAAGCCCTGCAAAACTGTACTGGCAAAGTCCTACAAATCCCATTTCCTCTCAAGCAGAGGCCAACCTGTTCCAACCTACATTAGCTATTAGGAAGAAGCCTTTAACACTGAGCCCCTGAAGGCTATTCAATATGAGAGTACTCCACTCTTACAAGGCCAATTTCCTGCTTTTTATATCCTCATGGAAGTTCTTACAGCTCTTGGAATGAAATTTAATATTTTCTTTTTTAGTACAGTTGAGGATTATGTCAGTAAAAAGACCCATATGTAATGGCTTTATATAGTTAGCGAGCAGAGCTGGAGCGAGGAATCGGGATGGGGTAACAGCCCAAATCTATTTGGAAAACAGGCAACATACTTTCTAACAAAGAGGAGCCTGGTGAACACATTTCCCAGAACTCTTAACTGGGGCAAGGAAGAATTGCTTTGCATTCCTTGCTCTCTGCCTTATGATAATGGCCTGGATAACCAGAATCCCTTCAAACTCCAGAAATGAGTTCATACCCATTGTCTGTCACTCTCAGGGTTATTAGCAGGGCCATGCTAATTGAAGATGTACCACACAGTCACTTATCACTTCCCAGTATTTCTGCTGAACTATCCGAATGACAGAAAAATTCCCAAATACAGGAATGTGAATGCCTCCTTCTTGAACCACATGGGTGAGTTCCTCCTCCATGTGTTCCAAAAAGACGATGGACATATAATGCAATGCAAATTTGTTCAGAAACAACAAGTGCATTTGATTAAGAGACTTAGACTGCAAAGCCTTTCTATGGTCTAATTTGCATGGTCTTGACCTTTGTAGTGAAACCCAGAACTCTACTGTGGACACCAACACACCAGCAAAAAAGTGAAGGATCTGTGAATAAAGGCCATGAAAATAAGAGGTATGTGTCATTATTTGTGGAGGTACAGATAGTAGGGTGGCATCCTCAGCTCTGAACCTTTCCCTCTCCATCCAGCACTCCCATTGTGTATCCACTGCCTGAAACCCACCCAAGATGAGAATCTCCATGCTCAGTGTTCACTGAGAACAAGCATGGCCATTTCTCTTTGAAAACACCAGAGTGAAGAAGGACAATTGAACAGATATAGGCAGCTTGCAAGGAACCCCTTCTCGCCAGGTATTCTAGAAACAGGCCAGTCTTTACCTCCTCATTGCATCAGGGCCGAAGGGTAGAAAGCAATTCACAGTTAGCTGACATTGCAACAAAGCATTTTGAGAACAGACCTGAAGCAAAAGGTGATACTGGAACTGATGTAGGATTGCCACCTAATTTCTCATAATTGTATAATTCACATCATTTAAGGCAGAGGCAAATCTCGGAAGCCCCAACAGCAGAACCCTAAGGTTAGACATCTTACCCAGCTTAGGTGTCTGCAGAGTGGGGAGGTCGTGTGGAGAATTTTAGACTGAAAATCTTGGCAGTGACTGCCTCCAGTCTCTTTTTGGCTCTGACCTGAAAAGTTTCTATTTCTCACAAAAGGAGCAGGGCTAGGAGGAGGCAGGAAGAATCATCTCCCCTGACCACAAAGTTCTGCATTGTGAATGTCTTCACCATTGACACAGACTCCTATAAAGTGAGAGAAATAAAAAGCATGGCCTCAGTGCAGGACAGTTTTGAGTGAAGACAAATTGGATCTTTGATGGCTCAGCCATCTCTGCCCACCACTGTGGCCACAATCAGCATGAGACACAAGGTTAGGGGAACACAAGGGAGTCAAGCAGAAGCAGAGTTTATCAAGTGTTAGAGATCCTAAGTACAAGACTGAGAAAAAAAACACACTTTACTGTCGCTATAGGACACGGAAGAACACAGACACACACCGCAGCTCAGGTGATCAGAAGAGAGAATAAGAGGATTTATTTTTTCTGACTCCAGTATTTATAGTTTTCCAAACGTGACAGTGGATTGGACGGTGGCAGTGCCACCTCTCCAAAGACACCGGACAGACAAACAGTCCATTAATTTTTCTCCTCCTCTATGGAGGAATGCAAAAACACTGAGGTGTTTACAGAAAGTGTGTGAGAAAGTTCTTCACAAATATGTAAATATCAGAAGGCTTAGAAAGTCTTGCAAAAATCAGGGCGACACTTTACTTCTCTCAGTTTCTGAATGCGACATGCAGGGAATCACTGACTGTGAATCCTTCCATGATTTTACCATGATCCCAGCAGAAGGAGACCTGCAGAAAAAATCTGCCTTGTTACTTTTATTGCCATTTTTGCCCCAAGGGCTGTGAGTACAATGGAAAACTAAATAAGATGGGATGAATGAATCGAGAGCAGCTCTGCCAGGTAGGAATTGAGTATGCTGGTGGATAAGAAGATGGACATGAGACAGCAATGTGCCCTTGCAGCCCAAAAATTCAACCATATCCTGGTCTGCATCAAAGGCAGAGTGGCCAGCAGGACAAGGGAGGTGATTCTGCTCCTCTACTCCACTCCCATGAGCCCCATTCAGAGCAACACTGGAAGCATGTTGACCTGTAGGAGAAAGTCCATAGGAGGCCACAAAGAGGATTAGAGGGATGGAGAATCTTTGCTGTGAGGAAAGGCTGAGATAATTGGAATTGTTTAGCCTTGAAAAGAGAAGGCTCTAGGAAGACATTGTAGCAACCTTCCAGTATCTAAAGAGCTGAAGAGGGGTTTTGTCAAGGAAAATATAGTGATAGAACAAGAAATAATGCCTTTAAGCTGAGAGAGGGCAGGTTTAGATTGGATATTAGGGAGAAATTCTTTACTTTGAAAGTGGTGAGGCACTGGCACAGGTTGCCCAGAGAAACTGAGGATATCCTATCTCTGGAAGTGTTCAAGGCCAGGCTGGATGGGGATTGGAGCACCCTGGTCTAGTGGAAGGTGTCCCTGCCCATGGCAAGGGAGTCAGGACTAGGTGACCTTGAAGGTGCCCTACAATCCAAACCATTTTATGATTCTGTGAAAGCAGAAGATGATCTGAAGACACTGAAGAGGGTCTGACAGCTGTAAATTAAATAGGAAAAGATGTAGCTGGAGAAAACATGTAAATTGTCCCTATTTTCTAACAGGAAGGGCTCTCTTCACCACTGTCACTCCCACAGAAAGGATAAGGTACAAAAGCTTGTGCTCTCCATTCCACACACAGCTCTTATAGCAGGCAGCTGACAGAGGCAAGGGGGCTGTCACTTGGGAGCTGATAAGAAATGTTCAGCTACCCCTAAACCACAGCTGGGTCTGCCTGTCTGTGCTTATGGCCAGGGGTGTGAGAGCGTCAGAATAATAATTCTGATGTGGGCTGGAAGGGTTTAGGGCTGTTTCATCTCTCAGCCCATCCCATCGTCTCCTCTCTGCTTCCTTCCTTTTCATTCTTCATGAAAGTTTCAGAAACAGCAATGGAAAAAGATAAAGCAAAAAGGGAATGGGCCATAAAAGGAAAAAAAAGGAATTTACAGATCACATGAATGAAACATGAAACAACATCACACTCAGGTCTTCCTAACATTATCATTCCTTCATATTTCAATTTTTCTCAATTAACTGTAGGTGGAAGTGCCTCAAACTGTCTCAAAAAGACCTGAACTTCCAAAAATTAATTAATTCCCTTTGCCCTACTTCTTCATATACAGTATCCTGAATTTTTACCACAAAAGAAGAAAGAGCTATTGTATAGATAATATAGGTATCAAATATTTAATTTGATAGTTGGGGAGAAGATATTTTGCAATGGATAAGGACATAGTGTTTTCAGGAAAATAATAACAAAAGCAAAATTAGAAAATTAAGTAGAGGAGAAAGGACATGGAAAAGTTGTAGAAATGTAAAAGAGATACCTACTTAGACAGCAGTGCTAGAACTTAAATTAAATCTGTGCCTTCCTGGACTGTAAAGCTTAGTTTCAACTAGTCTCATACCACACTCTTAAGACATAGTAGAGCTCTGGCTGAGATTCATCTTACTTAAGTTTTAGCCTGTAGATGTCTAACTGTTTTATACTAAGCTCCTTTCAAGTTCATGGAGGGAAAAAAAAGAAAAAAAAAGAGAAAAAAAAGAAAAAGAAAAAAAAGAAAAAATCCATACCCAGATTGATTTTATCTCTTTCTCATGAGGAAGAGTAAAATAAATTAACTTCTCACAAGAAGTACTTATTTTCCCCAGACACAATAAAAGAAGCTTAGACAAAGAGAAAAGATTTAGATGTTGGTGTCCCAACAGATATCAATATTTCAGCAGTTGTCTGTCTGGTCGAGGTGACATAAGAAATTCAGCCAAAAGCAGCAACAGCTAAAGATGGTAAAGGTAATGATAGGAAACTTTACCAAGTTCAGAGGCAGAGGATGAATAGACTTGAGTGCAAAGTCTTTGCCTAATGGGGAACAGAAGAAGCACATCTTGACATCTAAACAGATCCTCCTTCCTGAATGATGAAATTATCAAAGAAAATCAGGTTTGGGAAGAAGAACCAAAATGGAGCCAGGAAAAGCAATGTCTTTGTGAACTTAACACGAGTTTCCACAGGGAGAGCTTAAGAACACTGTGCAGAGTTAAGTCTAGTTTCTGGGTGAATTAAAACAGATATCAGAACCAGAACTGTGGGGCACTCCTGGATTGTATAAACAGGTAAACTTCACTCGGAATTTTCTCTGTCCATGAATTGGATTGGATGAAGCCAGCCCTGAGGCTCAAATGACCCAAATGCCAGTGGGCGATGCTTTGCTCTCAATGACTGCAGGGAGGCTAAGGAGCATTCACTAGAAAAATACAGGGTACAAAAAAGCCCTGAGCACTTTGGCCTTTCTGCACCTGTTTTGGCACTAGACTTCCTGCTTCACTCAGGAGCAAGAAGGTACTTTGCTTTCTTTTTCTTTTGATGCCAAGGAAAATACCAAAGTACTAATACATTGCCATGGGCAGACATGCACATGAATTGACATATTCAGATAAGCAAATATTTCCAACACAATTGCTGTCTGAAGAATAACTATTTTAATCCATCTGTCACCAAATTAAAAAGAAAAAAGGATGAGATTGCACTTCTTTTCTTGTTTTGTCTTTGTTAGCAAGACTGACACCCTGTTCTTTAAGAGATAAAACAGGTGTTATAACTTGTTTTCCACAGATACATATGAGATCTAATTTGATGTGTGAAAGTTTGTCATATTCATGTCAATGCATTCAGAGAAACACTTATTTATAGATTAGTCCAGCTGAAAGAGACAATAACATGCAGTCTAACCTCCCAGCCAACCTAAGTCCAAAATTATTCTTAACAATCCCAGTATATCATCTATACCTTGTTCAAAGTTTGCAGTACTTTTCCTGATCTATAGAACTATTAGTTTTGATTTATGAGACAGAACATTCCCTCACTAGGAGTAGAAAGCTGTTTGAGTGCTCAGCTACCATCACCTGATGCACTTGATTTCTAGAATGAATGCATTCCTCTTCTGTTTGCAGTGTCATGTTTTAATGTGAAACCTTTCCCTGACTTCTAGGGCCCAGAACAAGTTGCTTGACTGGTGGTTAATCATGAAAGAATTCTAATTTTTTTTTTGTACTAAGGTAAACATGAAAGCCCACAATGCTATTAGCTGTTTCTTGGCCTAAAAATAATCCCAAACAGAGAAACAAGTAAGAAATTAAATAATGCATTAGCTCAGCTACATCAACAAATTTTCATTGTACAATAAAGAGAGAAAAAAAAAAATTCAAGCTCCTTGCCTTCTTCTGCTTTGTAGAGAAACTGAAAACACCACTGGTGCTCAACAGTGCCTGGTTAAATGGAGAACAACTAAATACAAGGTGAAACCAAATCCTCAAACTGTGAAAAACTTTTGTACAACTACACAGCAAGTACCTCAAGAAGTTCTGCACAAAACCCTGCTGGTAGCTATAGCAACTGCATTCCCTGTATTTTTACTGGGAAACACTTTTCAAAGCTACATAAGAAAGTGTGTTTTTCAGTTATCTATGTATCCAGCTTCCAGGCTTTTTGAGGCACTCCTGCTCCCCCATTCAGCTTCCACACCCTCTCTTCCACTTGGCATGCACGGCCTGTGGGTTGCTGGGGTTACTCCAAAATTCAGAAAAGGAATTTTCTTTCAAAAATTCAACAGGCTTAAATATAAACTGCTGAACTCTGGCTTTCATTTCCAGTGAAATGCCATGCCAGCACAAATACTTACATCTCTCAGGCAAATTGGACATCCAAGAGAATTACACTGTGAGCAATAACTGATGTGCGCCCCAAAACACTCTAAAAGGGATGGGGAAGGAAATAATCTATAAGAACCCTAATTTGCTAGGCCTGAAGAGATAAATTTTTACAAAGGCATGGAATGACAGGACAAGGGGGTATGGCTTTAGGCTGAAGGATGGTAGATTTAGATCAGATATTAGGAAGGAACTCTTCCATGGGAGGGCGGTGAGGCTCTGGCACAGGTTGCCCAGAGAAGCTGTGGCTCCCCTATCCCTGGAAGTGTTCCAGCTTGGATGGACTTTGAGCAATCTGGTCTCGTGGAAGGTGTCCCTGCCCATGGCAGGGGATTCCACACAGAGGATCTTGAAGGTCTCTTCTAACTCAAACCACTCTGGTATTCTATGGTTTGCTGCATGGGAGTTCTGGTCTTGCTTCAGTTGCTCACTAGCAAGTGCTGTAAAACTATAAAACTTCAACATCACAAAGGGTATGAAAGCTTTGGAGGGCCATTGTACTTAATTCATGATGCCTTTCCACGGCACAGTCTTCTCTGTATGACTGGCACCATACAGTACACCAGCCAGGTTTGACATTTATTTGTTGGAAGGGATTTCCCCACCTTTGAAATGCCCGTGTGAGACAGAGGAGAGCGCTGCTGGTTCTCTGTGTGGGCTTGACTCTTCTCTCTGGTGTTCCCATCCACATGAAGCACAGCTTTGACTCTCAAATCTGAGAGAGAACAGCACTGTCTCCTCACATTTGGCCTCCCCTTTGAGAGGGCAGAATTTTATTCCTCTCTGAGGTGTATGAAACAAAAGACTGAGAGCATAATGCAGGTCTTCGGTCTTTATATTGAACTTGCACTTCTGAAGTCCTTGGAAAAATGTTTATTGCAGCAAATTGAAAAGCACATCCTGCCTCACACCCCCAAGTCTCTTCTCACTGACAATAGGCCACTGCTTGCTTTTCCACACCACTGTTTGATGTATTGATTCATATATTCACATGAAGCAGCTTGTCTATCTTATCTGTAACTATAGTATTTATGAAATGTTCACCATGGAAAACAAAACTAAATGCACAAATAAATCCTTCATAGACGGTTTGATTTTTTTCCATAAGATTTGCTTTGGGATGCTATTCATAAAAGCTGGCCTATTACTTCTCTAAAGTATTCAGTTATATCCACAGGAATGCCACTGGATATCGAAAAGACCAAAGTTTTTCCTGTTTTTGTGTACTTCATGAGTAAAGTCCTTGTAAGAGTCAAAGTATTAAAAGACATAAATAGTATTAAACTCTATAATAAATGTTTCAGCATTAAAACTTTTGATGTTCACCATAGGCTAGAACAGAGTTGCAATTCAGGGCAACAGAAACACTATGTCACACATTGCTGTGATGTTATCACTGATGTTATTCAACATTTCAATATATTAAAGCATTATGATAGCTGGAAAATATTCACAAGTTGTCATCTTGTTCCTAATAACATCCTAGGGGCAAAAAGATTTTTTCTTCACATACCAACATGCGAGAGTGTCAGCTTTATGATTCCTGCCTACGAATCACACCAGGAGGACTCAGTTTCACTGGCAACAACTCAAACCCAGGAAAGTCAAGACAATGAAGGGACTTCAAAGGAACATGAGTTATTGGAAAGATCATGCAAGAGCAGGCTAAGTATTCAACCTTAACACGCTTCAGTTTCATCAGATTCCAAATTGCAGGAACCAATTATTTTTTTGTCACAGCAAATCTCTCATATCTCAGAGCCTGACTCCATCCTGGTGTGCAGCTGCAACTCTATTACTGTAAATCAAAAAGAAAAAGTGATAACAAAACCAACAACTACAAAAAAGAAAAAAAAAAAGCAAACCCAAACTCCAAGGAACATACCCGGGCAAGTTCTTAAAATAAATGTTACCAAAGCACTAAAATCCACTCAACGGTTACTCTAAGATTGTTCTACTTAATGAGAGACTTCTCTTCAGCCACAAGTTATAAATAGGAGCACTGCCTTTGCATAGTGTGAATCTCACAGCAAAGGGAACATTCCTAGGGGAAATTCAGCAATTTAATCTAGGAATGGATTATATCATCCCGTTCCTGATTTTAGAAAAAGAATGAGGGGTGGGAAAAGTTTTTTTTTCTCTCCGTGTGTCCCTGAGGCACATTAAGACATACCTTACTCCTGAGCTCTGTCCTGCAGCAGAGGATTGCCTTTAGGAATTCTTTTCCTGCAGGCTCCAGCCCTGCAAGTAAACAGGCAGGGACAGGCAGGATGTGGACAGAACTTGGGAGCTTTTCTACCCCTCCCAGGGACCAAAGTAGCCTCAGGGCCACCACAAATGCAGAAGAGAAGGATGGTAAGGAAGGGCTATCCCCGCCGTGGTGCCTCCCATGATTGCTGCCCTCAGCTCCTGCCTGGCCTGGGGTAACACATGGGGACTGCTTAACACCCCTTTCCTCTGCTGGCAGATCCACCAGAGCCTGTCCTGGTCCCAGTATCCGCACTCGTGGACTGAGGGATTCACTGGTGTTTGCAGATACCCATTTAATTCAGATGGCTGCCTGGCACTCACAGGTCAGTGGCTTCTAGTCCGCGATTTCAAGTATTTCCTGATGAAATGCCTAGGAAGGATGTTGCCAGAAATGTTCCAGCTCACCTGGTTAGCCACAGAGAGCAGTCTAAGGGCATTAGTTTTTCATAACATTGTCATATACAATTTAAAAAAAAGCCAATTATGTCATAATTTCAAATCTACAGGTTTTGACATTTATTGAAAGCATTAAAATACATGCATTTTTAAAAGTTATTAATTTTAAAAATTATGCATTTTTAATAGTTCAAGTTGTCCATCTGAATTCACCTCATCAGTGGAAGCCAACGTAGAAAATAGATTTTTTCAAATATCACTGAGATATGGGATTTAGTCTTTGCTGGCTCTGCTGATTTAGTAGCACAGCTCACCAAAAGATCAATGTTCAGGCAATCCTACTGGTCTCTCAGCACACGTCTAAGCAGATTAAAGAATTCCGTAATTTTTATTGGAATGATAGAATCTGTCCCTAAATACACACAACACAATAAGAGTATCAATAAATTGAGAGTAATTTTCCACTTAAGTCTGTGTAACATCAAAGACACTGGTGAAACTTTAAATCACAGAAAATAATTGCCAGTGACAGAATTCTTCTTAGGCTTCTTCATGGGCTCCCAGAAGCCCATGGGAAAGACTACATTATTTTTTTTTATCACTAGTTCCTATTCTGTTTGTAGATTATTTAAAACAAATCCAAAATAATTGATCTCTGCTGTCTAAGAAAACACTGGTGTAAACAAGATCAGAGGCCTTTCCCCAAATGCAAGTGATAAAATGAAGGACATCAGTGAAAGAATTTTTGAGCCTTAAATGTAGAGTTGAATATAAAGTAATCCCTGAGCAACCTCCGAATACCCATCTATAGAGAAAATTCCTTTTTTCCATCAACAAGTTTCCTCTTTAAAAGTTTGAAATTTGGGACCCTGCAGTACAGAAGCAGGCACTCAACCAGACATGCCTGCCATGTTTTGTGTGTGGCCACCAAAGGGAGCTCTATTTTCAGTGTTTCATCCTAAAACTTTCCCTCCAGTGGCACCACTGATGGGGAATTAGCTCAAATGGTAGAGCGCTCACTTAGCATGCGAGAGGCAGCGGGATCGACGCACACCCGCATTCTTCAGAATTTATTTTGTTACAAACCAGACGGCAGCGTTTGAAATTATCCTGGGATGAGCTCAGCTGGGGAAGCCTGGTGCTGACAATGCCAAGGCTGTGGGTTCAGTTCCTGTCTGGGCCGTTCGCTTCAGAGCTGGACTCCATGATCCCTGTGGGTCCCTTCTGGCTCAGATATTCTGTGACCACTGATGGAAGATGAAAGTTTTTATTCTCCTTCACATATCAGACTAATATTTTATTTTTGTGCTGCCCAAGGTGCATCATTTAAGGCCTTTCAACAAATATCTATTTTAGTCCTTTTGCTCTGTCTAGTCTCTGTTCCAGGTCAGCCTTTCCAGGCATCGGTTCAATAAGAAATGGGTACCATATTTCTCCTAGAAAATAATAGCACAAACTTTTGAAAATTTGCCCCTGGTATCTAACACTTTACAAGCTCTTTCTGCAATTTTTAGCTTTTAACTCCCATTCTTTTCACTTTCTGTGATTTTGTGTTCCAGGGGATGAAATTCAGAGTATTTTGTGACTCAGTTTGACTTCTGAAGAAAGGCCACAAGCTTGTCTTTTTTGATAAATGATAAGCTAAAAAGAATCACCTCCTGTAAAAGAAAGATTTCACAAGTCCTAGTGCTTGTGAAAATGCTGCTTAGATTTAAATTAGATGGCTTAGATGATAATTAACCAAATAATTCAAATTATTGGGAAGAAGACTCCTCTTGACTACAAGCAACATGCTTGAAACAGCAGCAATTCCAGAAACATGAAATGCTGATCACTGACCCTATTTAAAACCCTCCAGGACAGCAGGGACCTGGCATAAAAACCTACAAGACCCTCTCAGTCACTTGTCCACTGCTCAGGAGTCTGGGTGCTGCCCTTGTCTGTGTCTCATCTCCCAAGCAATATGACAAGCTATCAAGATGAAGTTTTCATGAAGAAAGGAGAGTTAGGCAACGAATAAAAAAATGCAGGCAGGTGGTGAGACAAATAGGGTTATAACCAGACTCTTCACCTGTCACCTTTAAAGTGACATATTTTAGATGGGAATGGGGACTTCGGGGGATTTCAGATGAAGAAGCTGTGGATGCCCCAGCCCTGGAAGTGTACAAGGCCAGGCTGGATGGAATTTGGAGCCGCCTGGACAAGTGGAAGGTGTCCCTACCCATGGCAGGGGGTGGGAACAAGATGATCTTTGAGGTTCCCTCCAACGCAAACCATTGTATGATTTCTGTGGTTTATTTTGTATAAAGTTACTGTGAAAGAGCCAGAATTAAGGTCAGTTCAGCTGTCCAAGTCTTGCACCAAAAGCAGGTCCCTCCTGTCCCTCATTAGTTCAGCTGGGACATGAGCAAAGGGTGCCCTGTCGACCAGACTTGATCCCCATATGGAAAGATTTGTGATAGACAGGATTTCACTAATACCATTAGCATACAACATTAAAGGTCCAAAGGGGCTAAGAGCCTCCTCAAATCTCCCGTGCTTCCTGATGGTATTGAAGGAGAAAAATTCTCCTATGAGCTTTGCAGCCATCCAATTCAGCATCATGTCATAGAACAGAGAAGGGTTTAGTACTTATCTGATTAAGCAAACAAGTTAGCCAAATAAGAAGAGCTGATAATGAGGCAGAAAAGCTGTTTGCACAACGGCACAGATCCTCCCACCTAGGCATGAATCAAGAAGATTCATATTACTGCTATTTAACTGAGAGACTCCATAGCTAAAGGCCAATTTTTAATTGAGACCCTCAAGTAGATAAAGGCCAAGTTTTTGCAGACAGCATAGGACTGACAAAAGAAAAAATCCATGCTCTGTGGAGCTTCTTAATGACAAATCAGAATTAACAAACCTTGTCCTATTTATAATAGGAATAAGTGAAATGATCATTTCATGAAGTGTCTATTTCATAGGAAATTGCTGCCTGCCATGTTCCAGCAATTATTTGGGTTTCAATGCAGGAGAAACACTGGCTTTGTGTCAGAATTGTCTTAAAGTTGCACTAAATCAACCCAAAGGCTGGTATTCCCCAAAACCAGTGCAATCCCTCCTCTTGTATGGGCCTTGAATGAGAGAGAGAAGAGGTTTTTAAAGATAATGTGCAGTCCAACAGCCTTATGCTCCCTCTATCATCTTTACGTGTCTGACACTCTGTCACATCATGCATATCCTGAAAGATCCTAAACCTGATACCTGCGATAAAATAGTCACATCACTCTTCCACAGCTATTCCAGACCCTCCTGCTCACCCAAAGTACTTTTTTAATCAATACAAAACTTTTCAGTTTATTGACTGAGATGCCACTGATATTGGGTCAAGAGCCACGGCTACTCCAGGCTGCTGAGGGGAACCAGTCCTGCTGAGACTCTGCTATGCCTTATTGAGATTATGAGGTTTCATCTGACCAAATACAGAGATTTACAGTGCAGTTGTCTATACCTGAGTAAACCACCTGCCAGCTCTCTATAACCCATAAGACAAACAGACACTTCTAGGGAGTAATTTCAAACAGGTCAGATGAATTATCCTGAATAAACTTTGTGGTTCTTTCCACCATTTTAAAGGCTGTAAGGGATGTCTGGCTAAAAGTGAGGATCAGCAACAGACATCTAAACTAGGTGAGATGACCCAGCCTGACATCTTAGGCAGGAAAGGCCCATCACACACACTCAACATCTCTACTTGAGGCAGTCCGACCCAAGAGAAGTTAAATGCCCCACAAATCAGCCTTTTGTCCTTATATCCATCCATGCCAAGGGGCATTGCAATTATTTAAGGGAATTGAGCCCATGATATGCTGCATCTGCAAGTCTTTAATGAAGAAAAGTACAAAGGCATAGAACTAAGGGAAAAATTGACACTGGTCAAACCAGAATTATTCCTGCTTATTTCTGGTGGGATTTTTCTTGATCTGTTTTGTTTGTGGGTTTTTTGTTTGTTTGTGGGTTTTTTGCTGTTTGGGTTTTTCATTTGTTTGGTTTTTTCTTCTGAATCCTGAAGACCTACAAAACTGCCAGCAACTCTTTCAGCTAGGGGGACAGACTTCCCAGAACTCCCCAAAACTCAGTGCACCCTCTGTGGCTTCCTTGGCTGGGCAGGACTTGCCTTAGAGTTACTGCCTTCAAAAACACTCTCTGGGAGAGACACAGGGAGCAGAAGCATTGACATGGAAATGAGGAGAAAATGAAGCAAAAGTAAATAGGTTTAAGTTGTTTATCATACCAGTGGCATATGGTATAAGGGTACATGATGCTTTATCTGTTTTCCTACATGTTATCAGTCTTAACTCAGAAAACTGCTGAAGGAAACCAACAGCTCTCTGACTTCCCTGTGTCACCGCATCCAAAATTAGCAACTTGATTTTGTAGCCCACTCGTAACTGCCACAGCCTGCCTGGGGTCATGGCCCATAATCTGGGAACAGCTGCTAAAGGAAGTGAAAATGATGCTAAGTGAAGAAAATATGGCAGTAGAAATATCTACTGAAGAGAAGAAAAAAAGAAATACAAAGTCAGAAATAAAAATAAATAAAGGCAGAACAGCAAATTTAAAAGAAGAAAAAAAGTAGTCAAGTATATACAAATAGCTTGAGTACAAACTGAACAGAAAATGTACTCAGTAATAAACCCAAGGAATGGCAAAGAAAGAAGATAATATAAGCCCAGTCAAACTGTTTTAATTTTGGGAATCAATCATAAAAGTACTTATCCATATAACTAAGAAAAGCCTCCAGAAAACATAAAAACCACTCTCAGAAACACTCTAGAGGTGGGACCATAACTAAAGAGCAAAGCAGGACAAGGGAAATTGCCTTGAAACAACTCAAGGTGGTTTATGAAATATCAGACTTGAACAGGGATTGTCAACCCATCTGTTAGGAATGAGCAGCTTGCTCCTGACCCAGCCTCCCAGGACAGCTGAACAGATTTATTATTTATGTTAGAGCACTGTCCTTTACAAAAGGAATGGGATTTTTTCTACTTCTTACTGCAGGAACATGAGGTCACTGTCCATTGCAGAGCTACACCATCAGGTCCCGTGCTCAGACTGAGCACCCTGGGCTGTCCTGCTGCAGATCATGGAAATGAGGCAGATCTAAGCTTTGTCAGTGCTCATACAGGAACAGAAGAATTCCAGCTACAGAAAAGCTGTGCCTTGCTGCCTCTTGGCCAGTGCTGAATTAATTTCCCATTCAGAATTTAATACCACTGTGCCTGACTGCCCTTGTCTAGATCTAGTCAGTGGGGTTTGCTGCAGATTTTCTGATATATTTTGCAAAGATAAGCACTGAAAAACATTTTTTTTTTTATCAAGCAATGGACTGAAAACCATGTGTTCCTTTTCTTGTAAATCATTAAGGTATTTAACTTACTGTGAAGAATACCAGTCCTGCCACTGAAATGGATAAAAGTTTTCAGGAATGCCCAGTATAAGAAGTGCTGTAAAATAGGTACCAGCTGTCGTTTCATTTCTAATAACTGCACTGGCAATCAAGACAGTCCACACAGATTATTTGCAGCCTTTATCTGCTGGTGAAATTTGAATTAGTGAAATGCTGTCATACAGGAGGTAATTAGTTTTACATTACGCATGGAGCCAACAGAAATTCCCCAGTACCTCTAAACCATACAATGCAATGAAAATCTCTACAATCAATATGCAGAATAATTCTTTCTATGGTAATCCATGTCAATGGGGTTGCTCTGGAAGGAAATACCTGGGTGCTGACAGTGGGCACATACGTCAACATTGTTAAACACTAAAAATATTGCACTTGAGCAATAAATAGTCAAACCACAACCAAGTGTTGGCTAAGCCTAGAACAAAGACCATCAATCCAGAAATATTTAAATCTGTCAATGGTTTAAACTTGCCCTCAAATGTGAAGTGAAATATGGTAGTTTTGACATCTCTTATTAAAATCGCTTAAGAATCAATATTCAGGACATAACAATAATCAAATCAAGTTGCTTAAACCAAACTCAAGGGATCCTTCTGTTCTGCAAAGAATCGAAGATTAATTTCTAAGGAACTGAATCAATGCAAAGTAAATAGATTCTGATGAGCTGGAGAAGGATAACTTACATTTACTGCATAGTAGATGAGCTCTGCGATAACAGCACTCCCTGAGCAGAGGAAATCTACACCACTGCATAATCAGGACTGACAGCACTTGCAAAACATGACCCATAACTCAATTTCATTCATTCCTAATGAATAATCAAGGCTAACACAGCTTGGAGAATCTTTGTGACACGTGATCAGATCAGGTTCAGGTTTGGCACTTTTTGGGCAGTTCTGCAGCCCCACAGACCCTGGGGTGGGATTGGTGACTCAGTTGGTGTCCTCTTTAGGACAGGCTGCTTTGCTTTTTTCTGTAGAGCACGAGTTTGCAGAGGAGTGCCAGAGCTCACAGGAACCTGCCCAGTCTTTACTGCTGAATTTCCTCCATACTGGGAAAGAAACAGGAAGTTTTTAGAGATGATTCATTCTGCTTTACAGAAAGAAGCATTTTAAACTTAGCACCTTTGTTAGTATACAAAAAGATAGCAGGTATTTGCCATGAAAACCCCAATGTAATAAAAAATAGCAACTCAGCTCACTTTGATCTCCTAACAAACTTTTTTTTTTTTAAGTTGCAGCTAGGAGCACAAGGAATCAAAAGCTATCCCACTGATAAATCACCTAATTTGTGAAATTAATTGTCCACCAAACATATCTCTTGTATATCAGTCATGATTATTAGAAAGAAAGGTAGTATCACTTTTTTCCCCACTCCAGATTAAATCTTTAAGTTATAAAACAAGTCCCTGGTAGGTGATGTACCCACCTACTGCCAACACTGAAACAGTTTTCTCAGGGCAGTAATAGTGTGTGCATATTTTTCTTTCCTAGCTGAAGCAGGAGCTTGACCTTTCAGTGATGCTCAAAACTACTTTTCAGCCCCCTCCCACCCTCATATTCAAACTAGAAAGGAATAAGCAACTTATCCCACAAGGGGAGCTATCCCTCCTGTTTCATTGCTCATATTCACATGATAAAGTTTTTCAGCCTAGTTGGTGGAACTGGAACTCAGGAGTAGGGCAGGGAAAATAAACCAGGGCATGCTCACCCCATCCCTTGCCCCCAGCTCCTCTGCTGTGATTGCTGGCCCAGGGTTTGCAATTGCTGATCACAACCCCCATGGCAGCCTGCAGCAGCAAGGGCAAAGGAGATCACACAAAGGAAAAGTCCTGAGACAGAAAATGAGGGCTGGAGGGGGGTTGGTGCTCCATTATTTTCTCTGAATAGAAAACCTGTGAGGAGGCTGGTTTCTTCGTCCAGGTGACAGGGACAGGACAAGAGGAAATGCCCACAAGTTGCACCAGGGGAGGTTTAGGTTGGAGATTATGAAGGATTTCTTCACTGAAAGGGTTGTCAAGCACTGGAAGAGGCTGCCCAAGGAAGCTGTGGAGTCACTATCCCTGCAGGTATTTAAAATGCATGTGGCACTTGGGGACAGGTTTAGTGGCAGGCATGACAGTGCTGGGTTAATGGCTGAACTTGATGGTCTTAGGGGTCTTTTCCAAATTAACAGTTCTATTATTCTCTGATTCTATACTGTTCAAAAAATCAGCTCCAGCTAGTTTTGCTTCACCACTCAAATTCTAGAAATCTTGCCAATTGTTAGAGAATATATCATTCAATTAATAAGAAATCAGGATGCTTTGAATTTATATAAACCCTCTGATTTTTTGAGCTATTTTTAGGAACTTAAGGTCACAATTAATGTAAAATCTCCTTCTAATATTATCTCTTATTCACAGCTGGAAGAACTGACTGTTCACAGATTCAGTGACTTGCCAAAGGCTGCCAGTGCAACATCCTCAATCTATGGTTCCTGATAACAGATCAGTGGGCTGAAATTTTAAGGTAAAATCCTTGACTTCACATGTAATTTAATGACCCCGATGACATTTATAAGTCAAGAACTTTAGAACTAAGATCTCCTCTCCACTGAAAAAACCCCAAAACCTAGGAGTATGTTTTAAACAAAAGTTGAAATTAAAAAGTATAAAATAAATGTTATGATTACTGAATTGTGAGTTTTCATACTTGTTTGCAAAGAAGAATGCAAGTCTGAGTGTACCTTGAGCAGACCATTTCAAGATTTTAAGATGTGCAAGTCTCCCAAAAGCACAACAGGAGATCTTTGCAGAAGTTTCTTTCTGCAGAAGACATTCCTCTGCTTGGCCCTGCTCACAGAGCTGGGACAGTCATCTCAGCCAACCTTTGCTCCTGCCAGCTTCAGAAGCCTGATGTGATTTCCACTGAAGTGGATCACTAAACTTCCAGCAGCAACTGGAAGAAGCCTCTGGAAAACACCAAATAAAATTAAGCACAGGATGAAGAAAATTGCCAGAATGAGTTTGTGTCCAAAAATGACCAATTTCCAATACGTCCACTTTCCTGCTGTACCTACACATGCTACAAGAATTAAAAAAAGAAATATTCCCAGTTCCTCTGTTACAGTTCAGTTTGTTCTGTAGATGCTGTTTCCCTTTCCCCCTTTTCTCACCCCCCCAAACTTGAGTTCTCAAACTCCAAAACATCTTTGTAACAGTTGGTACTGCCTAATACAACGGGACCAGCACCCAGTAAGGACCCAACATGCCTGTTTTTAGACTCACTCAGTCATGGAAAGACCTGCAGGAACCAGTCTTCTCTAAAGAGGCAAAAAATGCACCACTACGTTTCCTTGCAATGGAAAATAGGGTTGGGAAGCCTGGAAAGAGATATTTCAGTGTCACAGGAGACAATTAAAGTTCATGTAAGAAAGACTGGGGAATTTGGCATTGCCTGAAGAGCTGAAATAGCCCAGTACCACCTGTCTCATTCAGGTGCAGTGGTACAGACAAGATGTTGATATAATGGAAGTTTTTTCTTGAAGGTTTTGCTCCTCAAATGGGAAGAATTCAAGAATGGTCTTTTAATAGGAGGAATTATGATCACCCAGCAGTGATTAATCAAAACAAGCTTTAAAAGAAATCATTACAGTATGACAAATTGAAATATCCTTTGAAGCCAAGATAATTATGGAACAAATCTCAGGAATATATTTCAGCGAGAAAGTTAACATATGCTGGAAACAAAAGTGTTCTTTTAGTGCTATTATTTTCAATATCATAATCTCCAGAATCAAAAGCTAGCTCTGGCATGTAGCAAAGATACTTGCCTTTAAACTGTATTAAATGCAAGAAGTAAAATACTTACGTAAATGTATAGGTGCTATAGACGTGCTCACCCACACATTGTCTGGGTCTCTGAGCTCATAAAAACCTTCCCACAGACCAAAAAATAAACTAATCCCTCCACCTCATTCTTCCTCTGTTAGGTCCCCACTGGGGAGGTTTTCTTCCACCATAGTAATGAGTCAGAGTAACATGAGTCAGACAGATGCTTCCCCTGCAATGAGTCCTCCATCAGATGTGCTCTTCCAACCCAGAGACTCATTCATGGCACAGATCTCACTCAAATTCAAGAGTCAATCACTCAAATCACAGAGAATATTATTTTCTGTTAAAACGAACAAGATTTGGCCCAAACTGATCCCAGGAGAGAGAGAGGCACTGGCATCTGCTGGTTTAAAAGTCAAAAGACCTGGTTTCCTCCCTTTGCTCCACAATGTGTTGAGGACTGCCTTTCTGCAAGCTACTTGAAGTAATTCTCCACAAAACCAGACGACCTTCATCAGTTGGTGGGCTGCCCTTTCCTAAGCTCAGAATTGGACTCTCCTCCATTTCACCAGAAAGGATGCCAAAACATCCAACACTGCCTCTTACTGGAAGCAATAGAGCACAGTGCACTTATTGAGGATGCACAGCGAATCCACAACAAATACTCATGAGTTTATTTTGTAATAATATTCTATAAACACTTTATTGATATAAAAGCTATCTTCATGCATTTGATATGTCTATGTATATATCGAAGTTACTCAGGATACTGTCCCAGCTGTCGAAAAAAAATTATTTGTATATTCAGAATAGCAGCATCTTAATGGAAAATACAGTTGGTAGGAGTGAAAATTTAGTCAAAACTACTTAATGCCTACTCTTTAAGGAAAGAAAAAAAAAAGGCAAACAAAAAAAATCAGCCATATAGCTATTGAAGTGGAATAAACCTTGCAATTGCCTGCTTGACCTATTTGGCAACACTTTTCCCTATTATTTTATCAATTAGTACCTATACAAACTCCCCCAAAACAGATGTCTAAGCAGTCATTCATCAAAGAGAAAAAGGAGATTCAGGCATGCACCTAAAGTAATTCTGGTTGCTAATTGAGCACATTGAGTAACACAGATACATTTTGCAGGTGCATCTTCCTGAGAATGATCCCATTAGTGTCCACACTGCACAGATGGGCTGTGTTATTTTAAGGTTTAAATCAAAATACATGCAAACAGGCACAGCACCATGTGCATGCTAATGCTGTGAAGTGTCAGCAGTCACTACACTTTTAAAAGGACTCCAGCTATGTAAAAACTCAGAAGAGAAGGAACTGATGAATTAGGCACTTTAAAGGAAGGCTTAGAGGCTACAGCTAGAAGGTGACACACAGCACATTTGTAATAAACAAGGAGAAAACATCTTGCTAACATGGCAATGTATTCCCACATACTGATAGAAACTGCACCAAGACAAAGACAGACTAGAAGAAGGTGCAGGGTCATCAAACTCACAAGGTGTTTATGTTAGGAGAACCAACCCTGAAAATAGTGATTATAGGGTAATCTTGACATCTGTCAAACTCCTGTCAATGGCTTTCCTCAATGAAGGCATTACACATCCCTCAGCTACTGCTTTATCACCTGCAGTGAAGTCTTCTGCATCTGCTAATCCCAATTTGAGGGCTTACCAGACTTGATTCAGGTGACCAACTCACCTAGCAGATTCTGGTCTGAAAACTTTATTAACTAAATGAGAAATAAATAAATCCAGCATAAAAGTAATGGAACAGAGTTCCTCCTATATTTCCTTTGTAAAAGACAGACCCTGTTCCTGCATGTTTGCATAGTTAAAAAAAAAAATAAATTAGTCTTCTGAATTTGATACTCCTCCCTGCTGGGGGGAGAAAAGATGAAAAAAAAAAAAAAAAAAAAAAAAAAAAAAAAAAAAAAAAAAAAAAAAAAAAAAAAAAAGACATAGCAGAGATTGTGTTCAGTTGCAGTGCCCCGGGTGCCAGGTTTGCAAACCCAACAATGTCCTCTTACCTTCACAGACACGGCACCACCCGAAGTGTGCCTGGAGCCCGGCTCCAGACCCGGGTGCGCCCTGCAGAGCTGTCAGCCCGGCGGGGATGCGGTGGTGATGGGCGGGCAGCGCAGGAGCGCACAGACAGACACACGGACACGGACGGACACAGGGACACACACAGACAGACACACCGCCCGAGCCCCCCTGCGCACACACGCGCTCACAGGGACATGTCAGTGATGGGGATTGGCAAAACGCTGCACCCTCTGTGCACGCACC
>VXBU01017118.1:408408-483770 GCA_013400315.1 Bombycilla garrulus | reverse complement strand
GGGCCGGGGCCGGGCCGGGCCGGCCCGGGGGTGTGGGCTGCGGGACACGGGGGCGGGAGGTGTGAGCCATGAGGGACAGGTTCGAGGGATGGAGACTGGGGGTCCCGGCGCGAGGGGCAGAGAAATGTGCTCCCCGAAGGGCAGAGAATCGGGGGAACGGAGTCCCCGCCGTGCGGGGAGGAAACGCCCTTTCTTGTCTTAGCAAACAGGTGGTTTCTGCTTTTACCTCCTCCCTGAGCTCAGTGTCTAAATAAAAAGCCCTCAGCTGGGATATTTTTGCTTGGATTTCAGCTCAGACTTGAGAGCTGGAGACACTCTTCCTTCACCGCTCCTCCAGACACACCCACGGTCCCCTCTGCTGCCGCACCCCGCAGCTTCTGTCCCAGCTGAAGGCTTTTGCAGCTGTCCCACCGGGCGCGGGTGTCCATCAGAGGGATCTGATGTCTGTCCCAAACTGAAGCTCTCAACGCAGGCCCAAAGGACATACAAAAGATGTCACCAGTGTCCGTGCATTTTTTTAGCATGACTGTAAACTGTTTTTTTCAGGTTGCCCAGAAAAGTGGTGGGTGTCCCATCTCTGGAAGTGTCCAAGGCCAGGCTGGATGGGGCTTGGAGCAGCCTGGTCTAGTGGAAGGTGTCCCTGCCCATGGCAGGGAGGTTGGAACTGGATGGTCTTTAAGGTGCCTTCCAACCCAAACGGTTCTGATTCTAATCAGTGGGTCAGGATGTAGACCAGGTTATAAAGATGTTCCTGTGTCTGCTGTAATTCCCAGAGCAGGCTTGAGGTCTTGGGTGTCAGCGGGTTTGTAGCTGCTCAGATCCATGAAATCCCACACAGCTTTGGTGGCAGATGGTAGGTTTGATGGGTTTTGGTGTCCGTCTACTGAGTGGTAGCAACAGATACAGAAAGTTCTTTCTGTTGTGTTACAGGTCAGCCTCAAACTGAAGGAGCACTGCAGATACCTGTCCACAAAGTTCTCCACTTTGCAAAGAGAAATCATCAACTGAATTCAGTTTGTTAAAATTCAGAATTTTCTGTGAACATGCACTCAATATCATGCATTTATTAAGTTGAAATGTGCTTAAATGGAGCAGATTTCTACCCTGTCAGGTAGTTGGAAAGGCAAGTATCCAGTGTCTTCTCTAACCCTTCTTGCCAGTGACATGTTATTTTCTCTCAGCCTAGTCTCATCCCTGCTACTGCTAATGAGACAAAGTGTAATTTTGTTATCTCTTGTATTTTGTTAAGACTGAGTTGTGGCCATCCTTTGCATTTTTTAAGAGACCTGTTAATCTCTCTGTTCCTCCATTCCTTGGACAGAGCCCATTCTTCAACTCTTATGTGGATATCGGAAGATCATCACCTTTGCTTTTGCCTTTCAGTTTCCTGCAGGGATCTCTACCTCAATACAAGTTAGAGCCTGAGCTCTGAGTCACCAAAGCACTTTGCTGTATTTACTGAATCGGGACTTGAGGTTTGTGTTCATTGTGTGGTTGTTTAAAATTTCTTGACAGGATTGCATTTTAGGCACAGCTTATTAGACAATCTGTTCAGAAGCATGAAAGAAAATATCCATGAGTGCAGGAAGGTAAGAGGCTT
The DNA here is from genome assembly GCA_013400315.1 of Bombycilla garrulus. NCBI lineage: Eukaryota > Metazoa > Chordata > Aves > Passeriformes > Bombycillidae > Bombycilla > Bombycilla garrulus. The sequence goes on along the minus strand of VXBU01017118.1, from coordinate 482,170 downwards.
GGGGAGTCACAGCCTTGCTGACCTCTGTCCAGATTTCAGAGTGGTTGCATGGTTTATTCACATCTCTGCCATCAGAATCAGCTAGAATCTTTGGTCTACAAAAACAGACGAAATATTTAATGCTGCATATGTATATATAAATTTGAGAAGAAATCCTCTGTCTCCAAGTGATCCCATTCCAGTCCTCATAAATGGCATCAGAAGGGTGGCAGGCATTGGAGCAGGCTGCCCAAGGACGTGGTGGAATCACCATTCCTGGGAGTGTTCACAAAACCTGTAGGTGTGATGCTTATGGACATGGTTTAGTGGTGCATCTGGTGATGCTGAGTTAATGGTTTGACTCAGTTTTAGAGGCCTTTTTCAACCTTAATATTTCTATATAAAGAAAAAGGAGGCAGGGGGTTGCTCAGCTCCAGACTGAAGCATCAAAGCAAAACTTTTCTGATAATAGAATTTGTTTGGGTTTTTTTTAATTATGTCTTCCTGCATAACTTTTTCTGCAGGCTGCTTCACTTTCCAACCCAGTATTTTATTAAATATTACCTTTACCTGATGTAAAATTGTTAAGCCTATGGGATGCTGGTGCTTTTCTCCCTAAAGCTTCACCTTCCCAAGAAGATTTTGTCTCAAACAAGCATCTTCCCATTGTCACATTAGCTTGATCTTTTGTAGGAGATTAAACCAAGGGGTGTATGGCAGATGAGTGTTGTGTACAATGAAGAAAACCTATATCCTCCCTCGGTCTGTAGCAGTGGCCTTGTTTGTATTTAAATCTTGCAGCAGTTAGTATTTCATCTATTGCACATAATAATCATCTGTTAACATTCTCATAGCAAGCTCAGTTGTTAAAGTTGTTGCTTCTCTTTACAATGTACCAAGGTGATTAACAAAATCATTTCTCTTTGCAGATAGTTTGTCTCCAGTGATCTGGAAGAAGCATAAACATGCAGACAGCAATTCAAGCTGCTGTCTTTATTAGGATTTCTGTTGGAAACAGCACTGAATCAGCAGCTCAGAGGATTATGGCAAACATCGATGCACAGATACATAACTCAATTTCCCCACATTTTTCAGTTCTTTCTGTTCTGATCGTGAGCCTTTGATTTCCATTTTCATCCTGGGGTTAGGAATATAAAAGATGGATGTACTGCATGGAGAAGAAGGTCTGTGTAGCCTGATATCTTATCCCCAGGAATGGATGCCTCAGCAGGTGTGTAGGAAAACAGTAATCATTCCACAGTGCTTCCCGAGAATGGTGTCTCAGTCTGTGATTGTTGCGTGGGGGTTTCCTCACAAAGACATGATGTGTGACCTGAGCTGCTCACAGTCCTTTCTTCTTTGGTAAATTTACCAGCCACATTTGAATCCAGATAAACATTATTTACAAATGTTTTGTGGCACCATATCCTGCAATAATTCACTCCCAGGAATTATGCAGTCTGCAAATCATGGTGCTTTTGCTTCCTGTAACATCTAGTTTGATCACAGATATAACTGGCTTTTCCTTCTGTCCAGTTAATGGTGTCTCAGGGCTCTGACAGGTTTCTTACACAAATTCCCTGAAAATTCTGTCGCTGTCAAAGCTCAGATCAGTAGCTGTGTGCTGAAACTCATAAATTCTTAAGAAACAAGGATTTGCATCACTGGGGAATACTCTTGTGCCTTTTTTATCTTTATATACATTCTCTTGTGCACATTGCATATTATAGTCCCTAAAGGCTTACATTTCAAGGCATGAAGTAGATCCAAATGATCTCTCTTAAAAAAAAGTCTACCTAGCAAAGAAATGATCTCTTCCCTGCAGTGTAGAATTTTTTATGCCAAAAACCCATTGAGAGCAATGAAAGGAAACTACTAAATTCCAGAGAAAGATATATTTTTCATTGTTGTGCTGCATGTCACACTTTAGTTTCTATAGGTATTTTAGGACTAATGTATCATGACAGTATTCTGTTTTGGTCTTGTTCTTATCTTACTTTGTTGCTGTTAGTGAACTACAGGATTTTTAATTCCTAAACCCTGATATACATACATGATTTCTGTTGGATGAGCATTGCATGCAGCTTTTCATCCAATGTTGCAAATTACAAAGTCATGAATTATGGAATCTTCATAGTTTAGTGAAGAAAAGACTCAGAAAGTTAATTTAAAAACAAAATTTCTTCTAATCCTATAGTAAGTATTGGAATAACCTTCAAAAGTAAATAGAAATGGCGACAAAAATGGAAAAATCTACCATCATCATGAGAAAAACTTTCAATATTTGCTACCTACTCTTCAGAAAAAACAGCTGACTTTTGAGCCACATATAATTTGTTCCTGTATTGATAATCCCAGCTACACCTAAATCCCTTTTAACATAAAATGGTTGTAAGAGCAATAACTCACGCAAATAATCATTATAAGTATTTCTTGTTTCCTAACTTATCTGAGGGTAGTCTCACAGTTCTCCATCTCTCTGAAGCACAGTGTTTATGTTTATCCACCTCTCAGTCACCAACTTCTGATTCTTTTTTCACATTTCATAAATTTTTAAACATTTTATAAAATTTTAATCTTTGATTTTATAAGTTAATACCTAAGCCATTCCAAAAATGAAGTATTTGACAAGGCCCCTTTTGTCTTCTCCATGTAATACGTGGAAGAAAATGATGTGGTAGAGAAAAGATGAAATCTTTCCTTATGGTGACCCAAACTTTTGATCGTTATTTTGTAAAACATAAGTGCTTTAAGCAGTTCATTGGGCTGATACATGAAAAGGATGCATAGAGGAACAAACTTCTCTATATGTAATAAATGTGATATATCTCATGGCTCCCTCCACAATAGTCTGCAAAAGCAATGCACAAGCCAAACGCATAATTTTAGTTCTTGTTAGTAATATCAATATCAAAGAGGATAAAGTATCACATACTTTCATAGGTCCTATTTATTTATTGCAAATTAGGGCTACAGGTAGATTTAGTAGCTTCTGTAAATCTGATCACTGGTGACATTAGAGAATCACATGATCACAATATTCTGGATTGGAAGGGACTCACTAGGATGGTTGAGTCCAGCTCATGACTGATGATATTACCTGGCTGATGACCTGGCAACATTACCAGATCTATAATTAAATGCTGTTTTCTTTTCTCCATCTATAAACTTCTATAATGTTAAGTTCTGGAGATGACAGTACCTCCCATCACACTTGAAATCAAGACACTTTTAATGATTGATACAGTGAAAGGCTTTCTTTTGGATGTGTCTGTGACTCAGTGGCTCAAATAGTCAATGAATTGCAAAATGAAGCTTGTCTGATGGACTAGCATGGAACCGTTTTTTAAATTTCAGCTGATGGCCTGAAGCGCTCTTCAGCTTTACATTTCCTTGCACTACAGTAAATCAGCACTGATTTACTTTTCTGGATTTTCAGTGAAGCTAGGCAAAGTGGGCAGGGCTGTGGTTGCTGAAAATAAAACCTAAATGCATTGTCTCTATCTCTAGGACAGTGAAACACCTTTCTTCTCTTCCACTTACATTTTAATATTTTGACAATTATTAAAGAATCTGGAATTCCACAGTCCTAATTCATTTACAAACACCCTTCTCACTGAACTCAAAAACATCACATATGCTCGGGACAGAACTCAATGCTGAACACCACCAATTCTTTGTTGTATGCACTTCACCTTTAAACATGAGCAGAATGACTTTTTTCTCTTTCTTCTTGAGAATGTAATGCAGAATGAGTGAAAAGGTACAGACTATACACTGCCTTTCTAGGTAATTATATTTTTACATATATTGTCTATTTCTTTAAAGCTAATATTGAATTGAAACCAAAGAGTTATTCTTTAATTAGAGACAAACATAACAGGAACAAGAATTAAAGAATAATAGAATAATAGAATCATTAAGCCGGAAAAGCTCTTTAAGATGAAGTCCAACCATTAACCCAGCAGTGTCAAGTTCACCACTAAGCCATGTCCCCAAGTGCCACATCTACGTGGCTTTTAGGTACCACCAGGGATGGTGACTCTACCAGCCTGGACAGCCTCTTCCAATGCTCGGCAACTTTTTGTGGGAAAAACGTTTTCTGAATATCCAATCTAAACTTACTCTGATACAACCTGATTTTTTTCCTCTGGTCCTGCCACTTTTACCAAGGAAAAGAGACCCAGAAGAAGAAAAGAAAGAATATGTTTATGAGTCTAGAGTAAAGGGTGCCAATGCACATATAAAAGATTGATATTTTCGGAGGAGACAATTAACCAGTTCCATGTCCTTGTGTCCGGACATTCAAGGTCAAATTGGATGGGGTTCTGAGCAACCTGGTCTAGTGGAAGTTGTCCCTACCCATGGCAGGGGATTGGAACTAAATTATTTCAAGGTCCCTTAAAATCCAAGCCATTCTAGGATTCCGTGACTATGATCTTGACGTCACTCATGACTGTGTAACAATACTTACAAGAGCAGAAATTTATTCTGACAGCACAGTCAGCACTGTGACCCTTGTTTGTGCTGGAAGACCCTTTTCAAGCTGTTGGTCTGAAATGGTTTGTTCTCCAGCTGGTACTTTTTGATATATCCTGCAACAGCTCCACACCAGTAAAATGTCTTCACATTCTGGGCATCCCTGCCTAATTCTAGAGCCACACTGGAGATCTTGCAACAGAACTCACCCAAAATGTGACAGCAGTAAACTGGATACAGGAGCCTGTGCATGTCAGACACAAAGGAGACCCACGAGGGTGAGTGGTGCTGTGGGTGTAAAACCTTTCACTTTGCACAGTTGATATGAGGGGATAACTCAAAATACAGAGAAACTGGGCAGCCCAAGCAAGTGCTAATCATCAATTTTCTTTTTACGCTCTATTAGCCTGTCAGCTGATACGTTGTTAAATGGTTAGAGGCTGGTGCTGTTTATCCTCTCCACCACAGTTTCCCATTCTTACACCACCCTTCTCTGTCCTTCTCTGTGAAGCCATCCAAAAGCCCAGAAATATTTCTGAAACATTTTTCTCCATATATTTTCAATGCAAAGTAATATTTTCAATGCAGAAATAACTTTCCACTGGGAACAATTTTGCATCTTGGTAGCTCCTAGGTCCATAAATTATATTTGGTATCCCATTGAGAGGAAAAAAAAAAAATCCCAATTTAACCTAAGATAAACTCAAATTTCTTCTCCTATGACTTCCAGAAAATAAAGTTCTATAGATTTTTATATAGAGAAGACAAAAATAATGACCCAGGCTGAACATGGCTTATTCATGGCCTCAAGCCAAGACAAATATAGAAGGAAAATTTTAAGGATTAAATTTGAGAGATGAAGGAGAAATTCGCAAACAGTAAAACTTATTTTGAATGGCAACTGACTGGTATTTTTCCTGGGTTTGAAATATTGCAATTAGTCTGGGAAGAAAGGTTAAAGGACAGCAAGCTGGTGATGTGGTCAAAGGGAAATAATATACAAATTTATTAGATGGATATCCATAACTCAGAATAGTATATTTACTTGGCAGAGCCTATTTTTCCCTTTCCATTGGACTTCAAAATACAGAGAAAAGTCAGTGTCAATGTTGATGGTAATATCTGCACCTAGCTGCTGTGAATTTACAGCTTGAGCAACATGGTCAAAAAAACCCTATGAATATGAAATACATTTTCCAATTAAAAATATTGATGCACTTCTTTTTGGCGCCTTTAAAGAAATATTAATACATTAGATGACAATATGAGAAAAGTCTTGAGGAAAAAGAGACATTTTGAAAGAAAAGAGGCGGAAAAAAAAGTCAAAGTTTGTGCTATGAGAAAGGAGGGATCAGGATCTGTCCTATCTGAAGGGGGAAAAGAGAGTTAAGGTGAAAGCAGGGAGAAGAACAATTTTGAAGATTTTTCTGTCCATCTAAATGCACCACACAGCTGAGTGATCGACAGTGCAAGTTTGGTCTTCAGACACAATGTAAAATAGGAACAGATGGGAAATTTTGGAGGAGAAAGAACAGATTTCTGAAGGAGCACTTAAAGAAGCTTGAATTTCACAGAGTGAACATCAGACACCTTAGGGCATGATGGCAGGGTGACTTAGCAGAGCGGCAAGCCAGAAGAATGATTTGAAATGATTTTTTACTGGTTGACTGTGGGATACTCTATGTGATTTAGAAACTGGAAGAATATAAGAAGAGCTCTACAGAGATAAAACAATGCTGCACTTAGTCCCTAATCTTGACTTCATTAATAGCCAATAAAACACTCCTAGAGAAAAACAATCTACAGTAAAGCTCTCCAGAATAATCTCCCTTGCTTCCTTTTTATTATTGTTTGTTCCTAGATGAGAGAATGGTATTTAACAACCTTTGGTAGATTTCTCCCTCATGAAATACGCAATTGCTTTTTGAATTAACACAAGCTTATCCCACAGTAAGTTTCAAAACTTTGCTACATATTGTGGAAAAAAAACACAAAAAACAAACTCCTTCTACATATTTGGTACTTATTAATTTTACTTGATGACCCTGAACCCTTATTAGGCCAGAATGCAATCCTTCCTTGTTCTGACCCTGCATATCATCCATGATTTAATTAAGCCTCTGTCACAGTCCTCTTCAGTCTTTATTTCTTGCAGGATGGGGTGTAGCTCATTTGCTTGACCTTCATGTGAAAACCTCCTCAAAATTTTAATTATCCCTGCTAGTCTTCTCTGTGCCTTCGCAAATTTCAGTTTGTTCATATTAAGGTGGGGAATTGTTTGGGGAGCAACAAGGGCAGGAGTTGTGATTTACTCCTGCCACAATGTACACATGTGGTGACTTAGTTCTTACTGCTTTGAAACTGCTACTCAGTTCTTTTCCTCATAATTACAACATGCTCTTGTCCTTGACTGCTACTGAGCATTTCATGGACCTACCGACTCTAATCCCAACATCTGCTAACAACTGGGTCAATATTTATCATTCTGTGCATACATTTTATACATACCAATAAGGAATATCATCTGCAGTTTTGTTTCGTCCTTCAGTATCCTTAAAGCCTTCTGTCTCTATGTACAGTTGGTTGATCTCTCTTCTAACATTAATGATTTACTGTTATTAGATAATTTCATCTTCATTTTATTCATTTAGCTCTCTAGGACAAGATCTGCTCACACAAACCCCAGTGAGACTCCACAGGTGACTTGTGATCACTGTGAAGCTCTGCACTGAGCACTGGAGGAAGATCTAAGTAAGGTACAAGTCTGCCACTTGCAGTGGAGGGGAAGCATGAAAAACAGGTGTCATTTTCCAACTTTCGCTGACCAAGTGAAGTTGTTTTCCAGGAAAGTGGCATATGTTAAAAAGACAATCTGCTTATCAGGTTCCTGATGTCATTTGTTGTTCTCAGAAACCTTTGCGCCCTCCCAAACTCATTATAGAACTTTTCCATGAAATGCAGACTGAAAAAGCACAGGTTCTGTTCAAAGCAAAATACAAGTTCAGCAGGTAAGTGATGAGATTTTGCTCCTCTGGCTGGTCTGCAGGTCTTTGGCTGCACTCCTTCAGGGAGGTATCACTGAATTACAGAATTGCAAAGACCCTTAGGAGCACTGAGTACAATCATTAACCCTCCTAACTCCACCACTAAACCCTGTCCCTATGTGACACATCTACAAATCTTTTAAGTACCTCCATGGATGGTGACTCAACACCTTCCCTGAGCAGCCTGTTCCAAACCTTAAGAACATTTTCTGGGAAAAGATTTTTCCTAATATCCAATCTAAACCTCTCCTGGCACAACTTGAGGCCATTTCCTCCCAAACTCTCACTTGTTACTTGGGAGAAGATACTGACCCCCTCCTGTCTACACCCTCCTTTCAGGTATTGCAGAGGGTGATAAGATTCCCCCTGAGCCTCCTTTCCCAAGATAAACACCCCTATCTCTCAGCTGCTCCTCATCAGACTTTTGTTTCACTCCCCTCACCAGGTCCTTGACCCCTCTGGATTCACTGCTCAGCAAAGTCTGCTGCCTCACTGGGACCCAGGTGAAAGGTTTGATGAGAATACTTCCTACATTGGTAAAGCCCTTGGGTCATTATCCATTGTCACCTTTTCATGCAGGCAGTGATGAAGTTGCAGTTAGAAGTCTAAGAGCAAACACAAGAGACTTCAGAATACAGGCCCAAAACAACATCCAGTGTTCCAAATGAAATCTGACAGGCTTTAATTGCCATGGAATAATTGATCCTCTTGCCCATTAATACTTTCCAGAATGGGATTTTTCCTTTTCTGCAGTAGAATTCTGCTGCCTGTAGCTAGAAATCTACATCTGGGAGTTATCTGCAGTAAATTAGATATAAAATGCACCTTAGAAGAGCATGGAAAATGAATGCAGTTTTGTTAGGGACATGCACATCCCCACTGACAGTCACTACAAAGAAAAGGTACAGTAAGACAAGTCCAAGAAATTATGGAGGACGATAAATAGCCACACTACAGGAAAAAGCAGTGATTTTCTAGATTTAACACCAGTGTTTTGAACCACAGATGGGTGTACAAGGATATTCATTAAACTGTCCTATGAAACAAGAATGTAAAAATAACAAAACAAGGAAAAAAACCCAGCCGCATCAACATAAGGTGAAAAGCCTCACTATAACTATTTCCTGTGGAAAATTCCCTTTCTCACTCAGTATTTTTAATGTGAAATTTTAAATTTTAAGGATTTTTGATAGAAGTTTATGTTGGGGCAAAACTTTGTGATGCAATCTGATGTTCTTTCTAGATTCTTAATGAAACACAATTTTTACCAAGTCCTCTAGTCTACCTCATGCACAGAATAACTGTCTGACCTCCAGGTTTTCCCAGTCTACTCAGTCATGACATGCATGAAGGAAGGGACTGCACTTGGGGACTACTTGGGCAAGGCCAGACTCTTTTCTGGTAGCGACAAATGTGGTAAACACCAGACACAACAATCAATCATGATCAGTAAGTGCAGCTAAGAAATGGGAAGGCAGATTTGACCTTTACCACATCTTTGCCCTCCCAAATGTCAGAGCAGTTAAAGAATTGCTCTTGTTTAACAGACAGGACATTAATCTTCGCCTAGTCTTTTCAGCTTGTTGTGTTCCTTTTAATAATGTAATAGTTTTGTGGGTCCGGTGAAAAGCCCCATAACAACACATTCTTCATGGGTTTTTTTATAATTTTTTCAATAGTGATGAAAAGAAATATTACAGTGAAGCCAAAAACTGATTCAGTAATTTTGATGAATTGTTCAGTACAGCGTCAAAAAATGACTCTTCTGTAGGATCTAAATCATGGTATCAAAGGGAGCCTGAGACCTTCTCCTTCTTCTGTCAATGCTGAGAGCTCCTTTCTGAAAATCCTATTTAGGTGTTACAGCTTGTGATGATTGTAGGCGGTCTCACCTTCACCACAATCCAAGAAAAATGCCTTCAGTGAGCACAGCAGCACAGTTACATTCTCTTTAACACAGTCACAGGAGGAGTCTGCAGTGTCATTTAAACTCCAAGGAGTGGCAATACTACTCAGTGCCTCCATGAGCTTCCTTCCATGACCCACCTATGAGGGTGTGCAGAACTCAACACACTGCACAAAAATATACATGTTGCCAGGACACTGAGACCAAAGAGTCTTAGAGATTTTGAAGCCTTCCTTTGTTCATTGGCCATTTCCTTGTATTTTATAGCAACCATAAATTCCATGTGAATGGGTGACTGAAATCCATACAGCTCAGGGAGCAAAGCTTCGTTCAGCTCCAGTAAAGTTACAGCTTCGAGTCACTGATGAAATTATCTGTGGCTTAGTGTGACCAAGGTTTGAGACAATAAACAGCTTCCTTTAGCAGGAAGTTGAGTGTCAGAGTGGCACAGACTGGCACTTGATGACTTGTCTGAACAGCAAACCTGGCTTTACATGAATAAGGAAAAGTGTAAGAAAAATCTTTGCAAGTGATTTATTTCTGGACTAATTACTCTACAGAAAGTTAGGATTACTCTAGAATTGTCTCTCTACTCCATCCCATATCTGTATTGTCTGCCTCAGCTGCCTTTACAGATGACTCAGAGTGTTGGAAGCTCTCTGGTAAGACAGTGTCACTGCATGTGAGTGATAGTCTCAGACAGCTGCTCTAGCTCAAGAAATGGCTTTAAGCTGCTCACATGACATTTACTGCTCCAACAGTCTTCTACAGGAGTAAGACTATGAACTAGATAAAAGTGCCTCATGGGCTGGGTTTGCCCACAAAGGGAACTTGATAAGTCAGACCATCCCAGTGGAAGCCTGTCTAACCTGGATAATGATGACTGCCCTCAGAAATTATTATTTTCTTAATTCTTTAATTTTAAACTATTACTCCTAGACCTATCACAAGTGCCCCACTAAAGTATTTTTCCTGAAGAGCACTGAATTGCCCCTCAGTATTCTTATTTCATATCCTCAAACCTTTTGCCAGCCTTGTTGCTTTTTTCACACCCTCCTAATTAGTCTCTGTATTTAAGTCTATGTCAGTAGCTGCACATTGTCATTCATTCATAAATAGAGATAAATAAATAGAAATAATTTAATCTCAGTTTTTCCCCCTGGTGTTAGGTGCACATTTACTAAAATTCACTCTCTTCCATCATCAAGGTCTTTAACGAAGATATATCAATAACTGTGGATTCAGTACAGACTCTGCTATAAGTCTATTCAGCATCTCCATTCAAACTGACTAATACTTTTGGGAGTGATTTTCCAATCTGTCATCCACCTGTCATCTTTTGCTCATTGTGTATATCTGAAAATGTCACATCAGGCCTTACCAAAAGCCAGTATAAGTCATAAAGTACCATTATGTCACTTCTCCTGTATCTGCTCATCCATTACTTCTTAAAGAAGGTGAATAAATTGTTTTAATGGGACGTCACAGATTTCTGGATCCCGAAATTTATCAGTCTGAGAACCTGATCAAGCTTCATGAGTGAGGATTATACCAGGCTTTTAAAAGAGGACATAATCTATCAGATTTAAAAGCATTAGCCGATCTTTCTCTCTCATAGGATTAAAACACTTTTCCATGCCCACAGCATCCCACAGTGATTGCCTATGAGGTTAATGGGACCATCTTTGTCAAAGATGACAACCATCAGACAGAAAATACCACCCTGGAGGACCTGGGGGTCTGTTTTTTTCCTGAGGTACAAATAGGATGTGAAAGAGAGCCTTTGAAATACTTTTCAGAGTACATTTTTCAATCTGCTTTCATGGGTTTGTTCATGTTCCAAATAAAAATTCCTAGAGAGTTACTTGGAATACAGTCGGATAGGTTTAATCCCTTCACCTCTTCACCTGGAGAGAGCATTTCAGTCAAAAAAGAAAAAGTCCATGTTGCATCCACAACATCCACGTGGCAGAACAGGTGCTTTCATTTACAGACTCAAAGTTGTTTATCCAGTACTCCTAAACACCAGCTTTTTACAACACTGTTTTTACTGTGTCCTGCTTTGGGCTCCAAATTACAAGAATAAAGTGGCTGAGCTGGGCATTATTCAGAGAGCTGGATGAATGCTCAAAAGTCAGGAAAACATAACCTAAGCAAACAGATTGAAAGGAATGAATTGTTTAGCCTAGCAAAGAGGAAATTGAGGGTGGACATGGCAGAAATCCTGAAATATGTAGGAGGTTGCTGAAAGGAGAAATGCAGTAGATTTTCTTGCATACCCATCTGGGTTAGGTCAACAAGCAGTGGGTTTCAGTTGTCTTTAGGGAGATAAACTGTAAGAGTAAAAACAGAAAGAAATAATCATGAAATATTTACTCTTGAAAGTATAGGTTGGGAGGGGTGGGGGTTAGAATTTGAAAAAGCTCTACTAGGACAGATTTGTATGGAGCAGAAACATGGACTAGTGGGAGTCTCTGAAAGTCTATTAAACCCTGTTTTCTGTGATTCACCACACAGCTGTGACTCCCTGGTTATAACTTCATCCCTTTATTGACTGCAGTGGCAAACATAAAATTGTTTGTCAGCTTAGTTATTGCAGAGACAGCAGTGATGGTACCAGTGAGTCAATTCTGGATGGGCTTCCAGGTATGTCCTTTATGACTCAGGGCCCTTTTTTCCCCATTTCCCTTCAACAGTTGGGAAGAATTGGTAGTTACCTACTTTTGCACGCAGTGAGACTGAAAGATTTCAACAATCTGAGTGATTTCAGGGCACATTTGTGTTTGAAACAACCTGAGTCCAACAGCTTCCAGTTTTTGAAGGTTTGCTTTCTTTACTGTTGAGCACACTACTTTAACTCATGCATCTAAATGCTCAGTAAGATCATCTCACTTCATCATTCTTATTTAATCTTTTCTTCTCCTGTTGAGACAAATCACATCTGTTTGTTGAGTTATATTCAGCCTTTTCCTTTTGGTTCTACGAAAGGGGAACAGTGCTTATTTTAGCATGACCTAAAAATAATTTATCCAGAATAAAATTGTTAAGAATATGAACTTGATCTGTTCAGCCTCCAAAAGAGGAGACTGAGGGGAGACCCCATTGCAATTCCTCATGGAGGGAAGAGGAGGGGCAGGCACTGATCTCTGCTCTGTGGTGGCAGTGGCACAACTTGAGGGAAAGGCCTGAAGTGGTGTCTGGGAAGGTTTAGGTTGGACATTTGGAAGAGGTTCTTCCCCCAGAGGGTGGCTGGGCGCTGGAACAGGGTCCCCAGGGCAGTGGTCACAGCACCAAGCCTGACAGAGCTCAAGGGGTGTTTGGACAAATCTCTCAGTCACATGGTGGGATTGTTGGGAATGGTTCTGTGCAGGGCCAGGAGCTAGACTCAATGATCTTGTGGGTCCCTTTCTCAGCCGGTCCTGGGGTTCTGTGATTAGCAGTACTAGTCCTTAAAAAGGAGAGTTGAACTAGGAATGGAGTTTTAGTTGCTTTTCTTCAGGAGACTGTGAATCTTTTCATGCAGGCAATTTTCTTTGCTTTGTCATATTTGTCTTTCTTGAGCTCCACGAGGTAGTTTTCATTAACGAATCCAGAGAGGAAAGAGAACTGCTGTATTAATCAATAGCCGAAGGAAATAAATCCCTGCTCTTTCCTGCAAATGTGCTGTTGTGTTGTCTTTTCCTTGGGAAAGTTTTATTCCTGACAGAAGCCAGCCATCTGCTGGAGTGCTGCTGCAATAACCCTTTCTAGGACTGCAGGACACAGCCACTTGCTGATGTTTGAAAAACTAAAAACCCCATATTTTTTCTTCAAACTTCATGAAAAATAAGCAGCTTGGTAAAAAAAAAAATTGGAAAATTATGCATAGATACCTTAAAAACAGACCATTAGACAGATGCTAAATGCTGATGGAGATGATAACATTTATGATGAGAGCAAAAGAAGCACGAAATGTTAAGCACAGATATAGCATCTATCTGCATGTTGAAAACCTGAACAATGATACCAGAGTGATGAACAGATCTTCGAAGAAGGACTAGAACATCACCCTGAAATGGAGCCACCAAGAGCAGCCAGCCACAGACCTTCTGCCCACAGAAAGCCAAGCCACCTCAACAGTTTGTTTCCATAAAGGGATACAGGATTTAATATGGTAAGAACATTTTAAGATTTTGTAAAATTTAGGATATAAGACTTTAAGGGGATTATGTGAATGCACAAAATTAATTATGGGATTACTAGGGGAAGAATTGAAAGTGAGGAAAGGGAGGTACTAAGTTGAGCAGGGGAGAAAAAAACCAGGAAATTAAGGAGAAAGGAGCTGGATTTGTGTTACTGTGTTATTGGTGAGTGGACAGTGCTTGATCAGTGCAATCTGTCCTATATCCTCATGAAATTCCATTTCCAGCTGTCCTCTCTATTCCAAATTCAGGTCTCAGTACCAATGAGCTTCCAGGTGAGTTGGTTGGTGATTGGGATGAGAGATCTGTGTACCAGCACTGGAGAACACTGGGGTTCAGAGGCTGCTTATTGAGTAGGAGGGAGGTCGCAGACCAGCTGCTGGTGAGATCCACATTGTGGATGTGTATTTCAATAGCAGCCTTCACTCCTGAGCAGCTAGAGGGGAGGAGAAGATTGAGCCATCTTTATTCATGTTTCTTTGAGTACTGAGTGTGTTTGTGGGGATCTTGACCAAAAAAAAAAAAAAAGTAATCTCTGTCTGCATTGATCTGTGTGTCTGGGCATGTGTGGAGCCTGCAGTATGTGTGTCTAACTAAGACCAGCAGGGAAATTACCAAAATCAAAAATCACCCAAACTACTTTACTGCATATATTCAGTTTGAAAAAGTGACTGAAGGAGGAGGGAGGCAGGTGGAACAAACTGGTCATCATGTTTAGCTTGGAAACTAGGACTGTGTTTTTATCATTTTCCTGATGGAATCTGTAGCTCCTGGCCTCAGGCCTGTCTTTGCTACTTTCCATCGCAGTCTGATAGAGAAGGGATCATGTTATCTCATCCCTGAAAACTCTGCTCTTTGCCCCGCAGTTCAAGTTGATTTTTAGTAACAGTGTAGAAAGTCATATCTCTGAAGCAAAAGGCTGAATATAGTGCTCCAAGGCAAACCTGATTAACATCTTTCCTTGGGCAGAGAGGTGTATCCCGTTAGCTAATGGGGCTGAAATAATAATGACTTGCTTAATAGTCTCTGGCAGTAACCTGCTGCAGCACTGCTTGGAAATGACAGCTTGATGATAGGACAAACTGGTTGATTTACCAAGTGAATTACCTCTGGAAGTGCACCCAGACCTCAAACTGTGATTTTTAACTTAACACCAAAGTTTGCTTCCCACCCACACAACATTGGCTTGCTTACATTTTCATTACCTTCCACTGACAGATCCCTAAAGTGAAAAAAACATGAGCAGAGGAAACGTGATGGAAAAGCATTAATTGAATTAGAGGCATGAGAATGCACGCCCACTATCAAGAGGAAAAACAAAAAAAAAATCTTCCACACCTCTGTTCCTAATACAGCAGTCTTGGTTTGTTAGGACCAAAAAGTTAATTAAAAGTGGTTGGCTTTATTTCCTTCTGGCCCTGATGTAGAGGTTGCTCTGCTGGTTGGGTACACGTGGCATTGAGGGACAAAGTGCAGTGGTGGACTTGGCAGGTCTGGGTTGATNAGCCGAAGGAAATAAATCCCTGCTCTTTCCTGCAAATGTGCTGTTGTGTTGTCTTTTCCTTGGGAAAGTTTTATTCCTGACAGAAGCCAGCCATCTGCTGGAGTGCTGCTGCAATAACCCTTTCTAGGACTGCAGGACACAGCCACTTGCTGATGTTTGAAAAACTAAAAACCCCATATTTTTTCTTCAAACTTCATGAAAAATAAGCAGCTTGGTAAAAAAAAAAATTGGAAAATTATGCATAGATACCTTAAAAACAGACCATTAGACAGATGCTAAATGCTGATGGAGATGATAACATTTATGATGAGAGCAAAAGAAGCACGAAATGTTAAGCACAGATATAGCATCTATCTGCATGTTGAAAACCTGAACAATGATACCAGAGTGATGAACAGATCTTCGAAGAAGGACTAGAACATCACCCTGAAATGGAGCCACCAAGAGCAGCCAGCCACAGACCTTCTGCCCACAGAAAGCCAAGCCACCTCAACAGTTTGTTTCCATAAAGGGATACAGGATTTAATATGGTAAGAACATTTTAAGATTTTGTAAAATTTAGGATATAAGACTTTAAGGGGATTATGTGAATGCGCAAAATTAATTATGGGATTACTAGGGGAAGAATTGAAAGTGAGGAAAGGGAGGTACTAAGTTGAGCAGGGGAGAAAAAAACCAGGAAATTAAGGAGAAAGGAGCTGGATTTGTGTTACTGTGTTATTGGTGAGTGGACAGTGCTTGATCAGTGCAATCTGTCCTATATCCTCATGAAATTCCATTTCCAGCTGTCCTCTCTATTCCAAATTCAGGTCTCAGTACCAATGAGCTTCCAGGTGAGTTGGTTGGTGATTGGGACGAGAGATCTGTGTACCAGCACTGGAGAACACTGGGGTTCAGAGGCTGCTTATTGAGTAGGAGGGAGGTCGCAGACCAGCTGCTGGTGAGATCCACATTGTGGATGTGTATTTCAATAGCAGCCTTCACTCCTGAGCAGCTAGAGGGGAGGAGAAGATTGAGCCATCTTTATTCATGTTTCTTTGAGTACTGAGTGTGTTTGTGGGGATCTTGACCAAAAAAAAAAAAAAAGTAATCTCTGTCTGCATTGATCTGTGTGTCTGGGCATGTGTGGAGCCTGCAGTATGTGTGTCTAACTAAGACCAGCAGGGAAATTACCAAAATCAAAAATCACCCAAACTACTTTACTGCATATATTCAGTTTGAAAAAGTGACTGAAGGAGGAGGGAGGCAGGTGGAACAAACTGGTCATCATGTTTAGCTTGGAAACTAGGACTGTGTTTTTATCATTTTCCTGATGGAATCTGTAGCTCCTGGCCTCAGGCCTGTCTTTGCTACTTTCCATCGCAGTCTGATAGAGAAGGGATCATGTTATCTCATCCCTGAAAACTCTGCTCTTTGCCCCGCAGTTCAAGTTGATTTTTAGTAACAGTGTAGAAAGTCATATCTCTGAAGCAAAAGGCTGAATATAGTGCTCCAAGGCAAACCTGATTAACATCTTTCCTTGGGCAGAGAGGTGTATCCCGTTAGCTAATGGGGCTGAAATAATAATGACTTGCTTAATAGTCTCTGGCAGTAACCTGCTGCAGCACTGCTTGGAAATGACAGCTTGATGATAGGACAAACTGGTTGATTTACCAAGTGAATTACCTCTGGAAGTGCACCCAGACCTCAAACTGTGATTTTTAACTTAACACCAAAGTTTGCTTCCCACCCACACAACATTGGCTTGCTTACATTTTCATTACCTTCCACTGACAGATCCCTAAAGTGAAAAAAACATGAGCAGAGGAAACATGGTGATGGAAAAGCATTAATTGAATTAGAGGCATGAGAATGCACGCCCACTATCAAGAGGAAAAACAAAAAAAAAATCTTCCACACCTCTGTTCCTAATACAGCAGTCTTGGTTTGTTAGGACCAAAAAGTTAATTAAAAGTGGTTGGCTTTATTTCCTTCTGGCCCTGATGTAGAGGTTGCTCTGCTGGTTGGGTACACGTGGCACTGAGGGACAAGGTGCAGTGGTGGACTTGGCAGGTCTGGGTTGATGTGTTGTTGGATTATCTCCGAGGTCTTTTCTGACCTAAATGGTGTGATTCTCTGAATAGACCGTGAATTATCACTGGAGTTTGTGTTTAGGGAAGAGTGTCAGGGCTTCTCTCTGGGCATCCAGTGGCATTGGTGTGACCACTGGGACTTTTCATAGATGGAGAAAGACACTCTCAGCTGGAAAGTGGCATCTGGGAAGACAGTAAATCCACATGATGATTCCTTACCATCCATGTGGGCATCCCAGAACAACCCTGAGTGTACTGGGTGTACCAGACCTGCCCAGGAGCTGCTGCATGGAGACTCCCCCAAGGGGAGCAGCTATCCCTGAGGGGCTGCAGCCCGGAAAGGGCCCAGCCTGGGGCAGGGAGGAGGGAGGAGTGTTCCAGAGGGACTGAGAGGGACAGACTGCAGCCCCATCTTCACCCCTGTGCCCCATGGGGCAGAGGAGTCAGGAGTGAAGGGGGGTTGGGGGGAGGAGAGAATGTATTGTTTGAATATTTGTGTCTTTGTTTCACTGTCAGAATCTATTTTAATGTGTTTGGGTTTTTTTTCTGTTTCAAATCTATTTTGCCCTTGATAGTAATTGGTAAGGGATTTCCCTTTCCTTAACTCAATGGACAAAATGGAAATGCAAATATAAGGGAAAAAGCTCCTCCTAAACTTTCATTTTGCAGCAAATTAACAACAGAAACATTATACTTCCTTCTCCACTAAGTAATTAATCATCAAGCAACTACTTTTCAGCAATTGTCCCCCATATTCTTATGCTAGATCTGTATCTACATCTTAAAATATGCAGCCTGAATAAAACAACCACAAGCTAGATAAGTCGGCCAAGTCACCTGAAGCTGGCATTGTAGAGAGGATGTTCCACCTAGGACATTCTGGAGTTTGCTCTTCAGGTGTTTTCAGTGCCTCCAGTCTGAGCTGAGGTATCTCTCCCTGTGCACTTGACTCATCTCTGATGCACAGTGCAGTACTTTCAGAATAAATCCCTGACCAGGTGTCCCTCAGGAGCTGGGTGTGACTGCAGGAGGCCTAAGTAAAAAGGTTACTTCAGAAATTCACTCAAGTCCAACTGATTGATTCCCATCAACAACAAAGCCACAAAAAAAAAGTGTTGGTCACACCAAGGCCTCTTGTACTCTTTGCTCATCTCAACTTTATTGGACTTCTTCATCTTTCTCGTTCTGAAAACATAGATGATGCTTGCATGCTGTTTTCTGTTCCTTACTGAGCCAGGAACACTTAGAGGGCCTTTCATAGCTTCTGTCCCTCTTTTTACCAAGAATTAGCAGGAAAAGAAATACGAGGAGTAAAAAGGCACCATGTGTTTTGTACCTCTACCAGCTTATTTGAGTCTGCTTCTGGGCTTAGCTGGTGGCTCCACACATCCTTTATTTTAACTGAGCCAATTTCAACTTCCACTGTTACAATAAATTTCAAGAGATAGAAGTATCAGCAAGCTGCCTGGTAGAAGACAATGTATTCAAGGAACAAAGTTAAAAGTACTCCCTGCTAATGATTTTCGAGCACTGCTCCTTTTATTGACGTTCCTGATGCAATTGCCTGAAAGCATGTCACCCCCAGGGCCTCGGTGAATATTCAGAGGAAGCCATTATGTTTAAAATCATGTGTCTCACATCGAAAATTAAGGTAACCTGTTGGCACAAACATCCTGAGAGCATTAGCACATGGATCTCAAAGCAAACACAGTGCCAGCTCATTCCTGAAGTTGTAAGGCTGTTTTCCAAGGGTTTAGTGTGCCCAGGTTATAGGAGCAGGAGCAATCAGAGGCAGTGTTTGTTCTCTCCCAGCCCCACAATGATAACTAGAAATCTCAATTTAGTATAGCAGGTTTTTCCCTACTGCTTCTAATTGCTGAGCTCTTCTGGAAAGAGTCCTATGGCTGCTTAAACTCGAATTCAGGCAGCATCAGCAGGATCCCAGACTCCAGAGCTGGATCCTGCTCCCTGTGACTCACCCCAGAGAAGCACATGGACAGAATCTGGTGCAGTGTCTTTGATTCATTACTAGTGGGCCTGACTCAGGCTCCTCCAGACTGGCATGAAAGGCAAGATGGAGACTGGGATTTTTAAGACTTCTAGTTTTTACAATTTGAAGAGACAGGGGAAAGTTTACAGCAAGCAGTAATGGCAGTCAGAGTGAAGACTGTCTCTGGGGTTCTTCTTAGGTTTGTGTTTCTGGTTCCTCCCTTTCCCTTCCTCTCATCTGCTGATGACTATGTTGTCATTTCCTGTAATTCTCCACAAAATCCATGTGGCAATCCCTGAAAATGTAAAGGCAATTGCAAAGATAAGCAATAATAAAGATAAAAAAATACAATTTCTTTGTAAAAAAAGTGTGCTGTTTCAGGCCCCCACCTCTAAAAACTCTCCTGAATCTCTTCTCTGTTGTTTTCCTTCCACCCAGGACTGTTATGGAGTCTGAAGGGAGAAAGAACTACAAGCAAATACCCAGGCAGTGTCTTCAGAGACATTTCTACACATCGTAGGGGACAGCCAAGACATTTGGCTCTTTCATAGTGTGCCCATCTGTTACAAGTCGTGACTGGGATCCAGTTATCTCTGGGCTGTCCTCTTCACACTTCCAGTGAGGGACCATGTCTGGCTCTAGAGGTCGATGAATTAATCAAGAATTTACCTTTCTTTTTTTTCACCCCAGCAAGCGTTATCCTGCTGTTCTGCGAAGCCTGTAAGACTCTGTGGGGGTGGAAGGTGCTGTTTATGAAACATGTGCTATTCCTAAATTAGGTGATTGTGACTTTAATCTGTAACTTTTGCTTATGACTGATTTGGAAGGGATCTCACTATACCACTTCTCTGTGTTTGTTGTGTCTGCCCACTACCTCTTTATTTTACATTGAGGCTAAAAAGTCTTTGGAGTGGAGACCATCTTTATGTCCTGCTTTTTCACAGCCTAGGGGAAAGGGATAGAAACTGGTTTTGAATTACACAAATGAAATCACTGAGTTCCTGAGTTGCAAAAACATTGGAAGCAAGAGCAAAGGAACATGCAATCAAAGAAGTTTTCTCTTGGAAAAGCCTACTGAACAGAGACATGGATATGAATCCCTAAAGTACATTTATTCCTTTATTGAACTTATTTGCATAAGAATGGATCCCCCTCATTACTAAGTTGCTCCATTTTTTCCTTTATACTCAATATTTAAGAATGTCTTTGCAGATCAATTAAATCTCAGCTCTACTGATTGCACCATCCACCATTCAAACACTGTGGTTTGGAGTTCCTGAGTCATTTTCTGATGTTAGTCTGAAGACAGAGCAACTGAATTCACTCAAGTGACTGATACTCCATGTATAGTGTGTAACTGGGAGCAGAGCTTGGTTCCTCTTCCACAATACCCACCTTGACAGGGCCAGAGTTAAGCAGAAAAAAAGTGGCCTCTTTTGCCCTAATCTTGACTTTCATCACTTTTCACACTGAATAGATTTAAGACCACAGTTGAGCAGAAGAATTAGGAGATCCAGAACAGAGAGTGGAGCAGCCAAGACTGGACAGGAATTTCTAAACCATTATTCTTCAGTCTCAGAAGTCTGAGGGTGGAGCCCAGGTTTTTCAAGTATTTTTCTTGTGTCACAGAGCCCACTGTGACCCTTGGCACTTCAATACAGTAGTTTACTCCCTTTAGAGTACAATTTAGATACACTTCAGCATGACAGAAACCCAGAATGAATGTGTGCTTCCCTGTCCTTATCTCCTTCACACTGTCTCAAGCACCACTGAAACAACCCGCTAAATCAAGCTTGGTGCAGATCCCAGTTGAATACTCATCTTTTGGGGGAATTTTCAGTGTTAAATTCACTGTTCCAGATCACTGTACTGCTGTTTGAGAAGCAGTGCCAGCATAAGAGGGTGGTGGACAGGTCTAAGCGGTGCAAAGAGGCAGGGCAGAATGCATTTATATTGGACATCAGCCTAAGTTAAAATGCTGAACCCAATTCCTACATGAATTTCTCAAGACTCAGCTTCTACTAAATTATTTATATCTTTTCTTTCCTTCTTTCTGAAGAACCTTTTACAAACTATAGCTCAAACCTCTTTCCTGTCTCATGGAAGGTAAGTTTCCCAGAATTCAGATTAGCCCTCTGACACTTCTCCAGTAAATGAAGATGCTCTTTAAAGCATGAAATTCCATGTAAAGCTGGATAATGAATCCTGGAGATAACATTTCCTCAATGACCTTGCTATGTCAGAGATGGAAAAGGTTTTAGTCCCTTTTCCCATTCAAAATTCTTCTACTTGTGCATCCAAGAACAATTTGTCATTGCAGCCATGGGAGAAAGTTGGGACCTTTAAGTTCTTTTCAGTCTCATTGGTTCACATTTTTAAAGCATCACCTAATAACTTGTTCCTTAAAAATTTGTTTTAAAGAATTTACTTACGTTAAAAGAGCTCAGTAAAAGAGTAGAGGAATAGGAAGTCATTCTGACACCTTCAGTGGCCTTCCCACAGACAATTGCAGGCATTGTTCATTCTGGTTGAATTGTCGTTGTATTTCCAAGGCAGGAGACTCAAGCAGGTGGCCTCAAACACCATCATTTGAGGGACCTTCTTACGCCATGGCTTAACAAAAGACAGCATCTTCTGAGGTGTGCAATGCCAAGCCTAACTCAGGTCTTCTCTCATGCCATCCCTCTTCTACTGAAAACAGCAAATAATTGTAGTATTGTGTTTGGATATCCCATTAATACTGACTGGAACACTTTCTGGCTGGGAACACGTTAGATGCCAACAAAACACATGGAAATTGCAGTTTCACATTCACAATTTAGAACTTGCAGTGAGTCAGAGATACTGTTGAGTTTATTAGTTAAATTATTATTGCTCCTCACTGCCCAAATATCACAAGGAGGAAATACTTCTTACATTTTTTTATTCCTGGCTACAAACATCCTTATTTACCTTGAATTATCTGGTCTGCATAGTTGTGAGCCCTCATTCCCCAGGAATTCTCAGCATAGAAAATTGACAGATAAAGGTGGTGGCAAGTCACAGGGTGACTGATTTGTATAAATACAGCTACTGCTGCTATGACAAGCCTGGGCAGAGTTTCAATCCTGGCAATGCCTGTTTTCTCTTCATCAAGAAACACTCAAGAACAAATTCCAAAGGAATCTCTGGCTTGTGGGTTTTCTCTTACTAAGAGAACAATCGGGAAACAAACAATCCAAAAAAAGTTTCACATTTTCTGATATTGTTGGAATGCAGAAGAATACTTAAATATTTTTCAAGCCCTCATCTGCTGTCTTTGGCTGTCTGCATCATGTACATAGCAGAAAGAATTAGAGGCAAAAAAAGGCTCGCCCCTTTTCTATACCAAATGATCTTCATTCTTTTCATCATCTTTTTCATCATCTTTCCTCATCTCCAGCCAACACCAGCATGCTTAAAGGCTGAGTTCTGCTGCATCCACCCACCTTCTGTTTTTCTAGACATCCGTGTACTTTTACCAGCTCTTGAGGTTTTATGGCAAGTCTCACCATTTTTTTTTAAGTCCCAGGTTCTAAGATCATTTGACCACTTTTAACAAAAAAAATCAAGCAACCAAAGTGAACTATCATTGAACATCTTCATTCTTGCTGTAAAAATAATTTATAAAACAATTTTAATTGTATGTTAATCTTATTAATAATATTTACACTATGCTAGAATTTCTGCCAAATTGTCATAATACCTGTCTTAAACCCCATGAAATAGGTTTTGTTCCCTAAGAAGATTCTAAGGGGGACTAAGTTGAGACTGCATATGCTTTGTTTATTCCATATTTCACATAGACCCAATATGCAGTATTTAAAAGATAACTAAGATCTTAAAAAGTGAACAAAGGTGAAAAAGGTAAAAAAGGCAACAAAAAATATATATAGAGGAGCTGTTCCTCCATTTCACCAAGAGATTGTGAAACAACAAACAGAAGTCTGAAGAAACCAAGGGAAAGCAGCATCAGATGGTGCCTTCTGTATATTTCAATGAATATGTTGGCATGAGCTGTAAGACAAGGAAGAAGAATCAGTGCAAAGTGAAAAGTTGCATTTATTGTACCTTTTTGTACGACATGGCTTAGTTAGTAGCCCTGCAAGTTGACAACTGAAAAGATAGACCATATAATATAAGAATATTGAGATTGAAGGACATTACAGATCATCCAGTCCTTGTGTGTGAATGAAGGATTAATTCATCTGAAAACATCCTTGGCAGGTGTTTGCCTAATGCATTATTAAAAATTTCAGTGACAGAGATTCCCATCTTGGTAAACAATATTCTTCAGTGTTTGTTGTCCTTAAAAGTTTTTCTCCTTTTCTGACTTGAATGTCTCTTACTAAACTTACACTAATTATTTTTTGTTCTGCCAACAGTAGATATGAAGAACATTCTAATCTTGTCTTTCTGAAACAAACTTGCCACAGCTGTGACTGCAAGGGCAGGAGCAAAAAATTCTCAGGAGCAAAAAGCCCCAGACACACTATTTTCTAGGTTCCTGTTTTCCCCCTAATCCCTCCACCCAGTCCACATCCAGATTTTGTCTACATAGGCCATATGTCTTGTAAAGTTATAATCCTTTCCAGTGTTGGGCAGAGTAAAATGTTATTTTCTCTGAGCCACTTGTTTGAGCATCTCAGAAATGAGAGTTGTTCAACAGTATCACCTTATTTTTACTTGGTGGATTACTAATGTCTCCACGTCCTTTTCTGAAGATTTCTATGTAAGCAATCGTTCTAAAGCATCTTCCTGGGTGTCTGTGCTGTGACATTCAGTCATCATCCACCTGGATGATGTCTCCCAAGGCCATCCTTCGAATAGACTGCCTCCTCACCAGAGAGGCTTCATCCATTTCCCTTTGCTTTGCTCCTCGTTCCTTCTGCTTTTTGGACACGTTTTCAATGAGCTTGCTGGCATCGCTGAGGGTTTTTTGTGTCCGCTGACCCGCAGTTTTCTTCGTGCCTTCTCCCAAACTTGGATCCATGACCTTTAAGGGTTTGACTTTCCCAGTGTCTTCCTGCTGCTCTTTCGTGTGTCTTAATCTGAATCGGCGCCGAGAAATGTTTTGGCAGGGATCAGGAATGCTGTCAGGGCTGTTGGACTCTCCATGCATGTCAGACACCTGGAGAGTAGGAATTAATGGCTTACAGAGTGTCTTGGGAGCCTCATCAGCACCTGCCTGTTTAGTTGACTTAGAGATTGTCTCTGAAGGCAAAATAATTTGGATTTCTCCAAGGGGTTTGCTGCTTTTAGGGGGTAGGGGATCATCTTTATTCTCCAGAACAGCCTTCTCATTCAGCTTTCTCTGTTGGAGGTTTCCCAGCTCCCCCTGAGCCAGATTCTTTACCCGTTTCACATGAGGTTCATTCTGGATGGAGTTGATCACCATCAGCTTCTGGGCAGCCATCTGGGCTTCTCTCTGGATGCTCATAATCTTTTGGAGTTGGGCTTCTTTTACTTCCACAGGGATCTCTATTGGGGCCAGCTTCACTGGTCTCTTCAGGGTAATGTTCTCTGTGCTACACAACTCATTTGCACGATGCAGGCTGGGAGACAAAACTCCCTCCTTTTTCACCTTCTCTGGGCACAAATTTTTCTCTCCCTGGCATAGCTTCTTCTCTGAAATCCTTGGAGAAGGAGGCTGGAAACCAAGATTTCTATGATCACTTCCTGGCTTCCCTCCTGCCAGGTGGAGAACTGGATTTTTCTCAGGCTGCAGGTTCACAATTGTGACTTCACTGACATTGCAGTTATACTTGGGCTTTTCTTCAGCTATTGGGGCACTCTGAAAGAAAACAAATAGGTGTGGAGATTACTCTCCTACATTGTATTAATCATCAGTTATGTTTTTATGCAATATTTGGAAGTTTGAAAAGAGTGAAAACTTGGTGTCTCTTGAAGTGTACTCCTGAAAACCTTAAATCCTAATCACTATGCTCCTTAAATTGCCTCACCTCAGGACAATCTAAAACTAAGGGCAAATTTCGTTTCCATATCAAGAGAATAAATTAACCTGACAGCTGAGGAATCAGGGCTTGTCTCCTCCATGTCTGTCACCGGTGCAATTCAAACATTACCATTCTTTTTCCTACTCTGTCCCAAATATCGAGTCCTTTCTAAGCAGTGAGCAGCACCAGACTGACACTGCACTCACTAATTTAAAGGAAGTTTAGGGCCTCTAAAAAACATGGAAAATACCAGAGGAGAAATGTTAGTTTGGTGAAGCAGCAAGCTGAGGTTCAGGCATGGGTCCTTCTCTTTTCCTCTGACATTCTGTGATCTGGACTTAAGTTCCTTCATTTCCACCAAAATTCTGCCTAGTTTCACGAGGTACTTTTCCATAAAGAAAAGACCAACAAACTGATAATGATTTTGCTCATGTCAATGGAAAATATGCTCAAATGTGCCAAGATTTGTTCAGAATACTGTGGATATTGTTCGGTTTCAAAAACAGTGTGTCTGGGGTATTAACTAATGACACTGCTAAATGGCAGATGTGGCAAACCTGGAGTTATTTACTTGCCCTTGTTCAGAGAAACTTTATGGCATGGTTGGGAAATAATATAAGAATCAATAACCAATGATCATTATCATCAATAATATAAGAATCTCATGGTAAACAGATCTTTGCTGTTCAATTTTCTAGTCCTGCGTAGGCAGTGACAGGCTCATGGACAGCATCAGGAGATGGGGTCTGTTCTTTCTTCTGCCCGACCAAGGAAGTCCTCTTTCCTAAGGTAATTTTTTCATTCCCACTCTGGTCTTTGTATGCTCTATATGTTTTAAGGGAGAGACAGAAACAATATCCTTGGCTGTATCTCAGTAACTCAGACTTCCAGCCCTTATTATCACAAAAATATTTTATTAAATTATAGTATTAACCCACTTTTCCTCTGTCAAATAAAGAACATGAGCTTCTTTCTTCTCATCTAATTAAGTCTGTTTTGCTAATTCCTGTTCACTGTTATTGGTGGGATTTTTTTTAAGTGCCTGAGCTTAGTATCATTGTAAATAAAAATTACACTCATCTTGCCCTTTCTGTCTCTTTCTGTTTTCCAGGATAACACTTAAGGCTGCCCATGGCTCTGTAAATGTGAAGTGAAATAAAGTAAAACACAAATAAGCCTTTATATTTAAATGTAGGCATATAAAGCAATGGGACAGAATGAAATCTCTAATGCAAATGGAGATATGGGAGTGAAAAGGAAGAAAAGGCAAGCAATGTAGTATCAATGCATTATCA
The DNA here is from genome assembly GCA_013400315.1 of Bombycilla garrulus. Classification (NCBI taxonomy): domain Eukaryota; kingdom Metazoa; phylum Chordata; class Aves; order Passeriformes; family Bombycillidae; genus Bombycilla; species Bombycilla garrulus. Next base: position 455,745 of record VXBU01017118.1, on the reverse strand, counting down.
TTTATGATAATATTTTGGTTAAAAAGACTTTTACTTTCCTTTAAAAATCTAGTACTCATCTTAAAACCCAGCCACCTTGCCAAGTCTATAGAACAACCTGCCTATACTATGTATCTTTCTCCCTGTGACCATTTTCTGTTCTCATGGTGGTTTCAGACAATAGTGACCAAGTGATTGGTTCATTCTCCATTGCATTCTTCTGAGGAAAATTCAGACATGTTAAGAAGACTTGTAGAAATCTTACACACTACCTAAATCTGATTGAAATCCTTGTGTTAATACACTTAAACCCCATCCAAGGCTAATGTGCAAGATAAGCTGCATCCTCTGTTCCCGTGCACACATTACTCAGTACCTTCCAGAAATGTCCATCTGCTATGTATATACTCCCACTTAAAATTTAATTAAGTAATTAGCCCAATCTTGTGTAGGTAATTGCTCTGTGCCCAAAATTCCCTTTGCAGTCAATGAGAGACCCATGTAAAGAATGACTGCTTCAGGTCCTCTGGATCAAAGTATTATGATAGTGGTATTACCAAAGGGACCACCAGCCTTTATTTAGAAACCACAACCTTCATGTAATTTAAACATTTTCCTTCCCGTTTCAGCTTGCTTATCCTTCTGATACAAACTGAACAGTAATGGGACAGCAGAAATAGAGGTGTTGCAGTACATTACCACTATTTAACTAAATTTACAATATACCCAGTGGCAAATGGGCATTGAGGGGTTTCAGATGTAGGAAACTTGGTGTCCCCTTTAAACAGGAATCTGATGTCCCTCTAAAGCCACCTTAGTACCCAGACTTAGGTCCCTAGAGACAGGTGTTTCTACTATTTCTAATTCGTTTTGCTTGCAGAAATGTGCTCATTGCAGGACAATAAACACTTGATTATAAGCTCAAAAGTGAGATTTGGAAGAGTCTTACAGAAACCTTGTACATCAGTTTGATGACTGGATGAAGAGAAGGGATTGAGCTGAGGTTCTTTTCCAGTACTGGTCCTCACCTTTGTTTTTCTACATCTGCTGGAATCAGACAAATACAAAAACAGCCTCAGGCACCCTGAGGTGTCCTATCGGCACAAACCTGGCAAAAACGGGGAACCAAAGTGAGCCAAGCATGAGTTTAGATAGTCTGACAACCAGCTGGACTTTAGCCAGGAAGTCAATCTGTCAGCAGGGAAAAGAAGCAGGTTGTTGTGCTGTCACAAAGCTCTGCAGGGCTTGAGATCCAAACCACTATTTTATGCACGTCACTTCCCCATATGGCTCCAAAATAGTTCACCAATTCAGTCCTTTTGTGGATATACCTGCCAGGAGGTAATATTTGGTTTGTAGCACACATTATTGTAGATACATCGTGATTGAAGGGAATCTTTTAAAAATCTGAAAGTGTTCAAGGTCAAGTTGGATGGAGCTTTGAGAAATCTGGTCTAGCAAAGTTGTCCTTACCCATGGCAGGGGTGTTGGAATTATGTTATCTTGAAGGTTACTTCCAACCCAAACCATTTCATGAATCTATGATCTTTGCTTTCTTTAAAAATCCCTGTTTTCTTAGTCACCCTAATGAGGTTTCCTCTCCTTGCTCAATGAAACCAAATTTATAGTGCATTTCCTAAGAGTTAAAAAAAAGGAAGCAAGCACATGCACACACACACAAAACATCCACTCTAAATCCTAAAGTCTTCCTACATAACAGAAAGTTTAATCTCATTGCTAAAGGATAATCTGTAGTGATAAGCAGATGTTACGCAACTCTGATGCTTTTCCTTCCCATCATCACGTGTATCAACTGCCTGCTGCAGTTCAAAGGGGAGGACAGAAATACCTAAGAAAGGAAGTTCACAAATCAAATCCTCCAGCTTATCTGGCTGAAAGCTTCTCCCAGAGTGGATTTTATTTTAGTTCAGTTCCAAAATAAACACCAAGCCTTCAGTGTGCTTTAATTCTCCATGTGATGCCTGCAGCTCTGCCACTGAAAACCCCCTGGCATGTGGAGATCCATTACACATGCTGTCATTCATCAGGGGAGAGAAACAATTCAGTTTAAACATCTAGGGATGAATGGCTTTGCTTCCACTGCAGATTGTGTGTGTACAGCAAATAGCTTGGGTCATCATGAATGAACAGTGCAGAAAACAGAGGCAGCACCTGAATAATTCCCAGAAAAGCCTTAAATATGCAGCCTTGCACATTGTCAGATGGCATCATTATCACACCTGCAGTGTCAGGGACTTAAATCATCATTTGCTGTGCTAGAAAAATTTAAGAATGTTATATTGTCTGAGCCAGGGAGTCTGAGGAAGTCAGAGAGTCCATTGGGCTGAGAAAGATAAAACATAACCATGTTCATAATCATCAGTACGGAACACAGTGCTAACATCACACCTGGCTCTCTTGGATCCCAGAGCAAACAGGTACCAAGGTGGACTGACTATAGGGACTTCATACAAATAAATTCTTTCTGTATTTCCTCAGTGCAAGATACAGAGATCGTATTTCATTCTGGCACAACTCACTTTGCACCACCGGTATCTTAAAACAGCAGTGGCAGCAAGAAGAGTTTCAAAACAAAAGTTTCAAAAGAAGATACATTTGAGTCCTCTGAAAGCCAGCTCATTATCAGGGAACCAATTTCAAGTCCCTTTTCCACCACAAGCTGCTCCTGGGATGGCAGGGAAGATGTTTTTTCCCTCTGTGACTGTGTTTTTCATCTGTAAATTTGTACTGACCCCTCCACCCTTCCTGAACCACAGGGCACTAGAGAGTATAAGCCACTCAGCAACAGGGAAAATGAAGTTACATTAGTTCCCAAAACAAGTTCAATTTTAGCTAACCTAATTTTCAGAAAACAAGTGCTCTATAAAAGGTGGTACCTGTTGAATAATTAAAGCCTGAAAAAAAAAATCTATGATTACTTCAAAATTATGTCAAGTACTAGTTTTGCTTGTAGAGGAGTTGCTCTTACATTTTGGGTTTTATTTTGCAGATGAGTGAAGGTTTGGATCATAACCTAGTATTTGCAACCATTGACATGAAAGAATCATTTATGAAAACTTTTCAAATTTGTTCATAAAATTTGGTGGATCTTAAAAGGAATTACCCAATTTTATACAATTTGGCACACTCTTATTCCTCATGCTATTATTACTTTAATAGCTCCTTCCTGAATTCATGAGGAGACCAGTTTGAGTTCTAGGAATCCCACAGCAGATTGTCCCTTGCAGGCACACTCAATTTCCAAACCATGGAGTCTCCAAATTTCCCATATGCCTCCCAAGCTTTACTGAGCAACCTCAGTCTTGGGAAGCTTCTTATTGGGATTTGCAATATTGCAGGAAAGAAGGGGAAGTGCAGAACTCCAGTCCTAATGACAAGTAAGTCTTGTAAACTAACTTTTCCCACTTCCACCTCTAAATAGGGATGTTGTTCCTTATTTAGATCATGACAAAAATTTATAAAAAATGAACTAATATTAGACTTCTAAATCCAGATTTAAGATATAAATAAATGACCTGTTTTTCAACAGTAGCACTGGATTTGACTCCTTCAATTCAGCCAACTTATTTAAGGATCTAGACTGTAACTCAAAATTCCAGCTTCAGCTTCAAAAATCTTATTGTCAATTTTTAGAACAAGGAGATTGATTTCCTGAAGTTCTGAGCACCTCTGAATCCCTGCCATCTCGACAAGACTGTGTGAGAAGTAAAGAAAGGCCTGTACATGCAGCTGGACCCTGCTGACGAGGGGGTGTGTGTCTGACATCACAGCACAAGCCTAAATCTTCTCCCTGCTGTGAGGGAAGAGAAGCAGAAATGAAAAATGCAGTATTTCCTGCTAACTACCAGCTCCTGCTTATGTTACATGGCCACAAAGATCACAGCACAAACAGAACCTGCAGACAAAGAGATTTTTCCCTTGCTGTTTTTTTCCCCATAAAAATCCAGAGTGATGGAGCTATCTGCTGTGGTGGAAGCTCATGCCTAGGAATTAATGTGGCACCCTGCCCTATCCCACTGATAGCAGAGGCCAGCACCTTGGAGTCAGGGAGAGCAGCTCTGCCATCATTCAATCTGCCTGTTCTCTGGGTGCCACTCATCCATTGCACTCAGAAATACCCAGGGAGACAAGCACCTTTTCTCAGCTCTGCCAGACAATATTTCATTCAGAACAGAAGAATGAGAATCCCTGTCTTCTGAAAAGGAGGTGTCAGCAGTGCCATTATTTTTCTTAGAACATATGGGCTAGAAAATTCACTTCTTCAAACAGACCCTCAAGCCCACATATCCCATCTCTCCACAGAACTGGGGGTTAATTTCTCCTGCCAGAATTGTTCCTTTTATGTTGTTTTCTTTAGCCAATTAGGCCAGAAGTGAAAAAATGACATGACTGCATGGTCTGGTAGTAAGGGCAACTTCGGGTGCACCCTTTGACAAGGACAATTTAATACAATTTGCTTCACTGCCAAAATCTTCTACAATGTCCTGTTTTAAGGCTAAAAGCTCTTCTCTCACTTTCTTTCCCCTTGTTGCGACACGTTTTTATCTCCACATCTCTAACAGAAGGATTTGAAATTGTTTCTAGCCCAGGATTGTCTCATGTTTTTGAAAGGACATGCTCCTAACGCTGCTTCAGGTTTAGTTTCATCAGCACTGTGGATTCCCTATAGTAGGAAAGGCTTTGTGGAGGCATTTGAGAGCTATTTGAAGGCTGTGAACAATGGACAGGGGCCAGCTCTGCCCTCTTCAGCTGTTGGAATCCAGTCTGAGGTGGATACCTGAGGCACTCTCCACAGTGCTGGATAATGACCAGCTCACAGTCTCTGAGAGCAGGTACCTCAGATGTCACCTCAGACTGGGGGTGACTCATCTTCCAGGAGATCCTGTCCCACTTCAGTGACTTGGTGGCTCCAGTGGCTAAAGGTAAAGGAGAGAAGCTCAGACCAGGAGCCAGCAGCGCTCTGGAGCCTGCAAAGGGGACTACAGCTCTTTAATGGCTGGGATGGGTCCAGAATTCTACCCTTTGTGATAATTTTCTTATCCACATTCTATGGCTATTACTCACTTCAGACTCTCACTCCTTAAATACATTTTTCACAAGTTCCTATTAAACTGTGGGTAGCATATAGTGTTATACCAGTATTGATGTTAAAGCAAAATTACCTGCTAGTCCTGCTAATCCACTGATGCTTTGACAGCAGGGATCTTACAAATAGAGATTCTTCATGAAAAAAAATTATTAAACATGACCTGAAAGGCCACAGCTTTCCAATTCCCTGAAAACTTACCATTTCCTTGTTGAATGCTGTAGCATTTAAGGCCAGAAGAATCAACGACAGCCCATCCTCTGATCCACTAATGACATGGATGTTGAAGGATTTTGATGTCACTTTTTTTATCCTCAAGCCTATTATCTGGCTCTTCTTTCTTTCTCTCTTCAAACAGAGGCTGCTTCAGAGGGATTGCAGTGGGTGAGCAGGGAATGTAGGAACTGTTCTACATTTTGTATAGACTTAGTCCACAGCCAGAGACAAGTGACTGAATATCTCTGAGCCTCACAATCAAGGGATGTCCTTTAGATATTGTTTAGGAATTGGGAGTCTGTTAAATCTGCTGCACTGCTCAAGAAAATGGATATAACCTCTTTCAACCTAAATTTACCTCTGGCTTCAGCAGGACAGTGTTTGGTGTATTCCACTCTGCCCAGTGTTCCAAAAGTGCTGCAGTGTTGTTCAGTTCCTGTGGTCTGATCTGGGAAAGGCTACATTTCAGTGTTATGTGGATCCCTGCACCATTTGGAGACTGCTGTAGGATGTTCCGGATGGCAGGCAGAATTCATTTATCTATGTCATGAAAATTTAATTCACATGAAGGTAGTAAATTGTTTATGTATAAAATAGGCAGGGCTAATACATAAGCATTCAGGGCTGAATCACACCAGGATACAGGCACACACAGCTCAGAGTGAACTCAGCTTTTTTGCTGTTGCAACAAGAAACAATTGAACAGAATTATTAAGTGCAGGTATTCTGTATTTGGGTAGAATATGCCAACACAATAGCTGCTGCACTGTTAAAACAACCCACCCCTCCCCACAGTCATTTTAACTCAATGTTAAGAAGCCAGCAGTGATTGAAGAGAGAAAAAACCATAATAATAGAGAGAGCATCTAACAGCCTGGGCTTGCTGCTGCATTTGCATTGACGTCAGAGCAAACAAGATTAAATGGAGGCAAGCACAGCTACAGAAATGTGACCTTAAACACAGCCTCAGAGTTGCAGATACTGCCAAAATCTTAGCTGTAACTCCACCTGGCTGGCTGATGTAGGCACAGAGATAAAGTCTGTGAGAAGCAGCTGGAGATCCCAGCAGCAGCTGGCACGGTGAGAGCTCAGCTCACTACGGAGTTCAGGGCATGGTGCCACAGAGGAGCCAGGGTGGGGCAGAAAGGATCGTGCTGACACCACCCTGCACAAGGAGCCACTGAGGCTGGCAAAATGTACAGCAGCCTCTCACTGCTGGGCTTGCTTCTGTCTAGTCCAGGATTAGGGAAAAGATGGGAAAAGACTTGATCTCATTTTCCTAGTCACTCACTCTCTTTGCCCACTGTAACCTTGACAATTTTGAGATCCAGTCTTGGAAAGCCAAAGTCACAGAGAGAACCAGGCCACTGGGAACAATGTTTAATGGCACCTTCAAAAAGCTAAGAACAATTGCAGTTAGAAGTTTGCTACCATAGGAGCAGAGCCCATTCAAGTCNATGATTACATGGTGACATTGCCAAAATCTGAATCACTATTGTCTGAACAAATGCACAAAAAATTATCTACAACCAAATAAAAAACTCTGTTCTCTCTCTGTCAAGAGAACATCTCTTCAAAAATCCTAAGCAGAGAGATCCCAGCCTTCCCAGACATTATGATTTAGAGTGAATGAAGGTATTTCCTTTGATTTAAAGGATTGGATTACCTGCTGTGCATCATTTAAACCTCTCAAAACCAGGCTGACTTGGGGAATAGAAGATTTAGTGACTTCACTGGGTCTGAATCCTCTCAGCATTATTTCATTGTACATTTGCCACAAAAGAGATTTTGGGGTGTTTTTTTTGTTTTTGTTTTTGTTTTTGTTTTTGTTTTTGTTTTGTTTTTGTTTTTGTTTACCCATGCATCTTTGTGGGTACAAATATCTCTGCAGAGATATTTGACTTGGGTACTTGGTGGGTTTGTAAAATCCAATAAATCTCTAATCTAATCAAATTTCACCAAGCAATTGTTCCTTATCCTTAGGAGCCCAGAGATCTATGCTGTATTATGCCACCCAGATCATTACTAAAAGGTCACTGAAGACTAAATGGATCCTTCACTGCATTTCTTCTGTCCTCTCTTTGATGTGTCAAAAAACTGTTTTTGCAATAAGTGCAACCAGTCCTGTTTTAGGACCAAAAATCTTAGAATATCCCATGCAGAATTTGCTGATCCTGCCCACATGGATCACTGGTGCTGTCCTGGAGACACTTAATGTACCACTGAATGCCATAGAGCAGCAGTTTTTATTTCCTCTGAATCATGAGGTATGAGATCTTGGCACTTGTGACTTGTGCTTTTAAGCCTTTTCTAGTCCATAAGCCAGGAGTTGCTTTTTTGATTCAACACTTAGCAGCTGACTGTACTTAATTTGGAAACACAAACAGACCCTTTGCCTCACTCTGTGTGTTTAACTCTGGGCCAAAAGACAATCAACTTTAAACCAGACAAAAGCTCCTTGAAAATACAGCACTAGGTCCCTACTCTGTCCCCTGATGTACAAGGAACCAAGTTATTGGAATAAGGAGAACCTAATCCACCAAGCCCAGGAGAATCTGAATTTTTATGTGTTGGTGATATTCCAGTGACCTCGCCTGGATGATGACCTTACCTTGCAGATGCCCCCATTAGTCCAGCTGTTCAGGTGGGAGGAAGATCTATTAGTTTCATTGTGGAATTTCTAAATTCAGCTTTCCAACTCCATAGGAATTTTGGTGACTGTTTTCATCTCCCAGTATTTTATTTATTTTTCTCCTTCTTATTAGCATTGCTTTACACTCAGGAGTCAGGATGTAAAACAAAATAGCTTTTCTCGTGGAAGTTAAATATGGCACAGGACTAACAAATCCTGGAAAAATAGCAGCTTTCCAGCACAATGCCAGGACTAAGGCAGCTGTGTGCTTCTCCAGGTAAGCTGCTGTCCCTTAAAGGCACAAGAAACCTTTTCTGCTATGTGAGCTGGTCATGGAGACAGTTTCAGCTCTCCTATAGAGTACAATTTAAAGTTAGAGCTTTTCCAGTATGGTCCCTAACACCAATCTAGGTAATTATATTATCCATAGGTTTGAAGACCTTCCTAAAATTCTGGGGTTTTTCTGCCCTTGTATTCATAAATTCATCTCTCAGTGGAAATCTTTCTGTTCACTTTGCTGGGTTTTAGAAGAAAACCAGCAAGGAAATCTTCAGTATTATCCAAGGTCAGATATCTCTACAGTAACACAGAGCTACACCCTGGGAAATCCTTCCATATCCCAGAAGACCTTGATTCTGCTCCCTTTTATAATCAATTATGGTACTGCCCTTGATTTCAACAGAGGCAGAATCAAGATGAGGATTGTTTCAAATCCACTAGGACAATTCTACAAGTTGTATGTAGTCTTTACCCCATTTTATGTGTGGCTAATGAAAAAGGATACCTCCCACACATATTCCTCTTGGGCATTCCATTTGTTCCTCAGCTGAGGATCCAGTGAAGCTCACTTACTACATATGTGCAAACAGCCCATTCAAGCATTCTTAAAAGTGAAGATAAGTGAAAATGAAGCCTGTCCCTGCTCAAAATTCTATTCAAGGCCTCAAATTCAAATATTAGTAGAGTCTTGCTTCCTCCTGATTTTCTGAAAAAACACAGGGTTTTCCTTATCAGTAGAACTGTGCACTCATTAGTTTCCACAAGATGAACATCTTTGGTCTGTTAAAAATATCTCTGTCTGTAACAACAGTTTTATTTTCAGCTCCAAAACTCACCCAAACCAGCACTGTCTCCCAAAACTCAGATGTTTTCTCTTAGCGCTGTTCAGCACCTCATCTTGTTCCTAGCTCATGGACCTTGAGTCTCAGGTCTGTGGCTCTCCTTGCTTTGTCTCACCACAACTTCTCCTGATCCCTGACATTTACATGAGGAGGCAATTTCTCTCTATAAGACTTGGAATGATTTTGGGGTTTGTTTTCTCTGATGAGAGGCACCTTAGCCATCAAGGTCTTGTGTCCTGGCACACCCACACATCTTTTGTGTGCCTGTATTGCTTATTCCAGTCCAGCAGCCTACTGTCTTATCTAGTCAGAGTGCTTTGAAAGGCAAATCCTATCAGAGCATAATGGGAAGTTAAAGCTATTAACAGCAGATTCTTAGCGGGTCAGGGGGCAGAAGGGGAGAGCTCTCTAATCATCTTCAGATACATTTTCTTTCCTTTCTCATAGGCTTGAATAATAACTAAATATCAGCTCCTCTCGATAGCGTTAGATGCTATTAGCACGTTCAATCAGTAACTCAGAAAAGGAGATAAAAGCACAAATAGGTAGAATCACACAATCACAGAATGGTTTGGGTTGGAAGGGACCCTTCAACCATGAGCAGGGACACTTTCCTCTAAAGTTGTCAAAGCCCCATGTGAACAGGCATGGCAGGCCACCATCTGTGGAGGAGGAGTGGCTTTTCATTCCCCATGCCTAGGAACATCTTCAGGGTAAAGGGCCCCTTCTCAGTGGAGTCTTGTGCTGGCTGTCCTTTCTGATAATTGTGTTTCTGGTAGAAAAAAAATAGAGCCATGGAGAAGCCTAGAGTGAGTCAGGAAGGGACATCATTCCTGTGAAAAGGAGGCCTCATTGAAACAATATTTGTTTCCTGACATTATTATATGATCAAGATCTCCTCCTGCTCTCTGTCTCCTTCATGGCCATGCACTGTACCCCCTGGCTGAGCTACTCACCTGAGAATCTGTACACCACAGTGACAGGGAAGCATTTTTCCATAGCTACTGTTATTAATTACCTTGATAATTTCCATCCTTAAACTTCAGGTCTGAATTATTATCCATTTCCCATCCTGCCCAGCCCACTAGCCTGTCTAGACATCTCATTTGGCAGCTAGACCATATGAGTGTTGCTGCCTTGATTAAATAGTTAGTACAATATGTATCTTTTACCCTCAGTCAAGTCCCTGGTTAGGGTTGTTTTTAAGCATCTCCTTCCCAGAAATTGTTGAATCAAGGGTGAAGGTGTTCAAGGGAATCAAGGAAAGTTGTCAGCATCATTCAAGGTGATCTTCAGCCATTTTAGAGCAATGAACAACACTTTGTATAGTGGAGGTGTGTGTAAACTGTATACTAAATGCAAGGATTGTAGTTCCTCTTGTCTATACCAGACCAATGTTGGACTTAAGTCACACCTCTTACTTGTTTTAAATAATGAAAAATCAAGCCCTCTTAGTGCCTTGCAGGACACTTGGTCCACTCCATCATGATAGAGTAAAAAAAAAAATTGAAGGAATTATCAGCTCTTAATCTCCAAATGCTCAGACTCAGGAGCATAAAGAGACTTAACATCTCTTGATATGGTTCCCATATTGCAAGCAGACTAAATAAATATCTCTGTGCTCTTAAGGCTAACATCAAACCATCATCTAATAAAAACAAGATACTGACTGAAAATTGTGTGGATCATGGGGGAAGCTGTTCTTGTCTAATGGTCTTACTTCTGTTAGTCTGTGAGAAAACATTCCCAGAACAGCATTGTCATTGGCTATGTTGTGATAGTAGCACCACAATCAATGTACTTTGGATTACCCAAGAATTCCGATGGTACCACACACCTGGAAAGCCACTAGCACCCCACATCCCAGATGTGCAGGTTTCATCTCACAGCACAGTCCTGAAGAGCTCGTTTATGTTCACAAGCTGTGGAAAGTCTGTGTAGTTCAGGTAGACAATATGCCCTACACCCTCTGCCACACATAGATTCCTTCTCAGCATAGTACCTCAGGCCTCTCACAGATTTTTGAGTGTTCTCCCAGCTGATGGGAAAGCAGCATGACTGAAACTAGAATAGAAATGCCAGCTCTTTCCCCATTACTCCAATAAGCACCTGAAAAGTTTTATGCATTTGTAAAACCACCCAGTAGCACCTCAAGTTGAGAAAATCCCTGTGTATAATCACCTCCTTGTGGGATTTCCCACCTTATCTGCATTTTCATATTGCAGAAATAAGACCAGTATTCTCATTTGTGTCCCATCAATTTCTTTGTTCAATTCATTGATCTTGAAGATCCCCTTAAGGAAATTAAGCAAATCAGGCTTAAACTTCTCCTGAATCCTTTCCCTGATAGTGGAAAGTTGATGGTGGCTATTAATAGCAGTTTGGCTTTAGAGCTGGGATAAGTTGGTCTATTTTAGTAGCAATTTTCTAATCTATCAGAAGATACTGGACATTTCAACACAAATTCACCATGAAAACCTAAAATCATGCTCTACTTATAGAACAATCCTAAGAAATGTAGTGAGAAAGGATACAGAACACTCATAAATACATCTTTAAGACACATAGAGTTTAACAGAGCTCTCCTCAGTTTTGCACGCATCCTAGAGGACTGAATAGGAAGACTAGACCTTCATAGATTCATAGAATGGCTTGAATGGGCCTTAGAGATCATGTCCTTCCAACCCCCTGCCATGGCCAAGACTTCTTCAGTTAGAGCAAGTTGCTCAGAGCCCCATCCAGCCTGGCCTTGAACACTTCCAGAGACAAGAGGACTCCACCTGTGAGGGACCTGTTCCTGCAACTCACCACCTTTATAGTAAAAAATTTCTCCTAATATCTAATTTTCCTGACATCCGGGCTAAGTCTATCGTCCTTCAGCTTTGTTTGGATTCAAAAAAGTTGAGGGGAAGTACCTTCCCTTCACAGCTACAAGCCTCTTCCTCTAAAGATGATACCAAGTGGTTCTTCAGGGAAAGATACCAAAGGCTGAAAAATCATACTGTATAATGCTAGACAGTCTCTGTGGATGAAGAAGTCTGTCGAGCCTAAACATCCAGTTTCCAGCTGTGTGAAATTGTCATGCTGTTCATAATAACAAGAAGGATTGACATTGCAAAATTATCTGGCTTTTTTTTTGCCAGCATAATTTTAAATTTTTACATGCTCCAAAGATCACAGGTTCCTATTCACAGCTCCTCTTAAATATCCTGAAATACATCTCTTCTAGAAAACTGTTCTGTTTTAGCCATTCTTTTAACTAGATGCTTCCACAAGGATGGATTTTCAGCCCATTTTTGCAGTACAGTTCATTGTTCCTAATCTTTCCATTGCCATTGCTATAGCAGTCAAGTGCCTGTGAGATGCCCCAACTAGAAAATGTCTTTTTTATTTCATTAGCTCCCAAGCTGAATCCCATTATTTATTAATAACCTCATTCCACCCATGATGTGCGTTGATCCCTCTTATCAGCACTGTCTACTCAGCTTTCTCAGTGCAATGTTTTCAAAGGTAAAAATTTCCAGCCATCTCTCCAAGCAAGAGTCCTGTGCAATCAATAAGAAGCTCATCACTTCCACACTTACCAGCCGCCCCGGCAGCTCTTGCTTCGCTCGCTGTTTTATCATTCCCAAAAGCATCTCCTCCTCCTCCTCCTCCTGATGAGATGGGTTTACTCAGCAATACTCAACCTGTTACCGCAGAGAATGAAGGAACCAGGTGCCTTGTTTGCTCAGGAGGACTGAAAGGCTTAGAAATCTTACAGAGAGATAAGTGGGAGATTAGGGTCGGCATTACTGCAGGCACCTAGGGACTGAACAGATTCCAATGCCATAAAAAGCACACGTAAATACCTTGCATTCTACTCATTTCTTTAAAAAAAGGAGTATTCTTACTTTAAGTACCCATCTTTAAAGAATCCCCCTCCTCACTCTGTCTTTCTCCTATCATGCACTTTTTGATTCTTCTTGCCTCTCTTCTGTGCCCTTGTCCTTTACCTTGTCTTTGCTCTCTTTTTACAACCCCACAAGCCTCACATCTTGCATGCTCTGCAATTAAGGTGTTGATTCCTAAAATAATGCCCTCACATTTGTGTTTCAACATCTGAATAGAAAAAATAGAAACTGATTTTCTGCAGAACCAGTGATGGAGTTTCTGGGTATATTTGGGTGCTGAAAGCCCAGTCATTTATGTTCTATCCTAATTTCCTAGCCTATAGTGAGGAATGTTGAGAGAAAGGTGCTTCAAGCCTTATCAAACCTTACTCACTCAGATACATTATGAACACCTATTGCATAGAGTAAAAGGATTTTTCTAAGATCATGCTGAAAGCAGCAGGTTTTAACAGCCCTAACTCCATTGACAGCACTCCCAGCTCTGTGCCAAAAGGGAGCAAGGCAATGCGAGGAATGAAAGCCATGAGATCACCCAGCCTATCTGGGAGATGACAATAATGCAGGTAGGAGCTAAATTAGTTAACAGGGATACACAATGCAAAAATTCATTGTATGTGTTCATTGGGTCAGGGTCTCGGTGGTGGATAGACTAAGCTCTAGAGGTGTGGTTTTCATATTATAATGACTTAAGTTCATCTAAAGAACAAATTTGTTGCTGATTTATCCAGCTTACATAAAATTTATGGTACATTGCCAAACACGGTGTTTAGTGTCTAATTCAAGGTCTCTGTTCATGTTATCTCCTTGCTTGTTTCAAAACAATTCTGCAAAACCTTCTGTTTGCCACTTACCAGACTCTGTATATTATTTACTGTTCTCTCTGATTCACTCTGCAAAATCTTTTCTTAAATCACTCATCTTTCACCACCAGCAGTCCTTACAAAGCACCAGTTAAAGGCATGACGTGAATCCCTGCTGCTACTTGATAGCACTGCCGCAGCAAGATGGGCATCTGCGTTTAGTTTGGTCCTTTCAAGTTCTTAAACCAGCCACAGTTTGTTGTATATTTTAGCAGTGTTTATTTGGTGCTGCTTAACTGTCCTTCAGTGTCACATATGCGCAGCTCTTCTGCATTGCCTTCTTCTCATGCCCTGCCACCTCCAGGCTTTGCTTTCCCACAACATGGTCCCATGTCGAGGTCATCAGAATTACATGGATCTCCTGACAGTGCACAGATGCTTTGATCTGTGCTGTCTCAGACACATGAGTCTTTTAAAAAGAAAAGCCTGATCCTGAGAATTTAAATTTTTTCCCTCTGATCCTCATTTGGAGAAGATGCAGATGTTTCCCATTTGGCCAACACCTTCACGTATTCACTGACAGATGTTTGGCAATGTCAATGCTTATTTCCAGCCTCTCTTCAGATGTATTGATGAATGTCATGTTTTCAGCAGTCTTGTCTCCAATGCTTTTCTAAACCATGATACTGTGGTAAGCAAACCTATTCACAGTTGCTGTCAACCAGTGGGTCTAGTCTTAGAGTGGTTTCTGAGCCTATTTAGTTCTGTTTCTGTCTTGAACATCTACAGGAGCTGGGCTTTTATCAGCACCAGCTGAAATAGATAAATTCAGTAGCAGACATCCAGCAAAGAACCATGAGAACTTCTGAAACATTATGGAATTTTATCAGGCTGAATATACACTAATAAATTAAATATGCTTGAGTACATTTTTTTTTCCAAACTGAAGCCAGCTATTTAAAGTGCAACCTGCCAAGCCTGGATTGCTCATCACAATGGCACTGTACATGGAGAGAATTCAGCTATACAGCCAAGGACAATGTCTGTTGTCACTAATGCCACTGGGGAGACTAGTACCCTCTCCTGGTTTGGAGAGTCCATGAACTTAATCTGAAGAGATTTTGTTGGTTTTGTAGGAGAGTGTTTTACAAGGAGAAAAATGAGCATCCAATGTTTTCCCTATACACTATTTATTCTGAAAGGTCCATCATCTTCCCTGCAGATAAATAGAGGATATATCATCCCTCCTGCTATGGTATCCATATTCCTCGTCCATCACTGGTTAGGAAGATTACTCTGACATAGATATGGAAGCCAGGGGAGCTGCAAGAATCTCTGAGTAGCAGCAGATGAGCCTTGAGTTTTAGCAATAACCACAATAAACCACATCACTCCAAACAATGTGGGACAGCACAGACAGAACCCATAATATTCCTCAAATTGTAACTCTGAAGAGTAACTTGCTGAAGTATATTCCTTCTGTCTTCAAACCAATCTGGAAAAATTTGGGCTAATGATACTTTTCTTCTCAGACATTTTCATCCAGGAATGAAAAATTTACAGCCGTACCAAATTGTAAAGGCCAGCTTCAGGCAGTTCACACACCCAAACATAAAGAGCAAGAATGGTTTCAGGACCTGAATATCCAGCTGTTGGCTGATGCAGGAGCAGTGCTTGCAACCCCCAATCTACCTGGACTCAAGTTGGCCACCAGGACTTCATGAAAGCTCCTGGGTCCCATCATGCTGGGCACAGTCCAAATACCACTGAACAACATCCTCTCAAACATTTACAACCCAAACAGAAAATGCAGTCTGGGAGAGGATGTGGAGGCAGCAGAGGGGAGATGATCCATACCAGTCTCAACAGGAGGTTAATTGCAGTGATTTGGGCAGTCCAGCTGATGCTGTCTTCCAGCTCCCTGGATGGTGTGGACTGTGTGTTTCTAACCCTTTGGACTCTGCTTCTTTCTTGTCACAAAAGTATTTTTTGTTGGTTTGTATGTGGGGTTTTATGTTGTTTGTTTTCTTTTTTCTTTGCATTTTTAATTTTTTTTAATTATTATTTTTATCCTGATTGCACAGGATGGCACATGATAACGTTGGAAAACACAATCTTAAGCCAGCCCTGCTTCCAGCAAGGAGCTGATGCTCCTGAAGGCTCCCAGGGCTTTGCTCTCCCAGGAGGACCAGAATGATTTCCCACGCTATGTTGTAACAGATCCTTCCAGACAGTGATGTTTAATGGCTGTAAAGATTCAGAAGTCCCAGTGTCACTTTAAAGAAGCAACAAAACCAGGATATATGAGTTTTCCAGAACTAAAAATCAAATAAAATACTGCATTTTGCTGTTAACAAGATGATATGAGCTAAGCACAACACTATGGAAACTAGCTATTTAAGAGAATATGTTCTTTGCTACAGGATTTTTTTATTTACTGTGCCAGGGTTCTTTCCACAGATAACAGTCTATAAGACAAGTTCTTCAGCCCCTGTGAAAATGAGCTATTGATTTATATTTTAATTTAAAATTATGTACTTTTTCATCCCTGATGTGTTTTTCTGGTTTTTGTCCAGAGTTCACTAACTCGCACTGAAGTGAACAGATGAGAGATATGTGCTTACACTTCAGCAGAGAATTGCTGAGGTGGGGAGTTTTCAATAGCAAAAAGAAAGATGGAAATGCCTAAGCAGTTATTTTAATCAATTGTTCTTTCTAATGAGAGCAGCTCAGGGGGCAAAGTAAGCAATTCAACATTATGTATTAATGTTTAAAATCCTCCTAAATCAAAGCTTGAAACAGAATATCTGGATTAGGAGTCAAACAAAAATAATTAAGATATGCCAATACATTTTCACCAAAACCTTTTGGGAACCTCAGATTCTGTAAATTACCATGAATGTGTAGATTAACATGGTTGTGTGAATTAAAATTATCTCTTTTTATAAAACACAGGCTTAAAAATGTCTGAAAAGCATTGTGGAAGCAGCAGTCAATATCTCTGGGTCAGAGCAGAGGGTTACTGAAGGATTTAACTTTTTACATGGGCAGAGAGTGATAGACAAGGGGTAGAGGTTTAGATTAGGTATGTGCTGGATTGGGCTGGATCCAAACCAGCACAAGGTATTATGAAGAAATTCTTTTCTGTGAGGGTGGTGATGCCATGGCACAGGTTACCCAGAGAAACCGTGGTTGCCCCATTCCTGGAATGTTCAAAGCCAGGAGCAACCTGGTCTGGTGCAAGGTGTCCCTGCCCATGGCAGAAGGGTTGGAATGAGATCTCTTCCAACCTAAACCATTCCATGATCCTTTGGTTACATGATTCTTGCTGACGCCCCTCAGCTGTTTCAGAAACATCAGCAGTAAAACACCCCCTCATGAGGCAACCACACAATCACTCTCATGCTTGTGTGGACACACACAGAGCAACAAAAGCTCAGACACATTTCAGGCTCTCAAGCCAATTCTTTGTCCTGGTTTATCGCCTGCCTTTGAATACTAAATATTCAGAAATTGCCTCAGGCATAAGTGGGTGTGGCTCTTGAAAGATTAGGCGGAGGGGAAAAAAAAGGCTTTTGCAAGACAAGTTAAAAAGCAAAAAAAAAAAAAACAAAAAACCTCAGTTTTTCAAAAGAAACACTATACACAATCTTGTTCTAACGTATATGAGAGGAATAGCAAAAGACAAATTGCACTGAAGACTGAAATACAATGGAGATGGAGTAATCAGCTTATGGACTGCTTTTATACAATAGAGAAAACCATGCATAATTTTCAGAGACACCTTCAGATCTCACTGCCTTCGAACAACATCCTTATGTAAGCAGAGGCTCTTCAGAGCAGACCTCTTCTGTTTTCTGCTTTCATTTGCACCTTTACAGACATCAGTGACAAATCCGATCAGAGTCCTCTATTCTCATGGAAATGAGAAATAATTTCAGCTGCATCTGTTGAACACTGCATGTTAAATTACAGATTTGTTATTATCTGCACAAAAGAAGTCTAGGTGACTTCTTGACCTATGTACAATAATTATGTTAACAATTATGATATATACACAAATTCTCTTTTCAAGTCAAAGACAGTTTTTTTTATGTGGATTTGACTTCATGAACTGCTTGCACAGGGAAGGGGCACTTATTCTCCTTTTTTAAAAATTTTGCTCCTGCCTAAATGTTGCTGCAGACAGAAGTTGAGAACCTTGAAAGCAGGTGTGAAGAGGAAAAGCATAGGGCACTCTCCTTTGCTAAAGTTCACACCTTTATGATAAATAATAAATTAGACAGGATGGTAGCCAGAAATACCAACAGAGTGTCTGCACAGGTAAGTTTTTGCTGGCTAAGATTTCATACACTATACCCCCATTGTCCAGAACAGACAGATCAGATTTAATCTTCCATACAGTCTCTCTCCAGACCACTACTTAACTCACACGTCTCCAGAGTGAGAGCCAGGGAACTGGAAAAGAAAGAACCAGAAAGAAAGAACCAGAATGCTCACTGGTACTTTTTATAGACTGATGATGGACTTCTAAGGCTGTCTTGCTATGGGCAAAGAGGGAGCATACCTCACGGGGACATAGAGTTCTATGAGTCCATTGTTAATCCAGTTGAAAATTTCCAGTCAATAATCTAAACCAAAACAAAACTCCTTTTTTTAATATTTGTGCTCATTCTTTCAATGCCTGTCTATCTCCTGTGGCTGACCCTCTCATCTTTACTCAGGAAGAATGGGAGGTGGGTTGTGATGTGTTTCCAGTACCCTAAGATGTGTATCACAGGCAGTATATTTGTGATGGAATTTCCTTCACCTTCTCCTTTGTGAGGTGTGTGATGTTGATGCTGATACTTTGCTCTTGGTCAGTCTTGGGTCTGCTGGGGTTTATTTTTACACATTTTCTTAACATTTTTTTTTTTCTAATGATGCTCACTATGCAGCTTTTCTGTTTTTGTTACCTCCAAAACAAGCCTTTACCTGAGCAACATAGCACTGCATTTCTGCAGTGACCACTGACTGATCTTTAAGATTTGTGCTTACAGTTTGGGATCTGCTAACATCCCATGCCTGTAATCTTTCACACCATATTTTATTTCATACTTACAAGCTGTTCAATTTGCACTGTAACTTTTTCATCACCGTAAACTGAAGCTGATCTAAAACAGACATGCACCATAATTACCTGACTGCTAGACAATTACTATTGGTAAAAAAACAAAGTTAAAGTCCACTCAGCCTGAGCAAGGCAAATTGGCCATCAGTCTGAACTGACTAAGCCTTGATAATAAAGTGCAAAGCCTCTGCTTTGACCTGTATCAGCAGAAATCAGAACTACCAGGCTGCAAAGTCTTCCTGCTCTACATATGTCAAGACCTGCCAGAGAAAATTCTAGAAGACATTTCTTGGGATGTTGCCACTTGCAGGCCCCAGCCATCTGATAAGCCTTGGCAGCTCATCCGTGGCACCAAAGCATCCCTGAATTCACATCAGGTGGCTGCTCTCTTGCTGCTTAAATTCCAGTCACAGGATGAGCAGAATCTTAGAAGCTCCCCACTGTCCAAGTGTATGTCTGCAGCCTTTAATCACAACAAAAGTCTGTCTCTAACCTAATGGATTAATCAGAAGGCTGGTTTACCAGAATTTTATACTACACTGCCACACTTTCTTGTACTTTTAGCATTGATCTCAGCTTCCTGTATAACCACCTGCCTCTCATTGCCAGACAGTTCTGTGGTTCTTCCTGCATTTCAGTGTGTCAGTAAATCATAGAATCAAAAAATCATGGCATGGGTTGGGTTGGAAGGGACCTCAAAGATCCTTTTGTTCCAGTCCTCTGCCATGGGCAGGGACATCTTCCACTGTCCCAGGTTGCTCCAAGCCCCATCCAACCTGGCCTTGAACACTCCAAAGGGAATGCACAGCTTCTCTGGGCAACCTGTTCCAGTGCCTCACCACTTTCACAGCATTTCTTCTTTATCTCTAATCTGAACCTACCTTCTTTCAGTTTAAACCATTCCCCCCTTTCCTGTCACTACATGCCCTTGTAAATTATACCTTTCCTTGTATTACAAACCTAATAAAAGAACACTTCACCTCATAATCCTCTTAACTAACTCTTCCTTCTGTCTGTTTCTGTCTCACTACAGTACTCCAGTCTTTGTGTGGGTGCAGGCTGCCATGAAGCAGACACTGACTTTTCAGCAGTTTCATTTCTAGTCATAAATTTGAAAGTGTTACACAGAACAGTTCCCAAAGTCTTTGACCAAGAAACTTCTCACTGAATTGAAAGGTTAAACCTCACGTACTTTGGATCACTGACTGCATCTGAATTGACTGAATCACAGAATCAAAGAATAAGCTGAGTTGGAAGGGACCCACAAGGATCATCAATTCCAGCTGCCAGCCCTGCACAAAACCATCCCCAAGAGTCACACCATGTGCCCAGGAGTATTGTCCAAATGCTTCTTGAACTCCAAAAATTAAATCTGGATTTCTGGACCTATTAAGTTCTTGGTTCTTCTGTTTTTATGAGAGGAAAGTCAAGGTATAAAAAATATCCTTAAATGAGACTTCCCATGCCACAGATCAAACCACACAAGCAAATAAGTTAATAATAAATCAAACCAAGCTTGTGATTTGGAAGTTTCCCTGGAAGAACATACCCAGAATTACAGAATCACAGGACCTCTAGAGATCATGAGATCCAACCTCCCTGCTCCAGGCAGGGTCAGCTAGAACAGATTGCTCAGGGCTGCATCCCCATCCCTCCACTGTCTGACTCACAGCACAGCTCAGAGCTCGGGGCACTGGTAGGCTGCTGTGCAGTTTGGCCACGGACATCATTCCATAAAGAAGCTCCTTGCATGCTTGAAGGCAGTGCTAATATTTTGTTTTATATATTCTTGTGTGGATACCTGCAGAATGTAGAAGGAGAGTCAACAGCTTGATGAATCCCTGGATGCTTTCACTCATCCTTTGGTGTGGGGCAGGCACGACCTTGCTGTTCCCTCTGCACAAGGACTGCCTGAAACCCTGCCAAGCCCAGAGCCTTGCGACACAATGTCACTCTGATCTTTCTGTGCTGTGACTTCTTCTGACCTAATACTGCAGTTTGGTAACATAGCTCTGGACAACTTCCTCCCTACTCCAAAAGAATGCTGTCCTTTGCAGTCAAAATGCCTGCAGGACTATCTGATGGCTGGTACAGTATGTGATATACTCAGGAGATGGGCTGCTGTCCCCAGGCTTTCATTCTCCTAGGTGCTGCTTTAACAGGTGTGATGACTCCTCATTTTTGAGATGACAGTTTCCCCTTCAGTGGGCTCACTGGACCACATCACATTCTATGCTTTGAGAAAGTAAAAGGGCCTAAATATTGGGCCTTCTTTTGTTTGCCATGTTACTGTGTTGTCTTTTGAAACTATTACTTGCTGCTAATTAGTCTTTAATGCTAATATTAAGATATCACACCTGAGCTAAGTAATTAGAGGAAGGAGAGCATCTATGTTCTTATTAACTAAACCAGCTAACAAGCACAAGCAGATGCTCACTTGTTCCAGCTTTCTCCTGTTTCCTGCAATTTACCTGCTCAAATGCTGTTGTTTGGTGGCCTCCAGGGCACACTGGACTGAAGCTGAACCCTCATCCTTTCCACCTGAGTGCTTTATCAATGTTCACACTGAGAGTACTCACAAATACCCATCCTCCTCCCACACAGAAGAGGACTCTGGGACTGTATGAGCTGACACAAAAAACATCCCCCTCCAAAGTCATTACTGATGAGTGTGCAAACAGCACTTAAGTCACTGTGGGGATCCTTGAAGATTTATAGCATGCCCTATGTTTGACATC
Source organism: Bombycilla garrulus (assembly GCA_013400315.1). NCBI lineage: Eukaryota > Metazoa > Chordata > Aves > Passeriformes > Bombycillidae > Bombycilla > Bombycilla garrulus. The sequence goes on along the minus strand of VXBU01017118.1, from coordinate 434,149 downwards.
CAGATATTTTTCTCTTTCTTAGTACTATCTCAAACACATCTTCTGTGATGGCAGTTATCTGCTGGAGCTGTTTTCTTTATCTTTTGTGGAGGGTTGGACTAGCTGGAATGCTACAAGATGCATCCACATCTGATCTTTGGTCAGATCTCAAACCATAGCTGCTCATCAAGAGGCTTCTCCATGCTCTGGAGAGGAAAAGTGCATTTGTTCTTATTAATTGTACTCTGCTCCTTAAAACCAGACATCCATCTGCTTCATCAATATTTTTTTACTCCACTAGAATGGATGGATTAACCTCCAGGTAAGTAGGGCACAGCTTCTCCGTGCCCATCTCAAAAGACCTGAGAAATCCATATTGCAGCTTTTCTCTTTCTGACAGCCTCAATAGCTCTGTCAGGGCTGCTTCATGTTTCTAGAGCTTTACCTTGATGTGATTGTGTTTCTTACCTGTTTTCCCCCTTGCCTTAGTCCAGCTTGGGTTTTGCTTATTTTTTCTCATCCAATTTACATTCTTGGCCAGACTACTTTATTTCCACCTCCTCTGCTTCTTTCAGCCTGAGCCTCTGCATTCATTCCTCATTATTTGTTGGTTTTCATGTTGTTAAGACAAAATGTCCAAGGTCGGATCCCTTACCAACTCAATTCTGTAATCAGGACAACGGTAGACCAACAATTGATCCAGCTGTAGTTGAATATAAAGAGTTCTTGGTATCTCCATCATTTTCCCCTCCTGCCCCTGCCCTCTGCTTTTCTAATTCCAGCCAATCTCTGCTGTCTCAGGAGATGCATAAAAACCCCTCCACATACTTCTCCACTTTCTATACTACAAAATACACCCTATCCATCTTTGAAATTGAAATTACAGATGAAAATCACTATCCATTCCCATTGGACTAATACAGAATTGATTGTTCCACACAGAATATTATCTAATCTGACCAAAAAGAACACAAATGACAGGTGGCTTAATGCTTTTCCTGGGAGACAGTGACATATCCTGATCAGTGTCATTGTAAGGAGTTTGTGCTGATAATCAAATTCACGTTATCAGTTTTTAATTCAACCTGTTACTCTGTGTTACACTGCACAGTCCTTAGTCAATTAATCATTATTATTGTTGCTGTTTACATAATGAAGTAAGGAGAGGAAATTCTTGGCTCCAGTAGAATATTTGCTGGTTTATATGTGTCTAATAAAAGTCTCCCTTGCACTGGACAGTTTATAATCTCTGCTGGATTTAAGATGAAGCTGTTGCACTGAGGGCTTATAGTACAAGGACATTGAAGTCATATAATGAACCAAGCAAATTATCCTTCTGAAATGATCCTCAAAACCAGGCAAATTATCCTTTTGAAATCTGATGTATATTAATTGATTATGAAAATATTTACAATATTTTAAAATTTTTTAATTCTGTTATTTTTCCAGGGCAAAAACTGCTATCCTTTTGTGTTTACACCTAGACAGTCTCTGCCTCAACAAGTCCACAATGTAAATAAAGGGATAATCAAAATACAGAGCTATCCCAGCCTCAAGTGCAACTTTCTTCAGTATTACCTTTGAGTCTTTATGAAACAAATTAATCAGTTTTCAAATATCTTAATGAGAAATTCAATCTAGTGCCTAACAGAGCAAAATTGAAGCAAAATACATTTGGGCAACTGTGAATTTTTGGAACTAGATGATGCTTGAGGTTTCTTCCAACCCAAACCCTTTTATAATTCTATGATTTCCAGTTATAATGACATATGATAAGAGAGAGTGATGCAAGGTCACTGTTTCTCTCTTTTTTGCATAAAGAGTGTCCATTACATGAAAACTCACCCTACACATACACAATTTTATCAGTCTAAGCTCTTAGCTGGGCTGTACCTGGATTTCAGTCCCATCGTAAGTAGGTGAAGGGCTTGACTCCCCCATCTCCCAAAATGCTCCCAAAAAAACAATGGCGTTGGTTATCTGGGTGTCGTTCTCCAGTCCAAAATTTTCCTCAGAGCCTACAAGTTCTCATTTTGTCTGCTTAAATAGGTCCATCAAGTACTTGGACCCTGTAAAATTGCCTTTTGGCTGCCTATGGCTGAATAGATCTGCAGTGACAAAAGCAACCACTTTCAGTACAAAACATTACTTACTTATTCTTTTAAGGTGTGAAGCTTTCAGAACAAAGTATGGCATCCACGGTCAGGCTAAGTGCAAGGATATTAAGTTCACATTCATAAATTCACATCCTTTCATCCTTTAGAGGTAGAAATCTCACTCTGTCACCACACCTTTGTCTCCCTGACTTTCTGTGAGACAGGAAACTGTCAGCCTTTTACTAACTCCATTAGCCATACTTACCCAAGCTCCTCCCTTCTTTTCAAGCACTGTTAAAATCTTAGACCCTCTTTGATTTTTGTGGCATTTTTTATCTTTGGAAGAGTAACACTTTCCAGCTGAATGGAGCCATCTAGGCTGGGGAGAATTTCTCCCTGTAATTCATGACCAGCTGTTGCTATGTAAGTCCCTAACCATGTACCTGAGCTGCTTCATCTATGTGATGACTTTATCTTTTTTACTTGGTAGAGTACCTTTTTGCTTCAACCAGACTCAAGAAAAGGGAAAAAGAAAAAAAAAAAGAAAAAAAAAAAAAGAAAAAAAAAAAAAAAAAAAAAAAAAAAGAAAAAAAAAAAGGANAAAAAAAAAAAAAAAAAAAAAAAAAAAAAAAAAAAAAAAAAAAAAAAAAAAAAAAAAAAAAAAAAAAAAAAAAAAAAAACCAAAAAAAAAAAAAAAAACATCTACAGTCGTATTATCAACTTAATTGAAATTAATGGTGCAGAGGAAGAAGAGCAGGTCAGCATAAGTTAAATAATATTTGAGTAAGTGGAGTGCCTGCAAGCCAGGGGGGACTGACAAGCTGTGCTGCAGGGTACATCAGTAACTACCAAAAGGAACCACTGCACTATAAGAGATTGTCTTTAAGATCTTGTGTAGGAAAAGCAGCAGAAGAGAAAAAAAGAGTAAACAGTGCTGTCATGGAAAAAAAGGTGAAATCCAGATGAGTCAGCCTTTGATACTTGGAAAGAAAATGGAGCAAAATTGAAACACTTCATACACAGGTACTTCAAGAAAAGTGATAAAAAACATTGAGCATTGATTTTTCAAAAAGAGATTGCTTCCACCCAGCCAAAGACAGGACAATGTTACTTACTAAGGGGAAGCACAAATTTTTGACATTTCTCACAAATATGTTCCACCATCATTGTTAAAGTTGTAACTTTCCCAGCTTCTCACATTGTAGAAATGTAGCTACATGACTTTCAGCAACCTCCTCTGGGTAGATTGTAACTTTTTCATTTAGTTTAAATTTTAATGATTTTTTTTTCTTTTAACATTTGTACCTAATTTCCCAGATTATTGCAGTTCTGAGTTAATGTAATGGTGATTAAAGTGCCAGTGCTGCTTCCTTGAGATGTACCTGTTTACCCAGTCAGTGGTGCCAAGGGAATGATACAGCCTCAGCATTATAAATAACTCTGAAACAGATGCATTTCTTGGAAGGAGAACATTTCCTTGTGCACAGAGAAATAGCGTGCACATATTCTTGGACAGAAAAACATCCAGAGGCAGCTTAAACCACACTTATCCTCCATGTGTAGATAATGGAGCTGAGCCCTGGGTACCCTGTGGAGAACCAACCAATATAATAACAGAGCAGAGCAAATGGGGGAATTACTCATTGTCCATGGGGTTGTGCATATTTTTAGCACTTAGGTGATGCCCTGTGATCTGTAAACAGCAGATTGCTGTTGCCAGGCAGGGGAATCAAGGGCATCTCAAAGGGAGGCAGATTTCAGTAAAGGCATGTGCTGAAGGCACCTCCATCAGTTAAATTAAAAGTAATCTCAGAAATCAAAGTTGCACAGAAACACCTCCATAGGACTCTATGGCTCCTTAGTCAATATAGTCTGTGGCTCCTGGCAAGAGATTCAGCTCAGCCTACAGCAGACACCAGGGTTCAGCTTAGTTGTACCCAGAGACATGAAACAGAGCCTAATGAAAATCCTGCCTGCTGGGACTGGCGTCCAGAGGTAAGATGATATTCTCTGGGCAGCTTCAACAGTCCTGGATGGCTTTCCTTAGGCACTCAGTCCTTGCCATACCTCTGGAGTGGCTAAATTAAGACACCCTGCTGACAGGCAGACAGCTGTCTGTGGGCACAAAAAGGTAAGACTTCATCTGGGCTGAATTCCACCTTCGTTCACAGTTTCACTTTTGAATGAAATCAGGTTCTTGCTGTTAATGCAAGCCTGTTGAGTCCCGGCAGGGAGCTGTTGTGGAGAAGCCAGAGAAACAGATTTCACAGCCCTGTATTCTGTACTCAAACCCTGTGACACTGCTGCAAACAAGGTACATGGCACTCAGGGACTTCTTATACACCATCAGTTACCTATGGCCGCTGGGGGAATTATTCACTGAACCTGACAGGGTGGAGGCTCCAGCAAGAGAACTGTGTCTGCTGCTCAGCACTGCTCTGTGGGAAAGGGTTTGACAGTTTGGAGGGAGCCCTGAGCAACAGGAGTGATTCAGGTGCTGAAAAATACAGACGATGAAGAAAGAATGAAATAATTTGGTCTGTGGCTGTGTGTTAATCACCTTCGAGTGTCTAAAAGGTTGATATCAAGACAATTCTGATTCATTGTTCTCAGTGTCCATGGAGGGAAAGAAAACCTGAGTGCTTTTGAGCACAGAGATAGGCCAGCTAACAGGAAAGGGAAAACGGGCAACAATTTGTTTAACATGAAGGACAATGGAGCTCTTACACAAGTTGCCCCAGAAGGCAGTGGATTAAAACCTAAGCATCTAAGATGCTATGCAAATTTCTGCTAGTAGTGGCCAGATTTTAATTTTTCTGTAGTGTGGAAAGATGAATTCACAAATGTATTTCAAGCCTAGTCTCTAAAAATTTGATTTTGTTGAGTTAGACAGATGAGAACACAGAACTGAGCAGAGAAATAGGGGTGTTCCTGTGTTTCATCCAAAATAAGAAAATCATGTTTCCAGTTTAATGGCCCTTCATACAGATTCTATCATCCTTATTACAATTTAGTAAACTCTTAATAGCACATATAAATGACTCTAGTGAAGTTGTCCTGCACATGGTAAGACATCAGGGAAGTGCATGGGCAGGAGAAAGAAGAGAAATAAACAGAAAGTGAAACCTAGTAAAAAAAAGGAGGAATAAGTGGAAGGAGAAGTGATGTGGAGATGCAGAGTAAACAATGCAATGCAGAAGATGGTAACAAGAGGAAATACCTTGTGGCAAAAGAAAGCAGAGAGAAAGCAAAGGAAACTGCACAGCAAGCAGGTGCGGGATGTTGCACCAGCACAGTTCAGTGTATTTCCCTTGATAGGGAGGGAAACAGGAAGTTAAGCACTTTTTTTTCCATTCAAAACTGGTATAATGTACCTAGCCACCCACTGCTTTATTGAGCAAAACAAAGTCTACAGATGAAATGTTGTGACTGGTTCAAATGAGAGAGGAATAGGAGAGTGGGAGAGAGCATGGAAGGTTTAATCATCACATGGAGAAAGGAAGTCAGAGGGATGCCAAGAAGGCAGTGCAGGAGCCTGAGCTTGTTCCAAGGCCCTCATGGGTCTCACTGAAGCACAGGGCAGCCTGACTGCCCACAGTGTATGGTCCAGCACAAGCCTGACACCAAACTCATACACTTGTGGCAAGAGCGGATGTTTTTTCCTTCTGTAACTGGTGAGGACACTCATTTCTGTCAGGCAGAAATTATTCATCTCAGCTCAATGGCTTATATTCCAGCAAGCACTGCTTCTCTCCAGGGCAAGCATGATTGTAGGGTGAACTATTCCCATATGCTTTCCAAAAACACATCCATTTTTCCAGGAAATTATGATGCCTGAAAACACAGCCTGTATTCCTGCCTGGTACAGAATTCAGCAGCAGCTAAAAGGCAGATTAAAAAGGTGGCTGGAAGAGAATGGTACCAGATGCTGGGCTTGTTACCTTCTGTATATTGAGATGTCATCAAGAGTTCAGGTTTGCAAGTCCCTCACACAGGTTATGTTAAAAAAAAATTAGAAAAAAAAATAGAAAAAGGAAACACTATGACAAAGAAATCTTCAACTTGCTTTTCAGAGATGGAGCACTAAGTAGGGGGGTGGAAGGTTTTGCTCCTCTGCAAAAGTCTTGAGAGGAGAAGTACTGGTAAATGAAAAGTCCTGTAACTCTATTAGAAACTATGCAGAAACACAATTTTTTTTCATTCTCAAACATTATCCTGCTGTGTGTGTATACTGATCTCCCACTCATGGCAGTATTTCTGTATCAGGCATATGGATAGTACCAGATCATTCTCAATGACTCAGTATTTACGTGCAAAATGTCATGAACATCTGAGAGTGTTTTACACCTGGAATGCTATATTTGGCAGCACTGAGTGACTCAATTTTGCCGGCAATGTTAGCAACAGTGAGAAAAATAAATGGCAATTTTAATTACATTTTATAGATATTTTACAGCAAGAATTTTTATTTTGGCAAATAAAGACATCTGGAGTCTAAATATTTTACCTTCTCTGCTCCCACTGCTTTAACATGGCAGGGAAGGGATTCTATACATTGCTGTTCCCATATGTATTTGCTTTGCTATTCACAGAGACACCAGAAGTGTAACTGCACTCAGAAACAACAGCAGCTCTATACAGTAGTCACAGGATCTGCTGAAGGCAGGTGATGCTGCAGAGGTGTTTTTCAGGGTGAGGTTAAGCTATGCACAGGACAGGGAGTACTCATCAACTGCATGTGATCATTTTTTGCCTTCCACGATCTCCAGTGACAAGGCACAACAAGGAAAAAAAAAAAAAAAAAAAAAGCTATGGTTTGGGCTTTAAATAAACAGTGGTCTTTCTAAAAGAAGAGCTCACAATTTTTCTCTTCTTCATTGCTAAATATACTGAGTGCTATAAAAAAAAAGTCATTCCATGTGCTGGAGACTATCCATAAGGGACATTATTTTAAATGCTTTCTCTATTGTTGCAGCAAAGAAGCCATTAGATTCCACTGCAGAGCAGGGAGGGACACCACCTCCTCTCCTGAATTTATGATCTGGGAACTAATGCTCTGTCTAATAGAAATGGTTAGTGACTAATGAAAAAAATAGAAAATGCAGACAAGTTTGGCTATACATTGGGAAGTTTATCAATATGCATTTTCCCATAATGTTCAAAGGTATTTCCCATAAGAAGGCAGGAATCAGGTTGTAAGATATGAAAGCATGAAGCAGATATCCCTACCCCATTTAACCTGAATACTCACCATCACAAGGTATCCCTGGACATTCCAGAAACCATAACTCACACTTTAAAGTCTGAACCTGGAATAAATATTTCATCATCCTCCTAAAACTTCTCCTCTAGCTTCAGTGAAGTTGTACTTGAAAATCTGGGATATCAGATTTCACACGGGAAAAAACTTTCCCTTTGGAGATGTGGATATATAGGTTCATTTGCTTTTTAACCGTGGATGTGAGAAGTAGCTCTGCTTATACAAAATACTCCTTTGCAGCTAGTTATGAAATGGGAGCCAGCTGATTTTAGCAATGTTCAACAAACTGTGTTAAAGGACTAAATAAATAAATAAATAAAATACACTGTTCCCTGCATTCAATTAACTGAAATTGGGGGAAGAGACACACATGAATAGCAGAGCGACTAATTTACTCCCATTTGGCTGAGTCAAAGCCCCAGCAGCATCCTGTGTGTTAGTTAACTGGCTTGGTGTTGCTAGGAAGCCTTTGGCTAAACCCAAATTTTAGCTGAAGGGTTTATAAACACATCAGGTCACGTAATGGACAGAGCTTGAGTTAAGCAGGGATAAGTTAAAGTTTTTAATTTGTTTGTCTTACTTCCAATTTAACTTTTCCTTAAGCAAAAACAGGTCAACCAAACTAGAATAATGCAAACTAGGGGTCACATATAAAAAAAAAAAAAAATTAAAAATAGTGTAGAGCCTTGATTACCTGTCTGTACACTCAAATTCTCCATGTCCAGCTGCAGCATGGTTGCCCAGACAGTTTCGCAGGTTTGGAGACTATCCACCAACACACAGCTGAACCAAAAGGTTGTAGGTACCTTCCATCTGGAGGTTTTCACACCCACGCACAAAATACCAGAGCATGATGCAAAGGCCCCTTCTCCAGGCTGAGTGAGGTGAAGGTCTGTATCTGTCAGAGGCTTTTTACTTAGTCACCAATTATCTCCTTTGCAAAAATAAAGTCCTCTTTGTTTGGATCTCATGCAAAGGATGTCAAAGACCAACAAACCATTCCACATTTGCAGGGCTAAACTAAACATGGCCTAGGCAAAGGCTTGAACACTGCCCATCCCTGTTTACCTTTGCCATGATGTCCATCACAATTTTCACAACCCTCTCCCAGCCAGAACTGTACTGACTTTGGAGCTAGCAGGAGCAAGGGACATTTCCAACAAGCAGTTTGGACATGGCCACCTTGCTCACCCACAGATTCAAAGCTCAGCCACTCATCCAAAAGCCAGAAATAGCCTTTGTCTCATTCTGTCTGCTGACAGAGATGGAGCTAAGGAGGATGAGTGGTCAGACCAGATAGTTAGGACAGTACTGATTTTATTCCTCAGTCTGGTAAATCATCAATTAAACCGCGTCTCTTTCCCCATAGGATGCTGTCAGGAGGACTTTGGTGTTCCATATTCCAGGCTTTGGTGTCTCAGCCAGCAGATCTTCCCCCACCATCCACTTCTGCTGCCTCTCTTTCCAAGCCTTCTATCAGGGGAATCATTAGCATTGCAGTGCCACACTCAGAATCAAAAATGAGGGCTCAGAAAGTGGAAAGAAGGAGGAGAATCCTCTTATGTGACTGGAATGGATGGGAAACTGGTCAAGCAAAACTTAATCAATCTTCTGAAAGGTATAGTTGCAGGTAGAAGTGGGGATAGTGCCAGAGTATAATAAATTTGTGTAATTTCTCGTGCCTTTGTAAAATACTCTCCAAAAGTGCTTAGGGGCTTCTTGCACAGACCCTGACTGGAACCACTCTGGTGCCAAGCAGGCAAAGTTGCTCTGGGCTGTGTTTCTCACAGCCTTTCTCCAGAGGAAGGTTTCAAAGTCAAAGCAATCAGAGCATTGAAAAGTGCCATAAGTGCAGAAATATTCCTGGGTTTTTGTGAGCTGCTGGTCTGCACACTGACTCTCCACCACGTTCTAGAGACACTTCCACTGCACACACAGAAGCAGAGGAGACTGGGAGATGAACTTTGTGTGAAACCCCACACACCAGATGTTAGAGCTGCTTGAAGGATCTTCTACTCCTTTTTAATCTATTCAATAATCAAGGTAGCAGGGGAATCTATCAAAAAAAGGAGGATCTTTATACATACAGATGAACTCTTCACTGCATGTGCCCTTAGCTCAAGTGCCCCACATGCATCAGCATGCATCACTGGACATGCAACTCCTGGGGCTCACTGAGCCACTCAGAAAGATAAACCTGCAAGGCAGGAGCTTGTGCTGAATGAAGAAACTGTCAAAACACCAGATCAGCCAAAAATAATGGAAATGCAATCAGCCCTGCTAAGATACTCCCTGCTCTTCCACCACATTTATACTGGGCACAGTATTGATTCAAGCCCATTATTTTCAAGCATCATTAAGAGTACAATAAAGAGTGATAAATTATTATTTTAATGGGAATATAATGGCATAAAGACACTTTTGAAGTAATTAGATTCTCAGCCTTCGGAGTTTGGAGTGTCTTTTTCCCATCAAGCTCAATGCAATGCTGACACTAGTGAGGCTTGGGATATGCCAAGGGGGATTGAGTGCTGCCTGAAGAAATCCTGGCAGAGAAAGGACCAGCTCCCAAAGAGGGAGGAGCTGTCTTCAGGGCTTCTGCTTTGTCACTACACAAAAGGAGCATAGGAGCATGGGACTGGCAGGAGGGAAGAGCAGGAGACAAAGTCTTGACTACTATAGTGTTGCTTAAGTGTTACTGCATGTGACTACTGCATGTGACTACCAGGCCCTAAAACTGCTCCTTTTTTTCTTTTTTTTTCTTTTTTTTTTTTTTTTTTTTTTTTTTGCACAGTTCCCTTTGCCTTTCCTGCCACAAAAACAATGGAAATGGGTTTCTGAAGTGAGGTGCCCATGGCTTTAAACCCCAGCTATGACACCCTACTGAGCACAGGCTAGTTATAGGGTACCACACTCTTGTGTGCCTCAGTTTACTAAAAGCAGTGGATGGGATCCTCTAAAATCTTTGCACATACATGATCAAGCACATTAAATCTAGAGTATTCCTGGACATGAAATGCTCTTCACACTCTCCAGCACCCAGAAATCACAAGAACAACCTTAAGTTCTCCTGAAAGCCACAAAGGAAGGTGTGAGCACAGGAGAGAGTTTCCCAACAAAATCCAGGCAAGGCACTCCAATACCTCTCAGGCCCTGGATGCTGCACTGGGAGAGAGGCAGTGCCTGGGTGGCCAGAAGGCAGGCTGCTCTGGGGTCAGCATACACAAATATGATAAATAACCTTGTGACCATGAGGCTCGAAGTTCAGGGTGCTGTTGTCACCAGGTGCTCTTGCTGAAGAATCTCTGTTTTTCCATGTTAAACAGGATGAAAGCTTCAATCAGGTCAGGGAGGGGAAAACATAAAACTCATTTCAGTAAATGGCTCCAGAGCAGACACCTTGTACAAAGATAGGAGATGTTAAGATATAAGCTGCTGTTATAAAAAAACAAAGTATTATCAAAAAGTCTAATTGTTTAGCTGAGGGGATTCAGGACACCAAATTGAGTTCCTTCTTTCTCAGTCCAAATTATTGCAAACAGACCTCTGGATTTGACCAAGAATGTCTTCTGAGTTTTAAATCTTCTAAAAAATCAACTGCTTTTCTTGTTACACAGTGATTTATACAAGGATTATCTCCTCTCATTAGTCTCTCATGATGATTAAAGACTAAAGTAATGACCACTAACTCTGGGATTAAAGCTTAAATGTCACTGCCTGAAACCAAAGACAGCAAAAGGTGGCTGCAGGTGTACTGGCGTGTCACTCTAATGAAGATAAGGGAGTAGCAGCCAGACAGTGATTAGGATACGATATGGGGAGCGTTCTGGGTGGAGACCAGAAGGAACCATGTGCCAAATTAATTTAAAATTAGATTGGAGAAAGCTTGAGCTGCAATCTCTTTTCTGTAAGTACAGCAACTGGTTGGCTGAGGAGAAATAGCTGACGTTGCATTAGGGCTAGAATTTTTCTAATGCAGAGTCCCTCAAGAATAGCTAATGCAGTTCACTTTTGATGAGATGTTTAATCAGAAGCAAAACCATTTGTGAGCTTATTTGAGCTCACCATTTGAGAGGTTTCCCCACAGGGTAGGCATAGTAGCTATACTTTGCACCCTTGCAGCCTTACAGATTGCAAAAGCAATAAACTGAAAAAGAATTCAAACTCTTAAAAGTCTAGAAAGGCATTTGTCCAGGTGGCTCTCTGTCCTCAACAGAAAGAGAAGGGATTCAGAGTATAGGATGAGCTTAATTGCCCTTTGGAGGTCTCTGTACCTTGCCACTGACTTCTCTCTTGGAAGTTTGCTTAGGGTTTTACATGGCCCTTGAACTTAATGGAAAAATGTTGTATGCTTTCATAGAGATTACACCTGTGGATGCTAAAGGGAACCTCACTAAATTTAAAACTGCAACCATACAATTCCTGGTAGTCACCCTTTATGCTCTCGAAAGCAAAATGGGATGGAGCTGGTGATGATACGGTGGTTTGTGGGGAAGTAACAGAAGAGAGGTGTTTGCCATGTAGCACTGGCTAGCGCAAAAGAAACATCACACATCCACAGTGCCCAGGGCCCTACCAGATCCTTAGGGGTCAGCTCTGCCAGATTCCATGAGGTGAAGACAGTCCCTGAACATGTAGCTCAGTGTTAGAGCAGCACCTGCAGACTGCAATGCCACTGCCTATAAACCCTCTGGGACAGTCTGACTTCTGCAAAACTTGGCACAGAGGCGTCCTGGTTCTCTAACTGAGGTTTTCACTTGGTGCAGTTATCTCCCAGTGATGGTTTGGAAAACATGGTGTGGCAGAGAGTTTAACACATCTGTTGTCCTGCAGTACATAGCTAGATGCAAAGTCCATAGTGCAGAGGTTGTCCTCTTAAATAACATTATCACAAGTGGGCAACACAACGTTTGCTGTGGAGATCACTCTCACCTTCCCACACAGACAGGACCTTCCCCATCTTGCTACTTGGCCCTGTGCTCGAAATGTTTTTTCTTAATAAGGAAGATACAGTTCTTCTCTGGCAAAACCATATTTTTCTGGACACATGCCCTTTTGAGCTATTTAATAAATACAACACAGCCCTGTCATCTGGTACATTCAAAGTATTGCTTCCTCAGAGGGATCTTTATTAGCCAGAACTATAAAAACATTTCTAGCAATGAAGGATGACAAATTAATTGTATTAACATTTTCAAAGTGCCTGGAAGTGCCTGCTCTGTATGTTCAAGGAAATTAATATTTAATATGATCTAGAAGAAAATACGAAGGTTACCACAGGCCAGGGCATTTTATAGTCCCACTCCTTCTTCATTGGCACTCATGATCTTCATTTGAGTGGTTAACGCCCAAAGGGACGTGCACACACTGTTGAATTTTCTGGTGATGCTGATCACTGGAGATTTTCCTTTTGTACAAAACTGAATGGTTCCAATGGCAGGGACAGGGAGATGTTAAAGAAAAACAGGGTTTGATTTTTGTTGGGGTTTATTTTGGTTTTTTGGTTGGTTGGTTGGTTGGTTGGTTGGGGTTTTTATGTATTTAATACAGGAAACAAATGTCAAACTTTGAAGGGAATGTAGCAGACAAGTTCAGGACAGTTGAATTTTGTATGGAAGATGCTGTGAGAGTTGGTTCAGGTACATGGGGCTGGAGAAGAACTGGGAGGGAAACAAAAGATGAAGACAAACATGTTCAACAGTGCAGAGAGAAGCAGCCAGAGCAGGGACGAGCAAGAGCTGTGCGCACACACATGGCAAGGCAAACAGACCCTTCTCTTTGCTCAGATGCAACTCCTGCGCAGCCCTTGGCAGGAGGAAGACACATGATCAGCCTTCTATTTCACCTCTGCACACATCATCTTCCCCATCTGCAACATGACAGAAATGAATATTCCCCTATGGCCGGGGAAGTGAATTTTTGATTGCTGAAGGATGTTACAGGAATGCAAAGTGGGTTGCTATGAACTCTGTGTGTATTTATCTTGTGGCTGACACACTTTCCCCAGGCAAGGCAAAGAGAGGTGACTGGGTGAGATATAGGACACAGAGCACAAGAGACACTTTCAAACCAGACCAATGCTGCAACACTTTGCTGACTGCTGGCACCCAGGAGAGTGTGCCAGATGCCCATCAAGGGCACAGCGCCCTCCTTTCCCTTCCACAGAAGTGCCTCACTCTGTAACTCTGTGCTTCCCAGGAATTTTCCACCTGTCCAGCTTGCTGGAGCATGCACAGAAAAGAGGTGTTATGGAGAGTTGCTAAATCAGGATGGGGAGTCAGAAGATTTGTACTCCCTGCTAGGAAATGTTTTCAGTGACTCCATAAAACAGTTTGCAGAGCCATAGGGAATGGTCCTCTCCCAGGGCTCTGCACTCCGGGGTGACATCAAAAGGTTTGGTGCATCAGATACTTCTTGTGGCCTAGAGCAGACCCTGTGGTGTCCAACGGGAAAAATATTTTGGGTAAATATAATATCTTGTTTTATACTCTAGGAGAATAAAAGGGACTGAAACAGATCACAGACACACTGTGACCATGGCAAGACTCCTCTAAGGACCACAAACTTACAGTATCTTCTGAATACAAGGGCCCAGCCTCACCCCCCTGGTCTGCAGTCCTTCTAGAGTTTTCTGATCCTGGTATTTCTGTCTGGGGAAATTCTTCGACATTTTTGAGTGTTTCTCCTCATCTGCCTGTCTCCTGTGCACAGGGTGCCGCAACAGCAGACCAGGGCTCTGCAGGGAGAAACCTCTGACCAGCACTCAGCCCTTTGGGCTGCCAAAGGGCCTTCAGCAAGGCAAAGAAAATGCACTTATTCAGATTCATATGAATTAAGGCATTAAGGACAGCTTTGGTTGCCTTTGCCACCTAGATGAGAAAGAGTGGAGAACCTTAGCAACGAAGAAGTGGTTTGGCAGCAGCTCAGGTCTGTGGGAATATGTAGAGGGAAGGGGAGGAACCAGACCAAAACTCTTACCAAAAGATAAAAATCTGAATCAATGATCTTCCATTCCTCCTCCCAGTCAATACTTCCCTCCCCAAAGACATCACCTGATATTTTTCATTTTCTTTTTCAATGCCTCAAATAAATTCCCAACTTCTGCCTGACTCTTAACAGGAATCTCAGAAGTTTTTAAACACAAGGCAGAGAGGTGGCTTTGGATAATGAGCTGATTCACAACAGCTCCTGCTGAACAGGCACGTGGGTAGCAGTTAATGCTCTTTTCCAGTGAGCAACTGCACTGTGCTTTTGCTCCTGCCAAAAGGCTGCTCTCTCCACTACGTGGAGATTTATAGCAGGACTTAGACAAATGGAGATGAGTGTTTTTATATTCTGTACGAAACCATACAAATGCAGAGTGCAGGTTACAAGCCTTGGGAAAAGGCTTCATTAAATGAGACAGAAGAGCCAGTTTGGGAAGTAAATAAAATGTTGGCACTTTCCCTTGTAGATATGGTGGTAGAGGGGGAGGACAATTTCCACCTGTGAATGTGCTTTCCACAACTAACAGTAAAAGACCCCAGAGAAATGTAGTTGCAGGAGTGAGCTAATGAGCAGAAGTCTCATCAGAAAAAACAGGAAGACTTTAACTAAGACACAATGGAAAATGGAAAGACAGAGTTTAACCCCTGGAGCCCCTCTGACTTGTAGTTAAAATGTCTGTTAAATGCAGGCACCAAGGCTCACACAAAACAAACAAACAAACAAACAAACAAACAAAATTAAAAAACAACCAAAAAAGGCAAAAAATCAAACAACAACAACAACACAAAAAAAAAAAAAAAAAAAAAACCACCCCAAAACAGTCAGACTCTGAGGAATCACACAATCCAATTAGATAAAGGTATTTCTGCCAATTCCCTGCATTACAGATCAAGAGATGGCAGATATTACCCAGGCTTTCCAAAAGATAAGATGGAACTTGTCCATGCAGGAAGGCCAGGGAACTGAAAAACTCATGATCTCTGGCTTTTATCCAACACAATATTAGTACCCCCAGGAACCACCGGAGGAAGAAGGCTGGTGAGATGACCAATGCTTCCTCTGAAAATCAAGAGCACATTCTTTTGTAGCTGTAGACTCCCAAAAATAAGATTGCATTTTGAGGCAAGGCAAAGGAGGGAAAAGAATCTGAAAATTTGTTTCTGGAAGCAAGACTCATACAAGTCACCCAGTGACTTCAGCAGGGCTGGTCGTGTGAATAGTCAGTACTCACACGCATGGGGGTAAGCCCCTGGATGGATGAAAAGCAGGTTCAATACAGCATTTGTTCGGGTGAAGAAGCTGAGGTTAATTTAATTTAATCTAAAACAGTTTTGTATCCAGTTAAGGGGCAAGAATAGATCTTTACTGGCAATTTCCCAAAAGTGTCATCAGCGGGGTAGTAGTTTAAGAGATTCATATGATATTATCTTTAGACATAAATATAGTGTTTAAGGATTTTAATGGAAAATTAAGGCATGGTCAGGGACATGAATGAGGACACTTGACTCTTGTTGACTTCATCGAGCCACTAATGCTCAGCACCCAGACCTTGGTGTGTGATGGGATCACACCCTCCAGAGGCAAAAGCCAATAAGTAAATTGTCAGCTGAGTAGACACATTAATGATTAACTCCTATAAAGGCAGTTAGTTGTGAAGCTATTAGCAAAAATGCCCAGAATCTCTTAGTCTGGCACTTTTAAAAGTAATTCTTGGAGCCAAACACCAAATTGCTTTGCAAATTAGGAAGATTTGGCTATAGAAAATAGAACCAAACTCATATATAATCCCTGTCTCCTCCTTAAAGCAGGATTGGGTGCACATAAGCTATTCCCACTCAGTATATGTTCACATCGTTCCCAACTTTCCCAGTTCTTTATTATCCTTACTGATACAAAACATTTTCATCATTTAAAATTTTTCTGTGATTTAAGTCCTATACCTCTTGCCCTGTATACCCTGGGAAAGGGAGTAGTATATTCTTTTACTTTCTGCAGCAAGACTAATGTCTATTTTCAGACTCTTTTCCTCCAATATGAGAAAACCCAACCCAGTCCAGTTCTTTCAGTTCTTTGTCTTTTTAGTCTTTTTTTTTTTTTTTTTTTGTTTTGGGGTTTTTTGGGTTTTGGTTGGTTGCTTGGTTTTTGTTTGGTTGTTGTTGTTGTTGTTGGGTTTTTTTGTTTTGTTTTTGTTTTTGTTTTTGGTTTTGGTTTTTTTGTTTGGTTTTGGTTTGGTTTTTTTGCTACTGCCCCAAAGGAAACATAATTTAGAGGAGTCTGGCCATTTCTTTAATAAATTTTTTCTCAATATAATTATTTTTTCAAAATCTGTGGTAAATGAAGAGCAGTAGGAATGGATTAGTCACCATCTCTGTGGTTTCATTTTCTTCTCCCCTCTAAGATGACTCCATTGACCTCCATGGGGTTTGGCTCCTCACTCATTTCCTGTCCTGCTGTCCTTCTGTCCTCACACACCAGTGCAACCATGGCTGTGCCCTATGGACTCAGATTTGGGGAACTTCCAGCACTGCAGAGCTGCTGCTCCCCATGTTTGCTGCCATTGGATCCCTCCTTGCTCAATCCTTAAAACAGATTTCATCAATAATTTGGGCTTGGCTCAGCACTTGCCTCCTGGGCACCATCTGAGCTCCAGTATTTCACCACTTAGCAACACCAAGCAAACAGGTGTTACTGGAGCACAGTCAAACCCAGTTTAACCATTTGCAACGAATTGCTGACAGAATGAGACTCTGCTCACCACTACTGCCATTTTTCACAAGCATTTTCAAATTGTTAAATGTTCAGCTATAAAGAAACTAAATTATTCCAGATTTTCCTTTATTCTGTTTTATTTTATCTATTTTTTCATTTTTTCCTCCCCTTTTTGCATGTTTCTAGCAGAAGATTTTAATCCATGGAGGTGAGACTCTGAAAATCTTCAGCTGAAAAAAAAAGAGATTTCAATAAAACTGGAATCCTTTAAATTTATGAAAAGGTAACAATGGGGTTTTGAAATACCGCAAAGCTTCACAGCTAGTAGTCTGTATTTTATAAGCTAAACATGTCTCTGAGCAAATTTGCAACCACATTTACCTGCCTGATTTGCTGCTATGATGAGTTTAATTTAAAAAAAAACCAGCCAGAGCAATGGAAATTCTAGTAAGAAAATATATAAGACCCTTTATATGGCCCTGTGTGGGCTTACTGAAATACTAATATTTTTAATTACCTTCACCTAGGCTGACTTGATTCATTATGATTAGCTAAGAAACATGGCATGACATCATCAGTGATCCTTCAAGAGCAAGAGAACAAACAACATTCAATCTTTATAGACTCTGAGGACCTGTACCAATTGTTTGCTTGAGTGTTGAGACTCCCAGGCCAGCCACAACATCCCTTGTGCTGTACCGTGCACATGGTGATAGACTGTCCCATGACACTCTGGTGTGCAGAAGACGTTTGGTCTCACAGCCCTGAGGTGGGACAGGGTGGGTCAACCAGACATCAGACATTGAACAAAGCCCATTCCCAGTGCCTGGGGACAGGTTCTCACATTTGCTGTTGAATTTCTTCTCGGTGCAGCAATACTTCGACTCCTCAAATCACAGAGTGATAGAATCCTAGAATGGTTTGGGTTGCAAGGGACCTTAAAGATCATCTTGTTCCAAGCCCCCTGCCATGGACAGGGACACCTTCCACTAGACCATCATTCTCAGTTTGCTCAGAGCCCATCCAGGCTGATCACAGAACGAGAACAAAGGATCACTGGGCTGGAGAGTGTATGGGCACATGAGAAAAGATGCAAAAGGAACAATTAAACTCTATATTGCATTACAGGGAAACGACATCTAGCCCAGAGCAGCAGAGGGATCCTGGAACTATTGCCACCATAAGCCTGCCCTTTTATGAGTGTTTCACTTCCATCTCAGACCCGCAAACTGACAGAGTTCATTTCCCCACCTCTCTGGGCTGCAGCCCACACCAGCTCCTAAGGGATTTGATCCTGCCTAAAACAGAGAAGGGAAGTGGGTCTCCACCAGGTCACAGACTTTTCCTTGATGAGACATAGGCAATTACAAGTGGGGAACAGAGCCTGAGCACCGTCCGTTGTTGACTCCACTTTCTTTGTTGGGTCTGTGCTCACCAACCTGGCACTGTGAAGCAGAGTCTTCTGACTAATTTGAAGAAGCATCAGCAGGCACAATTCATCACCTTGAGGCAAACATGGGAGCAGCCAGCTCCACAGTGGGGTTGTGCAGAGGAGGCAATGGCATCAAGGAATTCATTTTCTCATATGAATTATTGGTATAAAGAGACTCCTACACTGCTGAGGACCTGAGAACCACAAGCACGATGACAGCTCCTCTGCTATTCCCCAAGGGTGCCATGTCTGCATGCCCAGCACTCACACTGCTGCCTCTGCAATGAAAGCACAACCCGAGACTGGCATTTGCCAGCAGCTGTCTTATATGGATATGCTTGGCTTGATCACTTGCACAGTCAGCCTAAGAATAGCTTCCTCTCTAACATCTGATTTCTCTTAAAGGATAAAAATAAAACAATCAGAGCCTGGATATAAAAGAGCAAACCGCTGAACACTGCACTGCATGCATCTATGTTTAATGAAGGAAAATTTCACTTTACAAGGGGCATGAGTTATTTGTGTCAACCATATTTGGCCTCAAGATCAGTATCTAACTGCCACTTCTTCTGGTCTGACAGTTAAATGACTTTTCACATTACAGAGCGCTTCAGCACTCCGATCGTCCCAAGCAGTTCAACATTTATCACAACCCCAGTGGGCTTGCAGTCTGTGACAAGCTCTCCTAGCCAGTGCCCAGGATGGATGCAGGGACTCTCACAGCCAGGATCATGTTGAAACAGCTTTTTGGAGGCAAGCACGTGTCTCAGAGCATGGTTTGTGCCATGTGCTTGACCTCAGTGGCCAACAACAGACCTTGGCTGGTGTTAGTTGTAGCTTGAGAGTCCTGGGGCCATATCAGGCAGCCTGAGAAAGCTGCTTTGTTCAGACATACAAAGGTCATGATGTATCTGTTCAAGAGCACTGTGGATAGTCTAGTTTAGGTTTTCCAGTCCAAGTGCCAAGGTCCACTGCCATGGGACACAATTAGTCACAATGCTTAGCCCAGATGAATTGAATGTAGGCTATAAATAGCACTTGGTCCCTCTCCTTCTCCCCTCCCTATTTGCAATCTGAATTCTATAAGCATTTCTCCCATATTGAATCCTCACAGGACATCTGCAGTACATGATACCACTTATAAAATAGTTTTTTTTTCTCTTCAGAAAGAAGCAAACAAAAAAACCTAAAAAACCAAACCAGTGGGAAATTAAATGTGATCACCATTTTTCCCAGGATAGTAAGACTGGAGGATTCACAAAACAAGAAGGAAATGCTGAAATCAAGATAATTTTTTATTGTTTAGGGTTTTTTTATGACACAAGCAACAGACCTGTCTCTGCTGTGCCAGACCACCTGTCACCTTAATAAGATATGTTTTCTGGTTCAAAAATAGAATAGAGCCTGCTGAAGTCAGACACAAATTAGCATGTATGCTGAACAACACGATTAAAGTCAAACCTTCTACCAACTGCTGGGGGCTGTAGTGCAAAAATCGGAGTGTTCAGAGCAGGATATATCAGTGCCAGGCTCCTGACAAAACCTGGTCCTGCCATGTGCTCCTGGCAGTGGTGACGTCAGGAAGGGTGAGAGCCCTGAAGGACAACCAGCAGCGCAGGTCAGCAGCCCAGCACCCGTCCAGGCTGTAATGCTACAAGACAGGTTTGTGCATACACTGAATAAGAATAAAACTCATATTATAGGAATGGGAATGTGATACTTGGGGATCTGATGACCAAAACCTGTTGTTGGCAGGAAGAAGTTTTATCACCTCTGATACCTTGCAACCAAGCCACATTTTGCCCCACCAAACCAAAAGAAAGGCGCTTCTAATCTTACCAGCTGCTGGTCCTGAATAATTTCCCAACAAAGGCAAATCAAAATCAGCAAGATTTTCCAAAGGTGGGAGAAGGGAATTGTTGTCATCTCCACTTCATTCCTGAGACACTGGACACCAATAAGTAATTTGACAGATGTCACATGAATTGTTTGTGTCAAAACTGGGACATTGGTGAACTCTTCCTGAGTGCCAGCCTGAACCCCTCAGCAAGGGTCTGGTTGTACCCCTTGAATCATGTTCTGTGGCAGATGAGTTTAGCTTGATTTTGTCTGGCAATTCTTCTCCTTCCCTCTTCTTAATTACATTTGATTTTTCTTCAGAAGAGAATTCTTTTCCACGGTCATATTTTTATGGGAATTTTAATGAGTCACTTGGCATGACATTAATCACTGAAGTTTTAAAGTGTCTTCAAATTGTATTTTCCTTCCTCTTGAATACCAGCCACACATTTTTGTTTACAGTGAAATGCTAGGAAAAAAAAATCATTCAGCCTATTTTCCTCAGTACTAATTGGAGGTTTATTTTTGCTTTATTTGCTTACAATTGAATCAAACAAAAACCTCCATCCCTTTTTCATGGTGCTGCTAATTGAATTGAGTGGGTTATAATGATATTACTGTACATACACAAATGAACATCTTTTAAATAAATAAATGAACATTAAAAGTGTGTCTCTAAGGACAGAGACCAACTAGTTGTCTGCATACTTTTCTGAAAACTTTTTATATCTTTTCTCAAATAAATGTGCACAGTTTATTTCTGCATTCAGTTTAACACAGAAATCAGCCAAAGGAAGTACTGCTGTAAAGACTCAAGAATGGGATTTTCCAGACAACCAAGGAAGTTGGAATGCCTATTTGTAACGGAATTCTCTTGGGATTTTGGCACTTAATTTCTACAGATCTCAGGAAACAGCACTGCAGCTAACTCTACAACTGGCTGATCTGAACAGCCACAGATGGGACTGCAGGCTTTACCTTATCAGTTCAGCACTTGTCATTAGTTATAAACTCAGGATTTATTTTGTAAAATTGCTACTTTAAACAGCCAAGGTTGTCAAAAACAATTAATGGTATCTGGTGATGATTCTTGGAGCATGTTTTAAAAGGTTCTTATCAATGTAGCACCAAAACAGCATCTTGCTGCTTCATCTACATCAAGATGAACCATTGATGCTGATCTCTCAGGTTCCTCTGTAGGGTGTTGGAGGGGGACGGGGGGGGATGTTGTGGTGAACTATATCTGATGTTTACATGGGGTTCTTTAGTTGCGCTGAATTTATATAATGGTTGCACTAAGTAGCTGTATTCTTTCCCCACACTGCCCGTGGTGGAGGGTCCCCTTTGCCCCTATCCGTGAAAGGTAGTCTGTTCCTGTGGTCCCATTGGTCAAGGGTCTCCTCCCAGGGTCCTCCTCCCCCCNNNGGGGGGGGCATATTTCTTTTGATCTGTAAAATTTTTTGTTCAGCTTATGTGTTTTTAGAGACAAGTTTTGCAAATTCATAATCTCATTTAATCCCTACTTAAGTGTAGTGTTCTTATCTAGACTATATTACCTAGATATTTAAAGCAGGAATATGATAAAGACATCAGCTCTTTATGGGTGAAAAATTGTACCCACAGCCATCTTTCTATTTGGTACAGCACTTTTTGGAGAAAACCTATTTTTAATCTGTAAGTGCACTACAGCCATTTCAAGGACAGTCAGTGCCAAAGTCTGCCCTCACATAATAAAGATGCAAAAGGAACAAACTCCAGGAACAGAGAGATGAATACTTGAATTATATAAGAATACACATTTAACAGAAGAAAAATTTGGGTTGTCCAGCCTGGAGAACAAAAAGTTTAGGGGAGATCTTATGGCATCCTAGCAGTTCTTAAAGAGGCCACGAGAGAGGTGGAGAGGGATTTTTGATACAGGCCTGGAGAGACAGGACAAGAGGGACAGGCTTTAAACAGAAAGATGATAGATTTAGATTGGATATTAGAAAGTAATTTTTTTATCCAGAGGGTGGTGAGGCACTGGAACAGGTTTCACTGAGAAGCTGTGGATGCCCCATCCCTGGAATTATTCCAGACCAGGCTGGATGAGGCTTTGAGCAACTTGGGATCCTGGGATGGTGGAAAGTGTCCCTGCCCATGGCAGAGGGGTTGGAAGGAGAGGTTGTTGAAAGTCTGTTCCAACACAAACAATTCTGTTTGTGTGAGTCTATGAGACATGACACCTGAATCAAAAAAAAAATAAAGTATTCATGAGTGGGTAGGAGAAAATGGTAGTATGTATTTTCTGTTTCTCATTATACAAGGATTAAAACCTGAAATGCTCAAGCAGTAGACTTAAAGTAAACCAGTGAAGGTACCTTTTCAGAAAGCTCATAACCAAATGTCCAACTTATTGCCACAGGACATAGCTGTACCTAAAATTGGGAAAATATCCATGTGTGGTTTACAGATATTTGCAGGGGATACATGAAGCTGCTGAGCACAATGATCTGGATGAAGTCAGTCAGGTTATTGACTGCTACACACGAAGAGGGAAAGACTCCCTTGGCACTTGTTATGTTTGAAATATCCTTTCTCTGAACTTCCCTGGGGCCATGAACCAGGCAGCCCTTTGTTGTGGTGGTTCTTATGTGTGCTGTCATGTAGTCTTTATCTTTAAACACAATAGATGAAGGGCACTTTCTTGAAGCTTATTTAAATGCAGAGGTTATAGGTCAGTAGCTATTTAATCCAGTCCTCCTGAGAGATAATGTGTTAGGTTGGTAGGGTTGTTTTTTTCTCTTTCAAAGATGTAGCATATTTGAAAAATGTACCTGAATATAAATGAAAAATATCATGTTAAATAAATTGCAAGAGGATTTGCTTCATTGAGTTTGTTTGTAATTTACTGTGGAATAACAACTGGAGCAAATCTATCGTTGACACTTTATATTTCACTGGAACAGAGATCTAAATAAGATGCAATACAGTACATTGAATTTTTATGTACTTACCTGTAGTTGGATAATAAAGCAGGAATTATGACATGAGTGTACTTCTGTACTGTAGTTAATAGTCAATCATGTCAATTTTAATAAAATGCTCCATAGGAAGATGCAGTCTGAGTGTTTTTAAAATTAAAGTGTGTTTAACCTAATGTCCATATATTAATCCCCTAAAAGCTTGTCACTAACTTATTACTAGCCCTCCTTCCTTGGGTATTTATATAAATTGTTGTTTAGTTATTGAAAGGGCTGCTCATCACAAGTGCAATGCTGCAGGCATTAACGGTTTTTTTATACCTGCACAAAAATATTTATTTAAAAGCAATTATGCACATTTACATTTCATAGCAGTTCAGAGAAAAAAACATATTTATGCCACAGGATAAAGACTGACATATCCTTTGGTCCTGGTTTTGTCCTCTCTGACTACAGGCACCCAAATCATAGAATCATAGAATGGTTTGGGATAAAAAAAGGACCCTAAATATCATCTAGTTCCCACTTCCAGTGGGGGTAAGAACAGCACCTACTTGAGCAGGTTGCTCAAAGCCCCATCCAACCTCACCTTGAACTGAATTGCCCAGAGAAAGGGCCTTGTTGTCCCTACTGATTAAGGAGTGAAGACAGGAAAACAGGAGGAGCAGGTATGAAGCCTCTACACCCTCAAGGCTTTGCTTCCACCCAGATGCACAATTTCCCAAACCTGCCCTGGAAGGGACAGACAGGAAACCAGGCCTTACCTGAAGGAGCAGATGTCCAGTCTTGAACACCTCTCCAGGCTGCAGTCTCTGCTTCTGTTCACCAAAGCATTGTGTTTATTCCTAAGCATGATAAATGAGTTGTGTTAGTGATACAGAAACGTCACATAGGTAGGAAAGCCTTTACATTGCTCCTGCCTGCTCTAGTGGTAATAATTTCACCCATCAGACAAAAACTGCACAGAAAGCTTTTTCACACTATTCTTCAAATGATGTGAAGCTGGAGCTGCACAAAGCCAAGGCACAGATCTGGTGACACAGGTGCTGCTGGCAGGAAGTCCCAGGCACAAGCTGAGCAACTTTTGTTGTACTCTTTTGAAGAAAAGATGCTGTCTCATTTGTTTTCACCTCCCTTTGCTGAGACTAAATGGTTTCATTTCCTAAGGCACCAAGACTCCCTGGCTCCTACTGACTTCAGCTGGAACAACATCTGTGTTTCCCTTCTGGGGCTACAGTGTCACTTTCCCAGGGTAGAAAACTAACTTCAGGCACATAGATACACAAACTCTTCCCTTAGTTTCTCTTCCACTGAAAATATAATTCCTTAGTGATCTTTCCTTCCATAGCTGACAAGAAGTTAACCTGGACATTAATCACATTAATATTTGTTCCCTTGGGTACACAGCTCTAAGACAGAGAATTAATCATTCGCTAAAACCTCTGGCTTGGCCAAAGGACCTCAGCACAATGTCCTGGTTATAGACATTTGGTGTGACATGGATTTAATGACAATGAACACACATGTCTTGTCAGCTGACTCAATTTCCCCTTGGAAATGACTGCAGTGTCTATACAGATACCAGGATCTGTTTGGAGACACTGTGGGTGGCTGGCGCTGTGAAGTGCCAACACTGCTGGCCATCTCCTTTTTCCTGTTGTTTGCAACTCGTAGCAGAAATCCATAACCTTGGAGCTCCAGGTATCAGACACCTGCATGCAGACAGAGCTCCCCTCACTTCTTTGATCATGCAGTTGATCCAGAATAGTTCCTCTCATGCTGCACTGCCAATAGAGTGTGAAGTGCAATGTGATCTTATCAAGTCCCTCTGCTAAATATTGCTCCCAGAAAAACCACCACCTCCCCAAGAGCAAACTGAAGATGCCATTAGTATAATCAAAGCTGCAACCAATCACTGTGGCTTAGGGCCTTGTCACATTAAGCAACACAAAGCAGATAGATGAGGTACTATATTTAAATACAAGGAGATATATATGAATAAAGAAAATCATTAGTAGCCAAGGCAACTAATTGTGATGGAACTTTTTGTTCATAACAAATACCAAAATAAGCTAAAAACGTGAAGAGACCGAAAAAAACCCCAAACAACCACCCAGCCGCAAAGTACACTGTTTAGTAAAAACACTCCTTAATAGTACTTGAAGTGTCACATTTCCACCTACACACAGAAAAATGAGGAAATTGAAGGACATATGGACTGCCCTGCTGTTCATGGCAAGGGCCTAGACAGCAGTGGCAGGACAGAGAGACAAACAGAGTGGTTGTGTATCCACCTCATTCCCTGATGACTTCTGTCCTGGCTCCCACTAGTTCCTTGACAAGGGGATTCATCTGCATTGACAATAATTTTCATTTACAGATGCCTAAAGAATGCTAAGAGCAAGCCCTGTCCCCTCAGTGCTCTAACAGTCTTTTGTCCTTCCCTTCCCTTCCCTTCCCTTCCCTTCCCTTCCCT
>VXBU01017118.1:311374-408392 GCA_013400315.1 Bombycilla garrulus | reverse complement strand
CCCTTCCCTTTATCCTATCCTATCCTATCCTATCCTATCCTATCCTATCCTATCCTATCCTATCCTATCCTATCCTATCCTATCCTATCCTATCCTATCCTATCCTATCCTATCCTATCCTATCCTATCCTATCCTATCCTATCCTATCCTATTTCTATTCTTTCTAATCTTTCTTCCAAGCATTTTTCCCTTGAACTCATGCAGATTTGCACACAAGCACCCCTTCTAGGGAGTTGTGCAGGTCTTCTATCATTCCATGAAGAATCATTTCCCATTTCACTCTGTCTCCCATGATCCTTACCCAATGGCCCCCATTCTTTTATGGGAAGAGGGTGACGAGCCAATTGCTCTGTTATTTACTCTTCTATAGCAAATTCTCTGCATGTTCAGAGGTTTTAACCATTCTCTGAGAATATGTTTGTGAATAGGAATGACACAAGGTTGCTGTAAAGGAGGCTATAGTGCATATCACACAGAGACACAAAACCATCAGCAAGGTGCAGGCAGGATATGGCAGCCCTGAATCAGAGCAAGGTGCCAAATGGCATAATGATGAGAAAGGTGGTTTGCACATCTAAATGGGTCCCGCTTCTGCACAATTACCATTCAAAATGGGATACAGATTATTAGAAGATCTGGGTGAAGGGCTTGTGGTGCTGCAGAGGAGATGCATTCAGAAACCCAGGGACCTGCTGCCAAGCTTGTGGCTCACTGCTGTACCTCTGTGAAGTCCCTCTGGGCACTTGAGTTTCTTAAGTTAGAATGTAAATACCAGTCAAAGGAGCCAGGAGCCCAGTTCCATGTGATATTAGACAAGTGTTTATGTCTGGTTTTGGTACTGCCAGTCCCACATGTGCCCCAGGACAACATTGACTCACAGAAACACAGAATATGCCAAGTTGGAAAGGACCCAAAAGGGTCTTTGAATCCAACTCCTGACCCTGCACAAGACAGCCCCAAGAGTCACACCATGTGCCTGAGAGTGTAGTCCAAATGCTCCTTGAACTCTGTCAGGCTTGGTGCTGTGACCACTTCCCTGGGGAGCCTGTTCCAGCGCCCAACCACCCTCTGGGGGAAGAACCTTTTCCTAATATCCAATCTAAACCTTTCTTGATACAACTTCAGGCCATTCCCTCAAGTTGTGTCGCTGTCACCACAGAGATCAGCACCAGCCTGTCCTCTTCCCCTCATGAGGAAGCTGTAACTGCAATGAGGTCACACCTCAGTCTCCTCCAGGCAGAACAGACCAAGTGTCCTCAGCCACTCCTCATGTGGCTTCCCCTCCAGAGCCTTCACCATCTTTGTTACCCTCCTTTGGACACTCTCAAATAAACTTAATGTCTTTTTTTCATCGTATTGCCCAAAACCACACACACTATTCAAGGCGACACCACCCCAGCTCAGAGTAGAATGGGACAGGCCCCTCCCTTGCCCAGCTGGCAGTGCTGTACCTGATGGCCCCAGGAGAGGGTTGATCCTCCTGGGCACTGCTGACTCATATTCAACTTGCTATCAACCAGGACCTCCAGGTCCCATCCCACAGATGCTTTCCAGCCTCTCATTCCTCAGTCTGTCCATACATCCATGGCTGCCCCATGCAGCCCCACCTGCAGAATCTGGCTCTTGCCCTTGTTGAATTTCATATGTTTGGTGATTGCCCATCTCTCACTTTGTCAAGGTTTCTCTGCTAAACAGGAAAAAAATGCCTGGAAATTCTGTTTTCAATGTCTCTTGGAGGCTACCTGCCTCATGCTTTTTTCTTCCCCTCAACAGACTGAAAACTCTGCTGCTGCCCAGAAGGGGGATCTGATATGAAATAGTGGTGAGAAATGTGAATGCTTGAAGCAGCTTCATTTTTTTTACCTGCCTTAAAATATCTGCTGCCAGACCCAGATACAATCACAGCTGAGAGTACAAGGCTTCCTCAAAAGAAAAAATAACACAGGGAAATATCACCCCTGTTTGCGACTATCTAAAAGGGGATATTTTCCAGTGGGAAAAAGGGGTAGGAACAGTTTAAAAGAAAACGATTGTTTCATCAGTGATTATTGTCCTAAGACTCGATTCTATCAGACCCCAGCCCCAGCTTTCACTGACCACTGCCTGCCTACCCGCATAATAATTCCTATTATTCCTCCACTCCTGCTCTGAACATGTATTCCTTCAAATCTGGTGTAGAGAGCTGCACAAAGTGTTCTCAGGCAATATTTCACCGGTGTTTTAAGTCACAAGGTTTGCATCTGGCTATGGGGAATTAATACCCTCTTCTGACTAATATGTCTTACCATGTGTTTGCTTTTCCATGCCTTCATCAAATTGTTGACTTGTACCCCAGCTTTACTAGTCAGAGCCTTTTTCCCCTCAACAGGCACTCTTACTGTCTAATTCTTTGCTTTCTTACTCCTGCCTCTCACTTTTTCTCCTTAAAAATCCATACTGTATCTATAAATGCAGCTCCAAAGGTGAACCTGAAGCAAACCAGCCACACTCAAAGCAAGTGCATTTCTATATTTAGCAGCAAACATTTCGGTTCTGCTGCTGCAGAGTCTTTTTGAAGAGCTGCATCTTCAAAGAGGTCTTCACAGAGCCACTGAGCCAGAAAGTATTGAAGGGGTGTTGTCTGCGACTCAGCGTTGTCAAGCTTTTAATTCGTAAGCTTATAGCCGGAGGCAGAGCGCAGGGACATTTGCATGGTTATATCTGTTTCTTTTCTTCCTCAAAATTGAAAAGAAGGAACACAGGGTGAAAAATTAATGCCAGAGCTAAAAAAACCCCCAGTGCCTGCCTGTAATAGTACTCTCTCTCTTTACCATATACATTTTTTAAATAAGCACCGAGACACATTTCATGTCCGTTGCCAGAACTGGTAGCTTTTAACACCCGTTTGAGACTTTTTTCCCCCAAATAGATGTGAATATCTATATCCATCCTGCTTATAGCAATATAACCACATTCAATTGCATTCTGCTTACTTAAAACTGCCCTTGACTCTTCTGCTGGTGGGACCAGACTTTATATTCACTCCTGACTGATCTCACTGAGAGTGCTACATAAGCCCAGCCAAACCCCCTCAGGAGAGGCTCTAGATGTTGGAAGATGTCTCCTTGACATATGCAGTGTGCAAACAGGGTCATAAACCCTGGCCTTCACAATTTATTGATTTCAATATAATTTATAGATTTTTATCAACATCCATGGGATATCCTTTGTGAAGACACCTTTTCTGATCTGATACCTTTTCTTTATTTTCAAGAAGTTTTGGGTTCGCTATTCTGAAGATATGAACAGGGCAGTTCTAAAACAATGTTAAAAACACATGATGGCCTCAGCACACTCCACATTGAATAAGATGGAGGATGAAAGTGAGAATTAAAAATATTGTTACTTCTGGAGAAATTAATAGTGTAGAAGATTTTAATTCTCAGATGGTTTTAAGGAGATAAGCTTGTGTTGCTGCAAATAATTTGCATAGTGGTTGTAGGTCTCAGACACAAAGAGCATAAACTGACTGTAAATACTCTGAAACATAAATAATTTTATATTTACTAGTTAACAGCTAGTTAAAGAGAACAACAAATTTTATATTTTCAAGTAAACATTCTCTGAGGTTTTTCACAGTGACAGGCATTTGATTTTTAAAGTATCACATATATTTTCTTTTTTCTAATTTTATTCCCCTATTTAATAATTGCACCATTTTTTTACTTCCCTTTCAACTGTCACCCCAAATGTGGCTGGATTTGAGCAGAATAAAGATATTTTTACATCTCCCATATCCCAGTGAAGCACCATCTTTGACTAAGTGTCCATCGATGTCAATGAGACTTTTGCCTGGGTAAGGATTTCACTGACATCCCAGGATTTGTTTCACAGCTGGCAAGGCACTCCACAGGCTTTGCAGGCAAGTAGCAGTGCCACTACAAAGCCAGGATTATTGGCTCAAAAACCCTTTTCTCAAGGAAAAGAGCGTTTCCCTGGATGTAAGAGCTTTGAGGAGATTTTGGGCTTTTCAGACCCATTTTTAGCTTTTGCCATGGTTCAGGTGAGGGATGTACCACTCATGATTGTTGAGAGGTCTTCCAGCAGGAGAATGGTGAAATTGGGGGTCATATGCCAGCAAACCAGCCTAGATATGTCATTATTCGGACCCATTTCCAGTTGCTTGTGACAGGTGATGGAGAGCGGGCCATGCCAGCAGAGTGACTTTCATGGTGCCTGCTTTAAAGAAGTTCTGTTAGTACCCAGCTATTTTTCACTTTCCTGTCCTGTTGTCAAATGTAAGTCAATGGGTAGAGAAGGCAGGAGGAAATTTCCCTGTTGTCCTATGGATGATTTGTGGCTCTTTCATCTTAAAACCTACACTTGACCCCTAAAACAAAGAGAATATTAAGCTTGATGAACCAATGCTCTAAGCTGACCTGTGTTGTTCTGCAAAGATAGGAATTTGCTGGTATTTTCAAATGCAGAAACATCTGCAGAAGTGGGTGGAAGGGAAGTGCTTTGGGTGCACAGATAATTATTGGGATTGTTACATGATAGATGAGGTTATTTTCTCAGTTCTGTGTACGAGTTCATAATGAGTCTAATCCCCTGAAGTGATTTGACATCCAGTTGCTGCAAGTAGAAGGAAAGATCACTGCTGCCTGTCATACAGAATATTCAATGGCCTTTTCACTCCAGAGAGGAAAAGAATGAAATTTTTTTCAATATTAATTTCTTTTTCCCTGCCCTGTAAAAGATAAGGAACAACACCAGCAAATTTCTGTTTACAAGATAAAGTAGGTGCTGGATAGGATTTAGGTGCCTACACTTCACCCTTGTGATTCCAAGTGTGTCACTCTTCAAATAATTTCATAAACACTTCAATTATAAAGAGGGTTTCTTTTTCTTTATTTCAAGATTTTTTTTTTGATGATGAATCTCATCTACTTTAAAAAGTAATTGAAAAGAATATAAAATGTTTTAATTGATCTGGTACTCAATGGAAAGACACACATATACAGTGTTCTTCAAATCCATTAAAAGTGACAAGCAAAAAGGGAGAATTTTCTCCCTATCATAGATCAATATTTTGAATTCATTGTCCTTGGCTTTGTTAAAATGCTTTTTATCTCCTGTTACCTTACTTTTATGCTTGGAACGAGGCATTATTTCTGAAATTCAAGTAGATAAAGTTATTGAGTGTACCCAGTGTGAGTGGAGAGCATAATAGCAAACTATAAAAGTAGAAAATGTGTTTATATGAGTTATGTCACAGCTCCCCCCATATCCTCTACCCCTTCTGGAGGACAGCACCAGCTCCAGATTAAATCACACTGCTGAATGTACTTGAGCCCACTCATGGTTATAAGGTGCTTGTTCTCCTCCATCTTGTTACTGACACATTGCACTGGCATATTTCTGGCATATTCTATGTCCTATGATTCTTTGGAATTTAAGAAGATGATTGAGTCCTGGCATGTTGATAAAAACGTCCACCAATTTCACAGAAAATTCAATTAAATTGACATCTGTTGCACCAAGTTTCATAATCAATGGCAGCTCCTCCACAGTAGTTTCAGGTCAATAGTGCTGTTAGAAATTGCTTTAGACCACCAAAAAAACCCTGTTGCAGCAGAACTCCCACATTTTCTTGACTTAGAACCCATGCCATCTCTTGCCACTTTCCCATTTAAGTTACATAATTTTGATGAGGAGCCAGTTACATGTCGTAATGTTCTGGTTTAACCTCAGCTGGCAACTCAGCCCCTCACAGCTGCTCCCTCACTCCTCCACAGTGAAATGAAGGAGAGAATTGGGAGGCTAAAAGTGAGAAAACACGTAGGTTGAGGTAAATACAGTTTAATAGGTAAAGTAAAAGCCTCATGGCCTCTCATAGCAAAATAAGGAATTAATTCACCACTTCCCATGGGCAGGCAGGTGTTCAGCCATTTCCAGGAAAGCCAGGCTCCATCACACCTAAGAGGGATTGGGGAAGACAAACGAGGTCATTCTGAGCATCCCTCCTTCCCATCACCTTTATCTATTGGAGGCAAACTACTGAGTGGTGGCCTCTGATGTCTAATGTGGGACTTGGAAAACTATCCATGCATTTTTTTTCAGAGATATTACTGCAATTCTTCATGGGACTATTTGTCAAGGTTGTCCACAGTCATACCAATCTGCAGCTTCTGGGAAGCATTTTCAGCATGCCTTGTAAATCACAAGCATTTTTCAGTTATTTTCAAAGAGAACTCTTTCTGATTTGAAAACCCTTTGTAAGTTTCTTCCCATAGAAAAGGTATACAACATCAATGTTTTATCCAATAAAATGGATCAGGGATCCTGGTGAAATTTTGGCTTAGCCAAGGTGTGATTGTCACTGGACCTTTTCTCTTTGAACAAAGCAGAG
The DNA here is from genome assembly GCA_013400315.1 of Bombycilla garrulus. Lineage (NCBI taxonomy): Eukaryota > Metazoa > Chordata > Aves > Passeriformes > Bombycillidae > Bombycilla > Bombycilla garrulus. The sequence goes on along the minus strand of VXBU01017118.1, from coordinate 402,000 downwards.
AAACTCAAAGAGACAGCTCATCTATGACTGTGGTTCAGATCTGCCTTCACACAAGGTAACAGATAGAAACAGCAGGTTTATGTCACTTTCAGCATTCTCTCTTATCTCTTTAAGATCCAGAAGAACAATAGCTTCATTGTAAAGAACTCCCTGAAATTTAGATCAGAGATATATCTGAAGGTTAAAATCACTACATATTCAGACAGGATGTCCTTGAATGTACAGTTCCTGGATTATTTTGCATTAAGGCTCCATCAGAACACGCATAAGTTGAAAATTGCTTCCCCTACTTTGGAAATGGTGTGCTCAGATTTAACCAAAGACCATATACAAGGATTTTAGCTAGGTGCACTGCTAAAATTTAAATTCCTGTCCTGCTTATATTCAGATATGAATAAATCATATATTTCTTAGAAAATAAATCCCATATGCGAGCACAATCTTCCCACTTAAATCTGTGAGCATCCTTTAGATCAGAGGAAAACCTGCTATAGAAAGGTTTGCTTGAACCTACATGGCTCAGAAGCTCTTACTTGGTATGCACCTCATGCACAGATTTTCCTTCTGCTGAGAAGTACAAGGAGCATAGGTTGTACCTGGTTTTAAATTGTTTGATAGCACTTGCATTGTTCAAAAAAGATTTTATGATATGTCCTTTGTCTCTGGTAATGATATGTTGCTCTCTTGTGTTTCATTAAGCTATTATTTGTAAAGTGTTTTGTGATGCATTGCATGAAAGCTGCAATCTAAGCAATTTTATGGGCTGAAGTGACAATTCAGGTATCAACAGGCAAGGATTAATGATGCTAATTACACAAAACAATTGTTTCTTTCTTTAAGTACTCTGTTTAGAGGGAGGGGTAAATTGAAATAAGTGAGTGGATGTTGTGTATAAGAGGTGTAAGCATTTATGCTGATGGAAGATAAAAGAGGAAATCGAAGAACATAAAAAATAGCTCCAAATAATATGTATTGGAGTACAACTCCGATATGTCATGTAAATTACTCAATAAAATAGGACTGTGCAAGCTACAGAGCAAAACTAATAACACATCCAATAATCCATTTGCCAACAATGTAAAAAAGTGTAAAAAATGGATCCTTTATCACCTTCAACACTGACTCTAAACTGCAGCTGGTTTGCTGAAGTGGGCTGTGCTATCCTAAGATTTTTGGATGGAGGAACATGTCTCCTGAACCCAGCTCTGTTCAGAGCAATCTGTTGAAGAAGTATTAGCCCAGTGAAGAAAACAATTACTGGCTGAAAAACATCCAGGAGGTTTCCTGTCTCTGGGACAGGGACAGGCTCTCCAGGACCAATATTACATTGTAATCCATAATCCTGGATAATCGTTGTGTTTCCTTCTTCACAGCAGCATGGTAACTCCATGTTAAGTAAAATCTGTAACAACTGCCAGCATCAAGTGCCACTCATATACAAGGTGAAATATGGTTCATTTTTCTGCTTCTGCTTTGCTTTGGGGTAAAGGATGCTCCAGCCCCAATGTGCTGTTTGTCCTTGATGGTAGGATTTAATTTCTATAAAATCCCCTTTTTTTTCTTGAGAATATGATTTTTAATGTTTATTAATAGTGGATTTAGTAGACTATTATCTAAAAGTGCAGGTTCTCTTACTTCCTACGAAAGAGTGCACATGTAGCTACAGAAACCTTGAGAGCAAATGACTCCCATACCACACGAGAAACTATTTACAAGATTAGGACTAAAATAAGCAGCGACCAAGCAGCAGAGGAATCTCTTTTTACTGATCTACATGCTTTTCTCCTGTGATTTCCTGTAAGAATTTAGGTATTCACCAGCTTTATGACAGAGGACCTCATGTACATTTCAGTACAGAAAGTACACAAGAGAAAATTTCTTCACTGTGAGGGTAGTCAGAAAGGAAACAGGGGCAGGCTGTCTGAAGATGCTGTGCAGTTTTCATCCCTAGAGATATTCAGAACCAAATCAGACATGGTCCTGAGCACCCTGCTCCACTTCAGCAGAGGAGTTGGATGAGATCTGAAGAGGTCCTTCTTCATTTCGGCCATTCTGTGATTCTATGAAATATCACTTGAAGGATCTCAGTGATCTCACCTGATTTGAGTGGTGGGCTGTGGGGTGCCCAGGATTCTACAGCTCAGAGATTTGTGTTATCGGATGTTAGGATTTAACCTCAGTGGGCAGCTGAGCACCGCACAGACACACACACAGTGCTCTGCTCCATGCAGTGGGGGACAGAATTGAAAGGGTAAAAGTGCAAGGACTGGTGGGTTGAGATAAATTCAAGCAAATACAACAAAACCCAGAAGAATAGTCCATTTTTTTTTAAACTTCTAGATAATGTGTACTTTGGATTCCAATGTCTGGCACTTTAGAAATACTCACCAGGAGATTTACATTTTTATTATTATTTTTATTTATTTATTTATTTATTATTCCTTGTCATCCTGGATTGAGTTCTATATGTATTGTTTCTTTACATGAGAGAACAAGGATCGATCTCACACTGCACTACAATCTACTTTGTTGTTCACACTTCCCATTCCCCTGCAGTGGAGTTTTACCTGTGATGATCTTATTTAAGGCAGGTGAATTTACCCTATATCAGGCTATAGGACAATAATGTTTCAGAATCAAGTGCAAGTCCCCATTCCTGCTTGTGTTTACCTCACCTCATCAAGGTCTTCTGCAGAAGGGAAATGTTTGCACAGAGGATCCCAGTTGCACTGGCTGCTGCATCATGTCCTGTACTGCCACTACGACTAACAAGTGAAGAAACATGAAGCACTTTCTCTGTCAGACTCTAACTTTAGAAAGCCAAAAGCTGTGTAAGAGAAGTGTCTTCTCCTTGTGGCTTTATTTATTGCCTGTGTAAACCAGATTTGGGGAGACAGCTCAGGCAGGTAAGCACAAACTTGCTGTGCTTACTTGCCTACTTCACTCGTTCTCTTTCTCTCTCCTGCTAGTTCCCCAGGCAGTATCTGATACACAAAAGAGATTTTTCTTTACTGGTAACTGCAACCATGAACATCAATCTGCAAGAAATGTCAATCTTCTTTACTTTAAAAAATGCCTTCAGCAAAGACATGTATGTTTCCATACAGTGGGACTTCCAGTTTCACCTGTTTACCCCCTGCTTCCCAAGCATGCATAAGAGTCTCTATTTCTGTGCTGTCATGAGAATGATTTGTTCACATTGCTCATTGGTGACTAAATCCTAGAAAAATTGAACAATGTATGGAGATGACAACTCCAGTGAGAACACTAAGTGAAACCCCTGTTTACTTTCTGTAGGCTTCACACAGGAAAGATGCTGCTCCATAAGGTAAAGAATCCAAAGCATGACATCTGTATCTCTGATGTTCCACTCTTCTTGTCTCCTACTAGGGCAGAAAGAAAATGAGGGTTGAGCTGAGGGACACACAAAGGTCTGACACCTGTGGTTAATTGACTGCCTTCCTTTCCCCAGCAGCTGTGGGCACAGCTTGGATATCTCTGAAGCATTGCTGCCTTTTGGAAATCAAGGTAAGTCATAGCTCGTGGGTGCAGGGCCGTGGACCAAAGCATGACCTGCTTACTAATAAAATCAAGTACTTATTCCCTGATGGTTAGTGTGTGTTCAATATAATGTGCATCTAATGCAAATTATTCAAATTATTTTAATTGTGTTCTCTCCTCCCTACCCACACTCAACTCCCATTGACAGGGAGATGAGAACAGACCCCCTCCTCTTTCACTCATTAGCAAGTGTTACAAGGATTATTCTGGTCGGGAAGGTTTCTGTGCTCTGCAATGATGTGTCTGACTCATCCCCTATTGTAGCAAGTAGGAAAGGTTATTTTTGCAGTGTTAATATGGAAAAGCATGTGGAAAATGTAATACTTCAAAGAGGTGACTTCTGTGGGAAGTCATTGCTAATTAGGTGGTACGTGGGTGTCATCTAGGTCTCAATAAACTATAGGTCATGCCAATATTTGAATTCTCTGAAGATTTTAGCATAATTAGGATGAAATAATTAGGATTTCATCATTCATTGGGAAATTGTGATTAACTGCTTGCTAATTTTTTAATGATTTTCAGGTTTTCTAGAGTTGCTCAATTCCTTGCTGCTTTCAAAGCTGTTCGCCTAATGACAACCTTGAGGGTATGTGGTAATCTTATTGACTATCACAAAGGGTCTCCATCACTGTGATCCAGACAATTACTGTCATCATCTCTTTGTACTGAAATATCTTATGCTGAAAGGTCTTTATCCACCTGAGATCTGAACCATATTGTGCTAAGTTCTGTATCTCAATACAGAAAGTCAGGTGCGCTGTCTAACACAAGCAAAAAATTGGAAAAGAAATCAGGAGTTTTAACTATTTTGCAGAGAGTTACTTACCTGATAAAGCAAATTCAGGACTAGAGAACTGAAGTTATCAGACTGACAACACTGTTCCTCCCAGCCAGAAATGTAAAGAGTATCTTACTCTCTTCCCAGTGGGTTTTAGAGAGATTAATCTCAGGCTCCACATGACTTCTTTTGACAGAGATACGCACTCCACACAGTCATGGTGAGTACAGCAGGAGACAGGTATGTGAGCAAACTCTAAACCAGATAACTGAGGTACTAATTACACCATAGTCATAATTCAATCCCCCTGGGGCTCTGTAGTCATCTCATACAAAATTCCTTGATACTATTCAATCAAATGCTCTTTTAGGTGTGTGCCCAGAGCCACAGTCACACTTTTGAATGATACAAGTTTTACCCATATTATGAAGCTTTTCAGTCCTTGCTGTTGTTGGGTTGTGTGCAATATGGACCAACCTCAGTAGAGCTGTCCTCTGAGGCTGCTACTCCCTCACAGTGTATCTGTTCCTCCATTATGGACATTGCTGTTTTGTGATCTGTCCTGGAATGCAACTTCAGAATCAAAATTCCCTGAACTTGGCAGATTTCTGCTTCTGTGAGAGGAGTACAAAATCAGATCATTTTTCACAGAATGGCAAAGTACTTTTTTTGCCCCGCACCCAAATGGACAGAACTTTAGCCTCCAAGGACATCTGCCAAGCCATGCCAGCGGTCCATCCACAATCCAGACACAAGAGTCCAGGACTCAGTGCTCTCGCTGATAGACCCTTGAATAAAAATTCCATTAGAGCCCGGAGAGAAAGCCTCCCCACATTTAAAATGAGTTTTTTATAGCACAGCTCAAAGTATCCTAACATATCCCAGGGTAAGGATCTGGAACTCCTAAAGCTCCAAGGCATGACTATTTTACTGGGATTCGTGCGTTGGGAACCAGTCTAACAATCCTCTTGCATCCTAAGGGGACAGATAGTTTTATTTTCTGATTTGATGTATAAAGCTGACAGACACAGCAGGAATATTTGTCCCAAAGTAGTATGAGGATGCCATTCTGCAAGAAAATGGTTCTGCTCTGATCATTCTCTACCATGACTTTCCTCTTCTCATCTGCAGGCACAGAAAGTACATCATCCTCAGGTGTCACATTTCAATTAGAAACACAGCCTGGTTCCCAAAAGCCTTTGATGAAGCGGTGTTAAGTAGGACAGGGTGAAGCCTCAGTATTTTTGATTCCCTGATGTTTTCACTGCCTTTTGGGTTGACTGTGGGATGCCCTCTTTGGGGCACTCCACGGCACTTTGCTGTGTGGTGATTCAGCTGGTGCCAGCCAGCAGGACCAGACAAGCCTTGGGTGGCAGTGGGGGAGCTGCAGCCATCTCCTGTTCAGCGCTCTCTGGAAGCACCAAGGACCATATGTTGTTCCTGGCAGGTGCAATCAGTAAGACTGAACGTAGAATCTGGCAGTGCCCTGCCCTCCCTGAAGCACCACAGAAATCAGAGGAGTTGCCAGCCATTGACAGGCAGGAGATTCGGCCCAGAGCCATCTGTCCACATTACTTTCTGCTACTGCTGTTGCTGATGCCCAGCAAGCTCCCAAAGGCCTGCAGAGAGAACTGCACTTGGCCTCGCAGAAAAAGCCGGTGCTGAGAGGGAACTGTGACAAGAAGCTTGGAACTTTCAGTTTTCAAAAAGAGATATGGATGTAGGAGAAAATTAAGGAGAAGAGGAAGAACAGCCTGACCACCTACCTTGCTGGAACAGAGATATGTGTCACCATATGTGCATGCTGCAGGACCTCAGGGGTACTGTGCTTGGAAGAGAGGTGACATCGTCATCCAAAAAATTAATAATACCGGTGCAGATAAAGACTGTGGTATAATTACTCACATTAAAAGCTCAGCAGAGAAGGCAAGTACTGAAGGTGACATGACGGGTTCTGCTGGCCTACCTGGTTTAGACATGATTTTGCCTAAAACACGTAGTTGGACTTCCCAGCAATGTCCATAAACACACATGTACACTAGGAGCTGGGATAATGCTGAGGAAAGTTTTCAGGATATGCTAGGGAGCAGCAGGCAGTTCCCATACACTAAATTCCCCTTTAAAATAAATGCATGCAGGCAAGGGCATGTCCCAGCAGCCTGAAACCCTGACTTTCAGATCAGCTTGGCAAAGCAACTCCAAATAGTCAGACTTGAGAGAGCAGGAGTTTCAAAGGGATGAGGAAAAGTGAAGGATCAAAATTTACATGTGCTCCATGATAACAAGACAAACAAATCACCCCCAAACACCAGAGCAGCAGCCAGTGACTGGAACCGTTCCCAGAGGTGGTTGCAGCCCAGGCCAGTTCCATGGAGCCATGTTCTTTCTCTCTACTCAATATTTCTGTGTGTTTGTGAGGAAATCTCTGAGCCATATGGGACCAGGAAGGGGACACTGGGCTCAAATTGGCTGTAATTGTGGCCCAGGGACACTAGATGGAGAAACGCCTTTAGGGATAGAGAGTAGGTGAGGGGCTGTGTCACCATTCTTACAGGAAAAAGCAGGAGTAAAGTGCCCTCCACTCACCATTATTGATGCTGTTGGCTTTAAGTTTTTCTTAAAAGCTTTCTGTTTTCAGATCCTATTACAGCTCCTTGCAGGCCATTAGTTAATTAAGTTATTTCACTAGAGTCTGTCAAAGCTTGGATTTTGTTATTACTGCCAGCTCTCCCAGGTTTCCCCTCACCTCTCTCCCCTTCACCCCTCATCACTGGCAGATTGCAAAATACAATAAAAAGCAAGATCCTGAGTAGATTAAAGAAGTTATTTTATCCTTGATGAGGGTGAGCCATCTTCCCTGGGCTAAGTACATCAGATCACTATTTCCACACAATTGTGCAATACACAGCTTTCAAAAAATTACCAAAAACATCATCAGAAGTCCTTGCCTAATTTTTGTCCCCCACAAGCATGCTTCTGCCTCCCCATGACACACCTCTGAGGAGGAGGAGTACCTCAATATGGAGCAGCCAGCATCTGTGCATTGTAGCAATGAGGCACTGACATCCTCCAAGACATACAGAGGAAGAAACAAATTGACAAAGCCAAAAAAAAAAATCCCCGCCTCTGTTTGCCTCACTTGGTGTACCAACACCAAAAGTTTTGACTGGGAAACAATCTCCTGTGGAACCCATAAATTCTTGCTTGAGCTGTGGTGTGTCTCATGGTGTCTGAGCTGATTGAGCTCAGAGTAACTCCAACAGTGGAAATGATGAACCTATTGAACAGATCTTTTTAGCATAGTGTCCTACTAGTGTGGCTCCCAAGACCTTTATCATATTTGTGTTCTGCACTGTGCTCTGTCATTGCACCAGCCTGGCTCTTCCCTTGATTTCTGTACATCACACTGCCCAGCCCTACACCTGTTTGATGGCCCTAACGAGCTACTTGTTGATGCTCTAGACTGATTGTCCCAGTGACAGCCTGTTAATTAAAATCAAACTGTGCAAGAGAATTCTGTTTATGAGCAGATATCTATATGTAAAACATGCAGATGGTACTGGTGGCCTCTGAAGACTCTGAATGCAGCCCTCAAAAGAAGGCACACAAAGTGCTCTGATGCACTCGTTGCCATGTGGAAAAGTGTGATGGGCTGGAGTTTCAAGGCCTGATTAAAGAAACCAGGACTGTTTATTATCATGTGATGCACTCAATTGTTTTTATGGAGAGTCGTATGCAGAGGGTTCTGAATATCAAATCAGTCTTAGAACAAGACCAAATTACTTTGATCAAGTAGCAGTTGCTACTACAGAGAAGAGTAGATCAATTCAAATGATGAATCTTTTACTTGACAGAGGCAAAATGTGACTCTTAGTGTCACAGGCTTGAGGCTCATCACAACATCCTCCCAATTCTGGAATAATCCATACAGTTATTCACCTTGCTCTTGCTAGCTGCAGATTTTACAGATGATAAAACCATGCTGCTGTACTTTTCACATGCAGCAGGCTGTTTGTTCTTCAACAGAAAGGGCATGGTGCAGTCATCACCAGGTCTCATTTTACCCAGTGCAAAAGCAGAAGCCAAAGTCTGCTCAGCAAAGGGAAGAAGCAAACTGCTTTTGACAAGGGACAACATTCTGTATTTAGACTTCTTATCAGAACATGTAACAGTTTGGGAATTTGCTTCTTACATTTTCTAAGAATGTATTTTTAGCCTCACTGACTAAATTAGCTATCTTTTTTCCTTTCTTAATGTCTTCATGGCAAACCATAGACAGCAAGGATGCGGGATAATCCATAATTTTCCCATTATTTGATGCAAGTCAGGGTCTTCTTCACCAAACACCATCCAAGGTGTAGAGGCTTTATCAGTTAACTGGCCTTACAAATTCATGAAATTAATAACTTGTGGCTGTAGAGCAGTTCCTTCCAAGGCAGAAAAATTACTCTGTGTGGGTGTATTTGAGCACGAGGAGAAAGCTGGGAATGTCTAGAGGCTAAACAACTTGTTTTTCACAAAGCCAAGTTTTTTATTATCCGATATTGGGACTATGTCAAGTAGACTGAATTACAGACAGGTCAATGAAGAAAGTCTGAACTTTACTAAAAACATAGAGGAGAGAATGAGATGAAGGTTGAAAGTGGCAACAGGGAATCTAAATCCAGCTGCATTAAAACTCAGTTCAGGATCTCATAGGACCACCCAATCCCTCAAGAGTTGACCATGAAGTTAAGAATAGGCATTGCTGCAATCATAAATGGTTAACTGAGTTTGTGATACCTTGTGTTTGAAGAATAAGTGAAAAGCAAACCAGTTTGGAAGTAATCCTTAAATAAAATAATCCTTAAATAAAGCTCTTGCAGTGCTTATTAAGACAGATTCTTCTTATGTGAAACTACTGAGACTTTTCATCATCTTTCTTGTCAGAATAAAGGGGGCAAAATGCAGAAGGTCATGTAGTCTTTCTCCCTGCCCTAAGACAGCATATGGTCTGCCTAAAATAACATCAGACAGACTTGCAAGAGGGAAAAGCCTGAAAAGCAAATACTAAAATTCTGAAACCTGTAGGCTTAAAATTAAGCACTGCATTCACTCCACAGACACCACATCTTAGAGCTGCTGGAGTTGAGTGGTATTCAGTGCCTGGACAGAAGCAAAGGCACTGTAGCTTGTGATTCTTAGCTCCTTCTGTGTGGCTTCCAGCTGAAAAGGCAAAGGCAAAAGCCTAGGAACTAGCTAGGAGTGCCTCATCAAGACATTTGTCTTACAGCACTGGAAGAAAACATGTTTAGAAAGAGGCAGTTGGATGGAATTTAGCCCAAAGGACTGGACTGGTAGCAAGAGAAAGTAGAAGAAGCACCCAAGTTCCAACAACCCAAAGAGACAGCAGCTTTTCCCAGCAGTTTGGGGGCTGTTCAAGACCATGGAGTATCCAAGCTGAGTATTTCCTTTTTCTGTTAATTTGGCCCCATTTGCACTGCTTTGAGTACAATCAGCCTTGTGGCACTGGGACAGCAATGAAGCTGCAGATGTGATGACCCACCCCCATGGCCACACCAATGGTCACAGCACGTTGGTCATTCTGAGGAATGGTTCAGTGTGGTCCTATATGAGAGTGGGCACAGACCCTATGGATCATTTCTTCTGCCCCTCCACAGAAAGGCCAAGTGTATTTCTGGTCCTATAAGGTGGTGGTATGACCCATTCATCAGTGGATCAAAATGACAGACTTGACTGAGTAGGAAAAAACACAAGTTCTGTTTCACACTCTGCCAGGAAAACAGCTCAGCCTCTGCCTCTGTTACTGTTTCCAATTTTTTTCAGCTTCAAAAGTTGCTCTTCTGGAGCAGGAGCTGTTTTCAAGACAGTGCCACTGGTGCAATCTGCTCCTCACCGGATCCCAGCTTGTCCCCTTCCCCCACTGGGGGTCACCACATCTCTCTCCCAGTACTTCCCCATTTACTTCCGGATGCCACCTTCAGCTGGGCCAGTACAGCAAAGGTGGAATGATGAAGCTGGGCTGTGCAGAAGCATCTCCTCCCCTTTCCTTTTCTTGTTGCTTGGTGTTTGGCACATTTTCACTGTGAAACCCCAGAAAGAGCTGGCAGGATAGGGCACTGGTGGCCCAAATGGTCAGGTCCAGGAGGGGCAGAAGGAAGAGACGTGGCTGCGGAGGTTCTGCTGCATGGGTGTAACCATGCTCCCGCTGTGTCTGCAGGGTCTTGTCCCAGGCCGGGCTGCAATCTTACCTGGGACTTCTACTGGTCATTAACGTGGAGTGATGGGCTATGACAGATATTAAGCCCACAAGCACATTGATGTTCAGCAAGCAAAGCCTCTCTCTGTGAGATGGGTTTTTTCAGGCCACTGTAAAAAGCCTGACTGATCTGTGAGTGCTCTGATGTCACCCCAGCCAACCTGACCCCAAATGCTTGCGAAACACGCACCAAGTACCCTATTTTGCATTGCCTGTAACATCCCAAAACAGTGTCTGACTTCTCAATTAATCCGAGAGATGACTGCAAACTTGAAATCCAACCTGATGGACTGTGAAATCCATATCACATTGTCACCCACAGCACACTTTCCCTGCTCTGCACTGAGCTATAAATAGACTTTCATTATTAGCAAGCAGACAAAGGCAGCCTGGAAGATGTTCTACACTGACACTACTCCTGGCTTATGGATTTTTTGTTTTCACCTTGGTATAGGAGTGAAGATGGGGACAAGCAGGCAGGGGCTGATCAACAGCAACAGTGCTGAAATCACTTCTTCCCCTAACCAGGATTATTTCTGGGCTTTGTTTGGGATTTTGGTTGTGGTTTGTTTTTTTGGCTTTTGTTTTTAACATTCTCTTCCCTGGAGCCAAGAGGCTCAGAATACATTACCCAGTACTACAGAATGCATTACACCCACCTCCTCTCTTAGGTCATCTATTTAAGCTCCTGGAATCTGACTATCAACTCCCAAACAATGAAGTCATTAAGCTCCTAATATTTTCTTTCTCCAAGTTTTATTTGTTAAAAAAAAAAAAGCTGATTATTGCTTTGACCATTTCAGTATCTTACAGGAGCAATTATCTTGGAAAAAATGGAAGGGACTTGAATTTTCTGGGAGGAGGCAAACTCTGACATGTCTATAACAAATTCCATCTTTGTGAACAAAGAACCTGTATGTGCCTTTCTGAAAAAAAAAAAACAAAACCACCAAAACTAACAAACCAAATCCACTGCAAAAGTGTCTGATCACAAACACTGCTGAGACACAGAAGCTGTGACCCAGAGGCATAAACTTGAATTTATGTGTTCTTTAACCACTATGTCTATACATAGACACCCTTAGTGCACCTGTTTTTCTATGATCCTTCCTTCTTTCACAAAAAAAGGAATTCACATTAGTAGCTGAAATGAGGAAGATGGTTTGCTTTTCCTGCTCATTCATGCTTTGAGTCTAAATATCAGCTCTATCCTTCCCATGCCCAGTCCCCTCTGAAATGCAGTAGTTCAATTTCTGCTTGGTTCCTTGGCATTTATAACAAGGTCAATTAAACAAGACATTGGCTGTCCATTATTTGTACAGTAAGAGTTTATTCCTGGACTAACAGAATGAAACGGCTTGGCAGAAAACCCAGGAGGGTTTAGTTTTGGATCACAGCAGACTGAAGTTCTGAGATAACTGGTTGTGTTCATTTGCTCTGCAAGCTGTCCTTTTGTATCTCAGCTTTCTTTGAAAATGAAGCAAACCCCCGAATGTCCATAACCCTTGCATGCTGTGCCTGTGAAGAAAATCTCACTCACAGGGCTGTGTGTGAGGGTGTTGTTCCATTAATTTTTCTTTCCCAGAGCAGAGAAGTTAGCATCTTCCCAGTCCCCTTTTGAGCCCTGCTGGCCTTTTCTTTCCCATGGCAGTTTTCAACTCCACAGCTTCTACTGAGCTGCTAAAATGGTTTGTGAGGCTTTGCTGGAAATTGGTTCTTTGGGCAATGGGAACAGAGGAGTATGTTGAAGCCAAATCACTGCACTTAGCCTACCTGTATAAAATAATCAAGGTTTTAAAAGTTTTGGGTTCAGTTTAATGTATGTCCCATAGAGGTAGCATTGTAAAGGGACAGGACACTGCAGCTAGGGAGCATGGACATGTAATTTTGACGCTGAAGGAGCTAGAAAGAAATTGTTAGGTATTACTAGAGCTACAGCCCTGAACAGGCTTGGAACAACAGCTTTGAAAACAGTAACATGTCCAGTCATTTTCAGGAAGTCTGGGTGGTTAATAGCCAAAAAATCAAGATAATTCTGATTCTTCCTGCCACAGAGATGTGAGGGTCACACATTTGTAGGTGACACCTTCTATGGGGTGCTTTAGAGAGTAGCGCAGGGAAATGCAGCTAAGAATCTACTGTACACTTATTCAAATGTTTCCCCACAAAATCTAAATTCAATGACCATAACAAAATGCAGCAGCATACCATTGAAACCTGCACTTCATTTTCACTTTTTGTGTGGTTTATTATTTGTGTTTTGTCTATGCTACTGTTCCTGAATTTCCACAGGTTATGAAAACCTAGTTTCTGAAGGTGTACAAAGCCATGACCAATCATAATAACTTTCATTTGCCAAACCCTTTTTAAGAAAAACTAAAGTCTAATTAAAGTTCATGTGATACAAAGACACTTGGGAACTCTATAGTACACATTTGCTGTGTAATGAAATTAATATCAGGACAATCAGGAATATTAGCAGAATAACAGATGCTCCTGAGTCATAGTAACAGCTGTAAAAAGGAAGATACCGGATGTTTTAAGTCTATCAAATGCTTTGCTTTGTGTATCAATACAGGTAATGAGTTCTACAGAAAGAAAGCTACACTTGAAAGCCTTTAACACTAAAAGCTTAATTTAGTGTACAATGAATAATACAGGGAGCCCATTCATGGGTCGATCAGAATGGGATGAGAGAGCGCCAAAGGAGCAGACAGATCATGTTAATAGGAAGCTTGAAACTTATTTAAAAATCTATGATGTAGTTATAATTAGAACACAAATTGGAGCTTGGCATTCTGAAGCTCAGGAAATTGGTAATGGGATACTAAAGCCTTGCACTTCTCTCTGTCTGGGCCTGGTTGGGAGAGGACAAAGGCGATGACAGCCACAATGTCATTTACCACAGGGAGGCATTAAAGAAAGTACTAACATAAAGCAATCTGCCTTTTCCAGCTGTTCATAGTGTGTTGTGTGATGTATTCCTCTATTAGTTCAAGTGTAGAAAAATATGGGTCAAAATATAGAAGCAGATGTTATTAGCTTCTTCATGACTATTTCAAGGATTGATGATAATTTTGACTTTTCTTTTTCTTTAGGGGTTGAATTCACAGATACCATTCAGCCTTCTGTGGCCAGTGGTTTCATCTGGATCAGATACACCATGGAGACTTCTTAAAGAGCTTTTGGCCAAACATGATGGTGCTCAGTGTCCCTACCAATCAGAGGTAAAAGGTCAATGGGTGGGGTTTGTCTCTTTCCCAGAGGTAAGCCATTCTTATCCCAAAGTTCATCCTTACAGTCAGGCAACATTTATCAGGACAGATCCGGAAAGCTAACATGAGAGAAGGAGAAGAAAAGTATCTTTTGGAGGGATGATGCCTTTGAGTTAGGGCAGAGCAATCATCCAGGGGCAAATATCTCACTTCACTGTTACATTTTTCATAATCTTGTACTGAGACTGTGTTTATTTCCAAGCCACCCATTTCACTATATCTGAACAGCAAGCAGCTGAAGCAGAAAGCAGGAAAAAAGACCTTGTAAAACCCGATATTTAGAAAAAAACTACAGTGGACAGCAGTCTATGTCTCACCACAAAGGGACCAGAGCAGCTGGGTGACTTTTCCCCTTTCTCTCCCTCAAGAGAAGCAGACCATCAGGTGGATTTATATCCTGGAGGAAAACGTGCCTGGAGATTCTAGGAAACACTCCTGGAGTTAATTTTGGAAATAAACCACAGTAAAGAAATTACCAGTAATTCTTAGGATAATTGTTTCCCAGAGTCACAGGAACAATGGAGAGTGGTTAAATAACTTCTTGTTATTTTAAAACATATAAAAAGTATTTAAAAAACATTTAAAAAATCTGTTTTCTGAGCAATGCCTTACACAAACATAATGATTTTAAAAAGATTATAGGCTTAACTGGAGGAATAGTCACAATTTTTTTGCCACTGTTTGATTGCATATTTTTTTTCCTATTAAAGCCTGACTTCCCTGGGTGACAATTTAATTATTAGGGTAATGTGATGGATAAAGGGACTTGCTCTGTAGTGCCTCCCACTTGCTAAACATTTGCTTACAATCACAGCTGCAAAAAATGTCACAGTTCCTCAAAGCAAAGATAATAATTTCCTTGTTGTCAGTGTCCTTAACACTTTCTATATGAACTTTCAAAGAAAAAAGACATTTCCATCACTAAGTGCATCTTTTGTAAGTCAGAGCTATATGAGGCTGCAGATTACTGAAAGTTCCAGCCTTGAGCTGCTCTTGAGTGGCCACGCATAAAACCAATCTCTTCTATTTCATGGGGATTATTTGAGGGGTTCCAGAAAAGCGCATCAAGAATTTTGATCACAGGTCTACAGTGCCTACAAGTAGCATCTGTTCCAAATATTTTTTTAGACTGTCTGATTAAAAAAAAAATTAAAATAATAAAGTCAGTAGATGTGAGGCTCCAGAATAACAACATAATCAATAGAGACAAAACTGCACAATCAATAGAGACAGTGGCTGACTAGAGATGAAAAATCTTGAGCAATAGGACAACAAACTTTACTGCAGATGTGATATTATATGCTGTCATAAAAATTGCAAAACATTGCAGAATGATCTTCTGATGCTGGGAGAGAAACTGGAAAATACATTTCTGTGTCAATAAATACCAAAATAAATAGCTTGGTGGGTGTAGAAAAACCATCCAAAATAAACACCTTTGCTGCTTGTATTGCCAGTACAGAATGTGTGTTTCTGGTTATCCCATCTAAGAAAGGTACAGAAGAATCTGAATTATTAAAGAAAAAGTCAAGAGAGGTGATCAAAGGTAGAAAACAGCTCTGACCCATGACAGTCTTTAGCCTTAAAAAGCAAGTGATGTGGAGATGCTGTAACAGAATTTGACTCAGCATGGAGTCATTCCACAAGAACTAGTGAGTACCAGATAAGATGATCAGCCAGAAGATTTACACAAAGAAGTGCTTGCTCACACAGTGCATAATTAAATCATGAATTCATCACAATAAGATGCTCTGGAAGTTATAAATAGGTTCAAGAAGCAATTAGGCACTGTGTAGAAGAAAGGACTATCAGGGCCTGTTAAACTCAAAGCAGCATGGGAAAACCCCAAGCTGGAATCTGCCTGAAGGTGGAAGAAAATGCCACAGAAATAGGGCAATATCAGCCTATTCCTGATTTTTTTGCTACCATATCATTAGGCCATGGCATTCTTCCATGACCATGGTTAGATGCAGGGTATTGGGCTGAAATGACCACCATATGAGGCAGAAGATTCTTTGGCATCTTCACTCTAGCCCTGGAACCTCAAATACATCAGCACACGAGGTGTTACTCCAATGAAGTCCCATTTCAGGCCTCCTTCGGGGGGATGAGCAAGAAAACTGGAATATGTTTACAGTGGGGACAACATGTTCAAGAATGACAGGAAGGAAAGAGGGGTTTGTATTTTGTGCCAAATGCATTTTCCATAAAGTTCAGAAGTGTTGCAGGTTTGCTGCTGTCTCCATGTGAGTATGAGGGAGAGTAATGGAAGGAGATGCATCTTCTGTGGACTGTGAATACCTGAAGGAGAGCTTGTAGTGTCAATAAGGAGTAACAAGTGCCAAAATATTTGCTGGGAGAGCATGGTGGGTTCATACTATCCATAACATCTTGAAATGAATCAGGAACATATCGAACAGTAAAGGAAATTATAAGGAGACAAAGTGTTTTGGATTTGGTTCTGTCTAGCAGAGAGGAACTAGAAAAGAGTCTGAGAAGGGGAGGTGAAAGGTGAAAAGGCTGTAAGTCACTATTCTATGGAAAAAGGGAAAGAGTTGGAGAAAAAAGAGTAAGGATAATGGACTTCCAAAAAAAAAATTAAAAATAGCAAAATTCTGCAAGCCCAGGGAACTCATCTAAAGGGTCTCTTGGGAAGGTAATTTAAAGGATAAAGGAGGGCAGAAGAGCTGGCAGTTACAGTAAGAAAGTGTATTAAAGGCACAATAGCAGCCTATCTTGATACAGGGGAAGGACAGAGAGCACAGTGAGAAGCCATTACAACTGCATCAGGAGTACTTTAAGGGCCCGAAAATAAACTAAGAAAAAGAAATAATGACACAGAAAGGGAAAAAAAAGTCTATCATTAAGGACAAGGGATAAAAACCTCAGTGAGGGTTTGGGATTAAACGGGTTGCGGGTTGAAAGGATCATAAAGAGTAACACAAAAAAGGTCTTAAAAATACACTGAAAGTAGGAAAAACCATAGGAAATTACTGGTCCATTACAGGTAATGAGAATAAATAGTACATGATCTACAGAACACTGAAGAATTCAGTGCCTTGCTATGGACTATGTTAAAAAATTATGAACAGCTATTTAAGACAATTAATTTTAAAATGATGATAAGAGGACAAAGCTCAAACAGAAAATTAGTAGGTTAAAGACTATGTAGATAAGATAGAGTTATTGAAATTCATAAGGTGTCATGTAATTCAAAGGATTTTGAAGGAGTTCACCAAAATAATCTGTGAACCATTTGCAATTACCTCTGAAGACTTGAGGAAGACACAAGAGAGGCTTGAGTACTGAAGCAGAGAAAGGAGAGGACATAAAGGAGAACCCAAAACCATGAGGCCAAGTCAGCTTCACCTTTATCCTTAGGCTGCCTCTGGAAGGAGTCACTGAACAATCTACAGGCACTTTGGTAAAAAATAGTTGATAGGAAACAGCCATCAGGGATTTGAAAATAATATATCATGTAAGATCAACCACATTTCCTCCTTGCCAAGGCAGCACAAGTGTTGGATGAGAAGGCAGGGGTAGATATGTTCTCAGCTGACGTCACTGAGGCTTTCTTACAGTCTCATGTAACATCCTACAAGCAGTTGAGAGGATGACAGGACAGAGAATATTTCTAAAATGTTTTTTCATCACTGTGAACATATTTATCCACACTCCAGATGCTATTTTTTCTGCCTTGAGAATGTGAAACATTCAAAAATTGTTTTGTCAGTCTATCTTAGCTGCTTTGAGGACAGACAGCAGGACACAAAGCTGCCATTCATTAGCTGCTTCACAAAACCTGGCCTTTTCCCACTGATAAATGTGAGGCAGCTGAAGGTGCCTCACCCCTCTATTAAAGAGAAGATATTTATCATTTTTTGCCTTGGATGAGAATATATAACTTCTTTCTTTCCAATGACAGATAAGAAGATGCAAAAAAACCCCTAACAACCCTTGTCTGTCCCCCACTATATAGGAACTGGCTATTGCCCTGATGAAGTTAATGAGTTGTGTCCAGTCATGAAACCTTTCTCTTTAATGAACCCTGTGCACAAGGGTGAAACTGAGATTACAGACGTGTCTTGGATTCAGGTAAATGCAGCATTTCAACTGTAAATTGCAGTTGGCTATCAAACTCAGAGAGCATTGCAAGGCTCCTCTGGGGGTCTTTCATGCATGTGGCTCATTCAATATTACCTGGATTATTTTGGATGATATTATAGAAAAGACATAGAAAATTTGCTGATAAAGCCAATATGAGACCTTGCGGAGACCCCAGAGGGCAGGATGACAAACAAAAATGATCTTGGCATATTGAGGAATTGCTCTGATATAAACAAAATCAATAAATAAGTTTTCTGCTTAGAAAGGAGAATTCCAATGTAAAACAAGAATTAACTGGCAAAGCAGCCATGCTGCAGAAAAGAAGTCAGGGTGAGAGCTAAGCACTAAACAGGACTCAGCATTGTGCTGCTGTAGCAGAAAAGGCACATCTCATTCCTGACTGAATTGACATATGGATGACACAGGAGGTAATTAGGATTATTCTCCTTCATCTTGGTGGTGAGACCTCAGCTGGAGTTCTGCGTCTAGGATTGGGCATCCTACTAAGATGTAGAAAGATTGGAGAGAGTCCAGAGGAAAATAGCAAGAATAGCAAGTTTAAAAGTGGCCTGTGGGAAAACTGTCTTTCTTTTGTTTAGGAAATCATAATATGATTTATCAATGATAAAGAGAGATATATCAATGGTCTCCCAGCCCATATGAGGTTATGGGAGAGGCCTATCAAGGAAGAAAAATTTGCAGAGTAAATATTTCACATTAGACTAATAGATTGTGCTAATGAAGGGCAGCAGAAATATGTCAGAAAACTTGGAGAGTTCCTCCTACAGAGCTTTTAAAGAACAGGTTAGACAGATACAGATCACTGATGAGATAAAGATGTGCTTAATCTTGACCTGTGTAGGAATAAATATCCTTCCTGTCCCCCATCCCTGGGTGAAGAAAGGTCCTTTCCCTTCTTTCTCCCTTATGTCAAAAAACTCTTCTTCTGCACTTGTGAGGGAACCCTGTAAACCAAAATTAAGAAACCAGAATGACATCACATAGCTGAACACAATGAAAACCCAGGAAGGAGGTTTAACACTTTCAAGGGGTAGCTGAAGGCTGGATTCAGAGGGAACAGAGGTGCCTCTCTGCAGCTGTGAGTCAAGCAGTGGATAGCCAAGCTTTTAAAATCCCTTTTGTCAGCTTCTTCTGGCTTGCTCTGGACAGCTGCATGCTGAGCACAGGGAAGACAGACCCCTCCTCATGCTGCATGCTTTGGATATTCCTCTAATCTTTTCGATACTGTATTGTGTGTGGCCTTGAGAAATTAGTAATTTCTGCACCACACTCATCCTTTATTCCTTGAATTGAAGTCTTGTCACCTTTTTCCTACTGTGTGGCTCAAAGAGTTAGTAAAAATAGAAGCAGATAAGGAAGTTTTCACACACAAAATTGTCAGAAAATAACACAAAACAAAAATCAACATTAAAGGGATATTACCTGAAAATGTCATCTTTACTCTGTAAGTAAAGAATTCCTTATTTCTGAATGCTTACTAAACATATTTTTTATGAAGTTCGTCACCATCTCAACTGCTGCTCCTGTCAGATTCCCTCATTTCACGTTCTGTCTCCTCCCCAAATTATCTACTTAAGAAGCAAGTAAAACCCATTTCCTATAGGTTTCATCTTGTCAGCAGAACGGGCTGATTTAAATCATGTGCATGAATGGCTATTGCAGTACTTTAAAGCTGTCCCAGCAACTTCCTCCCAAGAACAAACCAGAGGTTATGTTACCATAATATTTGTTTTCTCAAAAACGAGAAGGGGCTTCTGACTTGCCATGTCTTCTCTTATATCTTACTCCAGGCAAAGAATGGAATATGTCAGAGTAAAATTCAGTTTTAAATGCTTTCCTTCCCTGAAAAACCCATCTTTCATTCCGGAGTATACTTAGAATATTAAATGTCACCAAAGAAAACATTCCTTGAGAAGACAGTTCCAAACAAGCTTTGCTGAAATCAGCTTCCCTCAGATTTCTCAGATTTTGGGACATGTCAGTTCACTCCTTGGACAGAGTCAAACTTTAGGAAAAGATAAAACCAATTGTAGCATTTAGCTGTTCTCCTAGCAGCACATATTGTGTTTTGTTAACCATGCATGGAAGAGAGGGGGACTCTGGTTTGAAGACTAATCCAGGGCTCCTGCCTAACACAAGTGCTTTGCATTGCCCTTATTGAATTAACATTTGCTTTTACAGCTCCGTGCCCTTTGCCACCACCATGGTTGTTCAGCTGGACTACAAGACTGATCCCTGGTTCCCCAGGACTCCTGCAGCTGAGGCTGGAGCTGTCCAGCAGTGGGGTACTACAACAGATCAGAAGATCTAGTCTGGACGGTTGGACTTGATGATCTTGGATATCTTTTCCAACCTTGCTGACCTATGATTCTATGATTCTATGTTGCATCAGAACACCCATGGAAGTGCCCAGGGATGCTCAAAAGGGATCATGTCTGCATGGACAATGAGGATTGGTGAATCCACTGCTCCAGGACCTTTCAGGTTTAGCCCTGGGAGGACCAGAGCTTTCATGGTCAACTCTTCTATAGTTCTGAAGAAAATTAAAATTATTGAATAGCAAGCTAAGAAAAAAACCAAAACAAACTATTAATCTTGTTGGACCCTTCTGATTCAGAATATTCTATGAAATAACTGAGATGAACATAGCAGAATTGAAAGCTGCACTTGAGTGATGCAAAAGGCTTGGCCAGAGTAATGAGCTCTTCGGAAAACAAAAAGTTCAAAACAGTGGCTTGCAAGAGTTGCAATCAACGTGAAAGAAATAGTTGCATTTCCCAGTCAACAAATCCCTTCAGTAAACACTGGCAGGAGTAGAGTTTACTCAGAGCAATCGGAATCCAAAGAAACACTTGCTCAGGCGGAGTTGGGAATGTCAAATAAATCAGAGAGGAGCTGATTCACTTCTTATACATCACACTAGTGCAAAAACACTGCAGAAACTTGGGAAGTACTTGTAAACTAGGAAATGAGAATATTAGGTGCATGAGAAAACTGAAATCAGGGTTTTGAATCAAAAAGAATCAGGTCTTAAATAATTAGCTCAAGACTTCATTTTCCTTCCAAGCAGGTTTTATATTAATAAGTAAGGTTTAGCTGGATTTCCTACTATTAACTCATTGCCATGACAATGATTTGCAGTAGTATCCTTATTCTGTAAGGTAACACACAAGCAAATAACCAAATAAGGTGAAAGTTTAACCTTCCTGAAGCAGCTGGACATCCCAGGGGAGCTCAGACCCACAAACAACCACAGCACAGAGCCAGCACAGTCCTGCTGGCTGCAGTCTGAGCCAGTTCAGGCAGGTCTGGTCTCTGTGGTTTGCAGTCACAGCAGAGTTAATCCATGTCCTGGGTAATCTCCTCACAGGTAATTAAGAATTGACCTTATCCTGGAACCACCTGAGAAAGGTCCACACTACCCTGCTCATAGCAAGCCTAATTCTGAAAATTCAGCCACAGAGACATAAGTGTCCTCACTGCAGGGTGTTTCACTGGGGACCAGAACATGTAAAGAAAAGAGAGGGACAGCCACTCTCCAAAGCCAGATAATTCTCTTTTGGGTGGGGTTAAACTGGGTAGCAGATAGGTCTATAGGGTACTTTTAATTTGCTTTTATTCAGGTGTTCTTCATGAGAAATAACAAATGTGTCCATCAATGCTGTGTACTCTCTGCACAGCATTATGTAAAAGATAAATATGTATAGATCTCTCACACAGCTGGGAAACTTCAATCGGACATGGTGAAGAAACTGCAATTAATATTTAATATGGAATAAACCAGGTCAATAACTGTGTGAATTTTTTCTGGTGCATTTACTATCCAATGGATTAAATTTATACAGAAGAAATATTACAGTACTTACCCAATACCAGATGAATTATATCGAGTCTTATATTCCCTAATCCTATATTTTGAACATCAATGCCATTACTGAGCAAAGAATCATGGAAGATTCTGAATTGGAAGGGCCCCACAATGATCATCAAGTTTGACTCTTAAGTGAATGGCCTGGACAGAGACTGAACCTGCAACTTTGGTGTTATTAGCATCATATTCAAAGGCAAAGACCAAAGAGTTCAAGAAATGAACAATGTTTTCTGGCATGTCAGCTTTCTGGACACTCAATTTGAGGTCTTTTAAAAAGGTCTTGAGTTTCCCCAATGTATTGAGTCTACTCATACCTGAGAACAAATCAGGAGTTCCTAGTCCAGTCATGGTTTCAACCAATAAAATAAGCACCAAAAATATTAGAATTTTAGAAATAATCAGGACCTAAAACAAACAGGCTTTAAAATCAGAAAGAAGAAAATAAAAAGCCTGGCAAACAAAGCTGAACTCAAGTATCATCTTTTTTCTATGTGTGTCTGTGTGAAGTTTCTTTTTGGAGATGGGAGGCTTTTTTCTTGCTCTGATCTGATTCTCAGCACTTAGGAAAGCTGCCAACAGCTGAGGAGCAGCCACGTTTCACATGCTTACCTTGAACATCATTTGATAGGGCCCAAACCACTGCAGTCTTTGATTGGATTAGGAGGAGTGCACTGCGGCATTGCATCATTACCAGGATTTAGTTGACCTCTGGGAAAATGTTCTTCTGACGTCCCCATCAATCTGGCCCCGTGTTTTTTAACTCAGGCAGGAGAGATGCTGAGGGAAGCTCCAACATAGCCCAAGCCAAACCTCTGTGCAGGATCTGTCCCCTGAGTGCAGAGAGCCCAGGCACTGACCCGCTTGCGTGACTTCTGCAGCCAGTTGACTTTGCTCAAGGTGACTGGCCCCAGCACGGGAGCAGGGAGCTGAACCGGGAATAACGCAGCCAGGCAATGTGCTGAGAGGCACGGAAGGTGCATGGAGGAGGGACAGGAGGCTGCTGGACTGTGAAACTACTTTTCAAACACGTGAGAGAAGCCTTTTCTCATTTTTTACACATTTTTCCCCTTAGATTTTCAAACAGCCTCCATTTATCAACATATGAAGGAGATTGATTATAAAAGAAATATCCAGTCCACAAGAAGATGGGGCTGAAGCCACTGCAGACACTCAAAACATGCAAGGACACCTTGGTTTTCCACAGCCTACAGCTCTGATCTCACAGTCAAGTACACCAGAAAGAGATTCTAATCCCTGCCTCTTCTGTGTAACCATAGAAGCTTAGGAGTTCCACTTGAGAGAAACCCTGGGTTACGGTGGATACACAATCACAGAATGGTTTGGGTTGGAAGGGACCCGAAAGATCTTCTCATTTCAACCCCCTGCCATGGGCAGGGACATGTTTCACCAGACCAGATTGCTTAAAGCCCCATCCAGCCTGGCCATGAGCACTTCCAGGGTTGGGATATCCACAGCTTCTCTGGGCAACCTGTGCCAGTGCCTCACCACCCTCACAGAGAGTTAAAGAATTACTGAAAAAAGCTACTGTCCTTTTCCCATGGGCATGCCTGTGCAGAATTCCCTCTCTGAATGTGAGCAAGGAGGTTACCTGAGCATTGGTGCTAAATTAAATCTTTGTCTGTCATAGATTTTGGTGGTGGCAGAAGGGATTTTGGGCTAGATCTGTACGTGGGTTTGGTTTCATATTCTTTGTGCTTTTCAGTTTGATGCATTTGAGTAAGTGAGACAGGCAGGACAGCTTAGTTTCTAAATGGTTTTAAACAATTTCATGGTTTGGTTTTAATATAGAAACAAATGGTTGTTATGGAACAGGTTCACATTAGTGCAGGCAGACTTTGAAATTATTTTGTGAAACCCTCAATTTACATAATTGATGTGTTACTTATGTCATGAAAATACTTTACTTTTTAAACACTTTTAAAAAATTTTGGCAGTAAACTTATGTTTTGGACTGAGTTCACCACATGCCCCTTTGAAAGAGATTGAGGAGTGAACTGAGCAATTTGTCTATGTCAATCAAAGACTTCAGTTGTGGCAGAAGGATTCTTAGGACAGAATCCTCTAGCTAGGATTGGTTTGGGTTCCTCTTTTAAGAGAACTTTATTTTTTTGCCTCCTGTGATCTAATTCTTTGCTCTTGCTTTGCTGTCACGAGATTTTGTTTATTTAGGACAATTCCCAGGTTTCACAGGGAAGTGTGGCTCAGTGGAGCTGATTGTTGTGAGGGAGCACAGAAAGAGTAAAGGATTGTTTCCATTTCTCATTTTCTGAGCAGTGCAGTGCCATGGGAAGGCCAGAGCTGTTCCTTTCTCTCCAGACCAAGACTTCAACCGTGTCACCCCCAGAACCTCCATAGGATGCACAAATCAAAAGAGCTCCAATTCAAATTTTTGCAGGACTCCCAGTCCCAGCACAAAACAGAGCTCATACAGACAACTTCGATCTGAAATTGGCTACAAACCAGAGCTTTTGCAGCTATTTTCATGGTCAGACAAAGAAAAAATATAGAGGAATTACCCCAAACCGTGGTAGTGCCCATTTTGAAAATACATGTAGTCAAATAGTCATTGATGCTTACCCATAAAGGGTTAATTTATAACTTATCTTTTAATAAGCATTCTGAAAATAGCTTTTAGGAAGCCCAGCAGTCCAATATGTTGCCCACTCCACAATTTTTCATAATTAAAAAGTGCTTCTTATCCAGGTGCTTGTGTCTGTAAGATGCTTATAGAAGCAATTAATTATTTACTAAACCTTTAGCTGTTTATAATGAAAAATTCATAGAAAGCGTGACCATAAACAGACTAAGCTAGCAAATGCTTCAGTAGATGAAGAAAAAAGGGAAACTGAAAGCTTTTCACTTCAGGCAGCCTAAGTGCCTTTTCACCCCCCAGATCATGGTGCAGAATGGAAAAGTTCCACCAGCATGTAGGATGCTGCTTGACATGGGAGGGACACATGCCACCTCTTTGACAGTATATTTTTGAGTGCATTGGATAAATTTGCATGCAGCAGTCAGCTCTGGACAATGATTAATACTATTTCCAAAGCCTGTCACACAGCCAGCAATATCCTGATACTCTGGCAGGAAAGAACCTTCTCTTCTCATACTGACAGAGACTCCCAGATATCCTCAGTTTTGCAGAGGGTAAAGCTGTTTCACTCTTCCCGCATGACACCACCTAAACCAGGTGATTTTTGAACCCTCAGCATTACCACTTAGTGGGCTCAAGGCGATTGCTTTGTTGGGTATCATGTACTCAAAGTCAACAAAGTTATCAAATGCTTAAAATCACTGTGTTTTTTCTCTGATAAAAATATTTCTTTTCTTCTAAAATGTGAGTGTGCTATCAGTTCTTCTGTACCAGAATCCAGAAGTAACAAGCTACTGGTAAAGATTTGCTTGATTGCCTTCATCATCAAATCTGATTTTTGTCACTGGCATTGTCTGAAAAAAGCATCTACACCACATGGGGCAGCCCTAAATGAACACATCAGTGGAAGGCTGATAAAAGCTTTGTAAGGCTGTTATGAGAAACAGAAAACAAAAGTGTAGGAGGTATGTGCAATAGCAAATGCATTTAAAAAATAAAGGTAACCTTCTTAAAAATTACTATTTTTTTACCCTGATCATCAGGCAAGAATGATACAAATTCCAGTATGAACTTGGTTGATGGTTTTTATAGGAAAAGTGCAGGTTTCTTTGTCTCATGTTCTTCAAAGGCTGGCAAATTGAAGTTGATCTAACAACAAACATCCAGCATCTCTCAGCTGCACCCAGGATACAAAGGGGAAAGAAAGGAATCTGACAGACATTAAAGTATTGATGGTATGTACAAATAATGTCATCAGTCTTGACCATCACAGAACCACAGAATCATTAAGGTTAGAAAAAAATCATCAAGTCTGACCTTTCACTAAACACCACCACATCAACCAAACACTAACATTAAATGCCATGTCCAGCTGTTGCTTGAACACTTCCAGGGATGCTGACTCCACCACCTCTCTTTTCCAGTGTTTAACAAACATGTTTCACTGTTTTCAGTGAAAAAAATTCTTCCTGATATTGAACCTGGACCTCTCCCAAGGCACAGTTTGAGGCCTTTACCTCTTGTGCTTTCTGTCTCTGGTTGCCTGGGAAATCTATCAGCCCTCATAGGACTGACTCTCCAGACCCTTCACCATCTCCATTGCCCTTCTCCGGACCTGCTCCAGCACCTCCAGACCTTTCTTGCAGTGAGGGGCCTAGAAGTGCACACAGCACTCGATGTGTGGCTTCCCCAGTGCCCAGCACAGAGGGACAATCACTGCCCTGCTCCTGCTGGCCACGCTAGTGCTGACACAGAAGGCCAGGAGGCCACCGGCCTCCTTGCCCAACTGGGCACATGCTCAGGCTTATGTTTGGCTGCTGTCAACCAGCACCCCCAGGGCCTTTTTTCCTCAGCTGTGCCATCTGATAGATGCACTCTGTACCAATCTCTCACTGACTCATGCTCCCAAAGAGTTGGCGTTCACAGTATTAGTGATTTTACCTCTAATTCTCCTCAAAATGTTAATCAACGGCTGCATGTTGATGTAATTTTTACATGACCTTATTTAGTTGACTAGCCTAAATGTACAAACTACCTTATTTGTTCTGCCCTTTGGTTTATCTTTTGCAAAGATATTCACAGTTCTCTAGGCAATGTACTAAGGCACTGGGAGGTACAACTGGCACATGAAACACTGATATTTAAAGCAGTATCACTCTGACTAACTTGTATCCTGCTATTTTGTTTCTTTTTTAAGCCCATATTCTTCATTTGTGAAAAAGAGTCAGCAAACAGAAGTTGCTGATATTTCTGCAGGTGGCTGGAACATCTCCATGAATTATGTTCTCTCTCTTTTTCTTATAAATTCTTCTTTAAGAATGAAAGACACATCCTGTGACAGAAAGCTGCCCTTCCCACAGATATTTTTATTTTCTATGGATGAGTAAATTTTTCATTTAATCAATTTGTGCCCCAGGTGTAAATCAAGAAACTTGGCTCAAGAAAACTCGGTACTCATGTGGCTATGTCTTCTTAAGTGTTAAAGCTCTGCTTCAAATGAACGTAGGCTTTTCACCTTCTCTGGAGATGCCCTCCTCAGTGCTTTGTGTGGTTATTTGGGACAGAGCCATTTCATTTACTTCTGTTGACACTGCTCTGCTTTGCATAGCTGAATTAAGACCTAATGAGCAAGAGAAAATGGGAATTTCTCCATAATACAGTAGTTTGGGCATTCACCTGGGATGTTGGACACTTTCTCCTAATTCCTGCTTCAATGAATAATTATTTATGTTAAAATGGAACAGCTTCAATATGTATAAATGAGAGAGTCACATCTTCATTACTGGAGAGGCTGAAGGAGCTGCTGGTGAAGGTTGTAAAGAAAATGCAAGCGAGGCACATTCACAGCAGTTTGCCAGGAATCTGCAATAATCTGCCAGCTGTAGTTTGGCTGAATCTTCCTTTAATGCTTTTGTTTTGGACTTCAGTCCAAAAACTGTAACAACTACAGCAGGAGGACAACAGCCCAACACTGTGCAATCTCTAATGGCAAAAGATTTTTTTTTCTTCTTTTAATGAATATTCATTCCATGCTTTACTCTTCATCATTTTCTTTGCTTTTAATGCTGTTACTTTACTACGTATTTTGGAACTAATTGTACAAGGACAGAATTAAGAATTTTTTTTTCCATTTCTATATATATGATTGTAAACTTGCTTTGATATAAACAGGCACTCCTAAATTGTTTTTGCTATTCTCCCTTTCAAGGGCTTTTCAGACACCTCTCTTCATTCAAGGTCTACCCTCCCTCTCTTCACCCCATGACTTCTCTTCCACAGCCCTTTCTTAGTGTGCCATAAAGTTTTATTTTCCTTTTCCTTTGTGAAAACTGTAATCTTGACCCACATTTCATACTGTCCTAGCTCCTGCCCACATCCTTGCTAACAGTTTTAAATCAGTCTGCTCGTTAATGATGACTAGTTCAACATAATAGATCACAACTCTCCTTAGATCTCTATTTGGACACCCAGTCTTCTTTGAATTGGAAAATATTATTACTTCTATTTTTTTTCCTCTGTAAAATGCTTTAATATTGTGATTAGGTAGCGCTGCTTTCCCAGACAGCCAGCTTAGGCTCCACAGCTTCATCAGGACAAGCTGCATGTCCTTCCTCTCTCTGCATTTCTCTCTTCTGTGGTTCTGTGAAACCTTCTGTCAATTGATGAGATATACTTTGCTCTATTTCTTTTCAGACTCCCTTCTCATCTGACTTTAAGGCCCTCAGGAATATCCAAGTACTTTCTAAAAGCTCTCTGTACCATCCTCATTCCCTCTCCTGTCATTTTTGCTCCTTCTATTCGCTGGGAATGACAATAAAACCAAATGGAAACTCACGGCTCTGTTGGATTTTGAGAGTCAAATGTTTGCAGAAGATCAGACGAGGCTCTTTCTGCAATCTGGTTCCCCATTCAAACTTGGGATTGTCTCTTTCCATGGCACTGAGCTGGTCTGCAGATGCTGCTGTTTATTCCTTATCTCCTTTGTGACTTTGGCACTCAGATCCCATGTTCTAGTAGTTTTGTGCCCCTTATTCATGCAGCATTCTCATCTATATGAGCTAAAAAATCTATTTCTTTTGTGTACCTGAAAAATACTTGGCTTCCCCTGACACCAATTTTTAAAAAACCTTTTAAAGCTTTTAACTTTGTTTAAGCTTCTTGATCTTTTTTTTTATTTTTACTTTATTTTTTTTTTAATTTTACCTCTGGACACGTTTATCATTCCTTTTAATACTTTTCATGTCTCTGTAGATGAAAAATATTCAGCCATTTTTTTCAAAGTTCACTGGAAAAATACAGAAAGAAATATCAGATTATACAAACCCTCATTTCATTTCTCTTCCCTTATATTTTTATGCCATTTGATTACTTCAGGAAATTCATTTATTACCTGTTTTTGTTTTTTATGTCCCAAAGAGCAGAATACATAGACTGGACTGCAGTCCATGCTCCAGTCTTTCACTGTGGTTAGGTAAAGATCAGTAGAAATTATAGATGAGGGCAACTATCTCTGTATGGAGACACAGAGTCTCCATTAAATAAGAACCTAGTCATGCCTTCATTTTCTCCCCAGATGCAGACAATTTGGTCAGTGTTGATTCACTCTAGGCTTGAGCAGGTTCTTCTAGAAGAGAAAATATGATGGAGCTTACAGGACATCCTCTAAGCTGTCTAGCTTTGAAAAAATCATTTGACTGGTTAGTTTCCTTTCTGAGCCAGCCATTTGCTCAGTTCCCTGTGGATCTGGCTGAGGAAGGTGGATATAACAACTGTCTAGAGCAAGCCAAATACCCTACGCACAAATATATGGGGCTGTGCTTGCCTTCTTGCCTCAGCCCTTATCTCATGACATGTGTCAAAAAGAAAACCTTTCCCCAAGCATATCCTGACCTGGAGAATAGACCAACATGGCTTTGTTTTTAGAGTGAATCCTTGCTCTTCTCATGCACAGCGCATAGGATCAAGTCAATACCAGGTTCTTTGGCATTTCCTGGTGTGGATAATTTAGTCCATGCAGACCTGTTAATTTCCCAGTGTTATCAATAGACAGTGTAAACTCAGAGGATTTTGCATGGTTGTGCTGTAGGTCAGAAATCAGACACTGGAAAAATCCCTTTTGTTTTCTTCTTTCTAAATTGGAGTTTTTCCTACTCTCTGTCCTAAGGGGGGAAAAATAACCTTCACGGGGCTGGCAGTCAAGCCTGATGTGCAAATTATGCGTCAGATGTTGTACTGCACTTACTATTTTATTATTTTTTTAATATACGTGTTCATGTCCACATTCCCCATCCCTATACATTCACATGTATCCATGACAGTAAAACACCCAGAGTGCTACAAAATCAAGCACTAAAAAATGAGCAAACATCAGAAGTGAATGTTTCTATGCAACCATAATTTCGTAAAAAAATCACACAGATTAGTTGAAGTTGGAAAGTGAGAGGAACCTCTGGAGATCATCTAGTCCAATCAATCTGCTCAGAGTGGGGACAGGTAAAGCAGGTCACTGAAGGACATGTCCAGTTGGGAGTTGAATATCTCCATGGATAGAGACTCAACCACCTCTTTGTGCAAACTGTTTCTGTATTCAACCACCTTTCATTCTTCTTTCCAGCTTCAATGGTTTTCCTCCCATCCCCATCTAGTTATTTACAAATCCTTGAATTCTGGTGGTTTTAGCATTTTTTTCTATACAAAGCTACTTTGTTATTAGTGGTTTTGCCAATCTTCACAGCTACCATGCAGTTATTACATCAATATCATTAATGACACTATCAACATTGCCTATCATATATGCAGACTGTGGAGCCAATTAATAATGCTATTTTGGTTGAAAAAAAAAAATAGAGTTACCTTAATTCACTAAAAATTAATTAAAAATCTGGGTGTTCATTGCCCAAAGCAAGCTAGCATGAAATTCAATTTATGCTCATCTGCTTCAGACTGAAGTGCAGAAGGTAAGACAGTGCCTGAAAATTCTAATAAAGTCTGCTGGTGCCTCCCATTGTTTGCGTTGTGGTTATCCTTTGTGTCTCAGCAGTGTCTGAAGGATCCACTGACATCCCACATTAATATGCATGTTGAGCACTTACTACAGCATTAAAATATCTGAGTGTTTGTTTTCTTGTTAGATCTGATCTGAATTATTGAAAACTTGCATCTGCTCTAGCAATTCCTCCAGGACACACCTTTCTTCAGAGTCCACACAACAAGCAGATGTCCATGTGCATGTGTCCCTTATCCCAGAAAAGTTTTCTTTTTGTCTACTAAAACCTCACCTCCACAGCTGTGTTCAAGATGCTAATGTTGAAGTTTTCCTCCTGCTCTGTGAGCAAACACATCACCTCCCTCCCTCCTCAGTAAGACAGGCCTTGGAAGGATCTCTTCAGTCTCCAGGTCCACAAACCTCCTGCAGTAGGACACACACATCATCTAATCTGTTCTGCAATCCATTCTGGAAATGGATCAACCTCCCTTTTGAAACAAGATACTTCTCCTTTTCCTACAACCCACATTCATCCCCAGTACATCCAATTCCTTGAACATTTTACAATGTGTGTGTCAGTTCCCAATCTTTCTTGCTTCATTAGAAAAGTTTGACACTATCAATTCAATCACTACTGAAATCCAGAAGAAGGAAATAGACTTTCTTTTATCAAGAAGGCAACTATCAGGGTTTGGCATGCCTTACATGCCGATAAAGCCACTTGGCATTCATATTTTATACTAGCATCCATGAGTAATTATTCTTTTCTTTGAATTTTAGAGTGTGATTAATCAGGTAAAGAGTTATTCTTCCATTAGCACTTTCATATTCCATTCATCAAAGCATCAAAATACAGGCCCATGTAACATGTTGAAAATTTTCAGAAATAAAAGAAAGCAAAGATTTCAAGATCAAGGTACTGATGCTTAACTTATATTGAGAGCATAAATGAATCAATGAAACAATGAATAAATGTATGAGTAAAGGACTACAGTAAGATGTTTAGGTAAAGTGCTGAGAGAAATGACTTAACATTAAACTCATTAATTCTCTGCTTAACCAGCTCCTGCTATACAGGGCAACCAATTACAGTTATTTTCCAGTTCTTAATAGATGATTAATTACCTTTTAATCTGGCTATGAAGCTATTATACTGTTATACACTCCCCTGGTATAACACAGTCATGCTATTTAACTGGCAAATGCAGCCTGAGGCTACAATTTCTAGTTGAGTTGGGTCTGGTAGACTTAAAATGTTATTGAAAAATAAGGTCATAGAGTAAATAAAACACTGAACAGTGGAAAACAGCATAGCACTTTTCATTCTGATAGTTCTACTCCAGAAATTCCTTGGCGTGACAAATGTTTTGAATAGGTGTGTCATATGAAGACTTACATATCACCCTTATAACTTTCATTATTTGAAATTACTCCTTTTATGAAACTTTCCAGATCTGGCAAAGTAAAGAGTCCCATCAAGCATTACCAGGGCCAGATGGGAGGTGCTGCAGTTAGTCATTCACAAAATATATTAAGAATAAAAACACGACAACTCTAATTATTATAAATGGATCATTAAATCCCTTTCAATTGCAATGTGAAATAAAATCTCTAATAGCAAGCATCTCCTGGAAAAAAAATCATTTATCTGAAGTTTAAAAGAAAAGATCCATTCTGATCTGAATGTGAGAATGTGATAGAAGGTGAAGTTCATTTTCCTAGTGAATGCCAGCATTATTAAGACACTAATAGCTGTTAATGGGGGGAGATCTGGGATGACAGAAGTAATATTTATAGAAAAGATAATCTACAAAAAGGAAAGACAGCCGTGGATTGTCATATTTCAGAGGTAGATTTTACAGCATTAAAACTCTTGTAGGCAAGGATGAACAAGGTGACCTTAGGGAAATTTCCAGTCACGTTCTGAAAGTCACTGCTTGGAGAGGAGGACTCCTCTTCCACACTCTCGAGGGAGCTGGTGGAAGTTCCTTCCCCAAGCACACTTGAGAAGACATGACTGTGTACGTAAACACCAGCCCTTTCAAACAACAAAAGAAAAATCGCACAAAAGGAAAAGAGCCCAAAGGGAGGAACTGAAGATGCAGAAAGCAGCAATAACTCCCCAAACGCTATAATAAACTTTTTACTTCAGCTATTCTGTTCCAAACATCAAGCACCAGACTGAGACGCATTACACAAGGGAAAGGCAGAGAATGTCTAGTGAAAGTGACAGCACACGCCAGAGCTCCTGCTTGAGTGCAATTTATACAACATTCCCACACTTAATGCCGACTGAGGAAGCAGCTATACAATGGTTCTCATGAACTAATAAAATACAACAGCATTAAATATTTTTCTCTGTAATAGGGAATATTTGAGGCCAAAATCTGGACCTAATCTGAACAGTAAGGTAAAAGAAATGGTCAAATTAAAGCATAGACATCAATGAGAGGTAAAAATGTCACAAACCATTTTGAATGCAAGAGGTGGTGGGAACAAGCCATTTTCACACACAATTTAAATCCACATTAATCAACTTTCTTGCATTATATTCATACATTTTCTCACATAAATGAGAAGGCTTATTCTTCCTCTATGCATGTCTCTCTCTGGACTGTTTGACTCCCTTAACTGGGATGGAACACTAAAAGAAGGACTACAGATAATTAATTCAGTGTGATAGACATGGTGAAATGCTCCCTAAACCTTCAAGTGGAGGTCTGTTGCACGAATAAATACCAATTCCTAGTTCTGTTTCTACATATGCCCTTACAGTTACTGAATGCCTCTGGTGAGGAGTGGTCAAAGCAAGCAGGAGCTTTGCAGAATGCACGTTTGACACTGATATGGAGTAACCTGTGCCACACACAGCCCCCGTACCTAGTTCTGCCTCCCTGAAAAAAGCTGAAGTCCTTCACCACTGGCTATGTGCTGATGAGAAGCAGCACAATGAGTGGGACCTGTCACCAAAAACAGTGGCTGAATCATGCCTTGATTATCTTCTCTCCAATCTGAGAAAATATCAAGCATGATTATATCAGAATGTGTCCTTAAGGAGCTGTAGCAATGGGGAACAAAGTGACACAGTGTTGCTATCTTTGAGCATATAGCAAGGCCTCCATGAAGAGAAAATGCTTAGTCATGTACTAAACCCTACTTCCTAAGACCCTCTGTTATCTCCCTGTAACACTATTGGCTACATTCCAGATGTCCTAAGACTATAGGTCAAATCACCAAGACCTCAGACTATTGGCTAGTTATCCCAATCCTACCTGATCCTATAAAAACCCCTACTTCTGCCCACTTCGGGAGAAGACACCGTTCCTGGACTCCTTCACGGAACCCCCAATAAAGACTTCGTGGAATTGCGCCGCTCGGCTCTTCTCGTCTCTTCACCCCTGAGCTAGCAAAGCGACTACCTGGCAAGCTGCGAGCTGAATATCACTGAGAGCTGAAATCACTAAAAGAGCTGAACCGCCTGATAGCTTCAGGCTGATTGCCAGGATAGTTCGCGGCTAGGGCGTCTGCCAGAGCAGGACGAGAGCCACTCCTGGGACCGAGACCGGGACCTCGCTATCCGGGCAATCTAAAGCGGCACCGGGGGTCTGACTGCCACCCAGGCTGGCCACCTGGGCAAGGCGGGCAACCCCCGGTCACCGTTTTAACACAGGACATCCTTATGCACCCAAAGAAGATCTCCTTATTGCAGAAATTGCCCTTCTTTATACCTTTAATTTCCACCAGACATAATCTAAACCAAACCGAAGCCTAACAGAATTTACCAGAAGAAGAGCACCCATTGGCTGGCTCAGCTGCAGCGCTGCTGTCCCCACATTCTATCACCCAATCAGCTTCCTGTTCATACGCTGTCCATGCATCCCTCCAGCCAATCACGATCTCACTTCCAGCTGTCACTCAGCTGCCTCTCTCCTCACTCCTCACTGGCTCTCACCCCGCCATGGACTTCCAACCATCCAGCCTGCAGCTGTGCCTTTTCCACAAGGCCTTCCAGTGAGCATAAACCTTACCTTTAATGGATATAACCCCATATTCCACAAGGAACTCTGTTAATAACATCAACCATTGCCATTGCAACCAATTAGTTCTCTGCAAGCTCTTTAAATACTACAGCTATCTCCATTTCTACATTTATCATGCTAATTTACATGCTAATTTAAAAACTTTAGGAAATACACTACATTGTTGATGTCCAGTTTTCCCATAAGAAAACTACTGGGTAAACTGACACAATTCTAACCTCAAATCCAGATTGCTTTCTTCATTTCTCACTCTTTATTCACCCTTCATTCACCTTTTCCTTTGAAATCTGTTTAGAACTTGAGTTCAGACCTTGCTCCTCTTATTCTTTTCTTCTTTGTTACTACTCTTCAGACACTTAATTCAAGAAGCATGTGGCAAAAAACACAGAACAAATGTGAGTGCAAGACATGAAATCTGTACTTCTCATTCTTACAGGGCTTACAAAGAATGTAGGAAATTCAGCCACTCAAATCCCTACCAGGTATGCACAGGAGAGGAATAAAATTGTAAGGAGTGGAAGAAATAGTGCAGAGATTTTGACATTTTTTTGTCTGATTTCTTGAGGAAACAAGACTAAACCCAATGTGCTGTGTAAGTGAATACAAACACAGATTTGTGTCTCAATTGCCTGACTGCCTAGAAAGCCTTTGAATGAGATCCTACCTACCAGTCATTGTAACCTGGCCTCACTCTTACTAAAAATTAAGGAATACACTTCTCCTTACTAATCCACTGGAAACCAGTCTTTATTGTTCATCTGCTCATGAAAAAAGTTAATTTGAGAAGTAATGAAGTTCCAGTGCCATCACATTGATGTGAGTGAGGTTGTGCTGAAAGATACACTGAAACACCCCATTTAAGTGGAGAATGCTGTACTTCAGCTAAGTTTAAATTTGCTCCTGAATGTCTTTGAGCTATGAGTTCATACCTCAGTGCTGTGAAGGACACCAGAAAAAGTCAGGCTGCCAATTACTTCCAAGTGAATAATTTATTCAACAATTTTAGATACTTCCCTTTTATGAAGTGTTCCCTGTGAATACAGAAGAACTCCATTTTAATTCTTTATGTTAAAAATTCTGCTGCATAATTTCTGCAAATAGTTTCTGATGTGAAAAATGAGGACATTCTTTCAAGAGCCCAGTAATCACAGTGACCACGATTATCTCATGATCACCAGGTAACATTCCTCCTGTCTTTGTTGTATCCTTTGCTTGTTTTATTCCAAGACTACAAAAAGCATCAATCTTCTCTTGTTTTAACTTCATGCATGATTTAATACAATGGAGCTGAGCACTCTACATCTCACTGTAATATGAATAATAATTCAGGGTATGATCTCTTTTGTCAACACACATCAATCTCAGCTATTATACAGCTCCTCTAAGACAGGCAGCAAAGCACCTCATGGTATCCTAATAACATCCATTAGACACAGGAATTCTAAAATACCCACTTATTGCTGTGGAAGAAAGGGCCATGTATAAAATTATTACTTCAGGCATCCATTATAATGCTTAATAAGAGCAGAATGTTTTCAACCATCTAAGTTAGGCAGCAGTCAAGTCAGTGCAGGTCAACAGAGAGGATTAAACACCTCATAAGGGGAGTTCAGAGCCAGCTACACCACTCATCTCTCCAGTGCTGCTTTTGGGACATTCCATGGCTGTTGGTGTATCAGTCCCAACTGGGATGAGTTTTCAGAACCATTCATTATTCATGAAAAATACTCCTCTCCCTTCCTCTCTGCCCCAATCCACAGAGGTAAGAGGGATGAGGTGAAGGGAACAAAAAAAAAACTGAAACACCATCACAGGAAACCTCACAGTGAACCAAAATAAAAGTGCAAATCCAATAGGAAATTTCATTTTCCTGCATGCATTCCTGTATATTTCACTACGTTAGCAGGCAGGCTTGGTCAGGGATAATATTTGTAGATGGACTAGATGATCACTTTAGGTGCCTCGCTTATGAGTGAAACAGTCTATTCTATTCTATTTTAATCTGTAAAGGCTCACAAATTATGGGAGGGGAGAAAATGTGGTTTTGAAAGCAAACTCTAAGTAGCTGCTAAGAATTATAGAGCAGGACTCCACAGGAACATCCTCTGAACCATTCCCAGTGTCAGCCACACATGTGACTAGAAGCAAAGTCTCAGTGCCAAGCTGAAAGAAGCTGCGGGAAGAAGGGTAGGGAATTATTAGGATCTGTTGGAAATTCTGGACAGAATGGACAGAATGGAGCAAGCCCAACACCAAAACAGAATCAAGCTGCAGGTACCATAGGGTAGTCCATCAAGAGATGGGACAAAGCAACAGGCACAGAAAAGATGCAACTGGAAGTCATGAACCATCACTTGGAAATGCAATTGAAGACACAAAACCTCCCTTTCCTCAATAAGATATATCACAGAAATTAGAAAAAAACCAAAAGTAGTAAGCAACAAACAATTCCTTCTAAAGACCAGGCAGAAAAACTTATATTCAAGCACAAGTCAAATATGTTTTTGGTTCTTTGCAAATACTAAAGTGCCTCTTAAGTGTCAGTATTGAGTTAAAAGAAACTTAGGAGAGAAATGTTGTCCTGCTACAAGGTGGTGATGTGCTTATTCCCTGAAAGGTCTGCCAAAGCAAAGACAAAAGGCAATGATCACAGCAGAAGGGAATTCAGCACTTTCTTTCCCCAGTAAATGCATTGAACTCAGGTCCCACAAGCGGTTAGTAGTATTAACACTTCTGAAACTCCAGTAGTACCTCTGGAAAGATATAAACAACTGCTCCTAAAGAACACTCCTTGGGCTTCCCATTGCATAAATATGGGGACCCATAATATATGTCCACGGCCTGGCAGCTTCTTCAAGATACTCTCAAATCAGGTCCTATCTCCAGTTCTCATAAAAAGTAGAGTGGTAAAATGAAATTATTTCTTGCCAGACAGAATATAATTCTGTTTTCACCAGAACATACCAGATGAAGGCTCCAAAAAAGAGCAATTTAGGTTTTGTAATTTGCTTTTTAACATGGAATAAACCCCCCTTTCCTCATTTCCTGCAGAAAGAGTCATTTTGCTAGTTGGTCCTGGCAGCTCCAGTCAGAACCACCTACATTGCTCTGCTCTATCCCACATAATTTCATGAGCCATCAACAAAGTGCTGCTCCTCACTTTGTATTGGCAGCGAAGTGCTAATTACAGTCAGGCAGCAAAACGTTCTGCTGCCACGGTGGGAAGAAGAGCACACAGAGGTTTAAGGATTGCCTCAGAGAAGAGGGGGCAAATGTACTTCTATCTTTCCTAGAGGGGGATTATTATTGCAGTCAGCACCAGCCCTTAAGGATATCTTTCCTGCACATCCTGCAAGCCTGTGGTCCTGCCAACAGCTGCACACAGAGAAAATGGCTGCAGGAGGCAGATCACAAAGCCTAAAGGCATAGCTGTCCCTGTGCAGGAGCACATTGTGGCTATCCTGTCCCTGTTTGATGAACAGCAAGTTTGGGAATGATCTCAGCCAACCTCAGCCCTCTCTCTTCCAAGCTTCCCATCCATTCTCCCCTCAAGCTCTGCACACAGCTTGGAGGCCACCCAAGGACAGGCAGATTGCATGAGTACAAAACCCAGCTCAAACTGATCTAAAGAGTTTGTTTCCCCAGGTGAACAAGAACTCTACCACCAGCTAATGCTCTATCAGAGGCATTCACTACATGAAATGTTGTTATCACTTTGCATATAATAAATATTCAAGCCACAAGTCTCTAAGGCACTAGGTTAAGGTGCTTAACATTTGAGTACACATCACTGAAAAAGCAGGTTTGTACTTTGGTACTAACTCATCTCTATTTTTAGTCTTAACACAGCTGTAACATCCCCAGAAGCTTGACCACCCTGCTGTGATTAAATATCATACTTATACAGTGAACTGCTGCCTAGATTTTAGAGAAGGTATTTTTATTTTAAACCTCTGATCAGCATAGTACACCCTTATTTTCATTCTAGGCTATTAAAACAGCAGTGCCATTCTGCTCCTTTTTCATATATAGCCATGCAAAGAAATTGCTAATGGCGATTTACATTTTTATTGGAATTAGTGGAAAGATTTACGTAGAATGAATTGGGAGTTTTCATGCCTGTCACATCATTGAAAGCTGATAGGACAATAAGGAAAAGTAAGCTTGAAGTGGTGAGAGGACAAAGATAAGTCTTCTAAAGGTTTAAGATCTGAAACAGCCAGACACATCAGGGTTTCATTTGAGAGTCTACATTTTGAAACGTGTTGTACATCACATTGAACATCATAACATACAGGACATCTCCAGATACTCATGCCCCACCATGTTCTGGCTGCTCTCTAACCACAACTAGGCAAAGTCTCCTATCAACCACAATGTCGTACATGTTGTGGGGTGCTTCAAGCAAGCCAAGGAATTTTGCTGTGACTCAGTTAACTTTAAGAATAAAATTCATTTGCCTAAACACAACCTCCTGAGTCACTCTGGGTGCTGTGGATCATCCTGCTGCTCCAGAACAGAGCAGCTCCTCTGCCAGTCAGATTTGGTACAGCACATTTCCTGCCTGCAGCTACAGTCTGTTCATGCTCTTACCCTGCACTGATTTATCCAAACCTGAAATCTAGCAAAGATAAAATGCAATGGATTAAGAGAATACATGCATTCAGCTACCTCAATTCCAAGGACTTGCAAGAATCCATTATGCAGTGCTAAGTCTGACCTTTTTCATCTCCCCAAAAACAATTAAGTGGTCCAGCCCAAATGACTCCATCTCCTCAACTTCTGCACCAAGT
Organism: Bombycilla garrulus; assembly: GCA_013400315.1. Taxonomy (NCBI): domain Eukaryota; kingdom Metazoa; phylum Chordata; class Aves; order Passeriformes; family Bombycillidae; genus Bombycilla; species Bombycilla garrulus. The sequence continues at coordinate 362,695 of VXBU01017118.1, read as the reverse complement.
CTGGCCTCAACCACTCTCCCAAGTGACCCAAATCCTATAAAAAGGCAGGCTGTGAGAAAAAACTGTATGAGACTGTGAAATTCATGGCTATCACAGCAGAGATTGTCTATGCAGTAAACTGGAGCTGGTGTTGCTTTCTGCTACCAACAGACTGAAATCTGAGCACACAGCTGTGGTGTATTATTACATCTTGTGACAGCCAAAAGCTTTTCCTTTTCCTTTCCGTCTAGTCCTGCTGCTTGTGTCAGCCAACTTTTATGTCTCATCCATCAAGAAAGAAGTCAGAACCACTTACGTGGCTCTGAGTGGGTACAACAATCTACTTTGTGCAACTGGCATGACTGCAGAGGAGGTGTCTGAACACAGACTCTCTTTATAGATCAGTTATTACTCATGGTTGCCCCAGGCACTGTCCAGCCACAAGTATCTCCAGCCAGCAGTGTTCCCAGGTGGCCAAGAAGGGCAATGGCATTCTGGTTTGTATCAGCAAGAGTGGGACCAGCTGGACCAGTGATCACCCCCCTGGACTTGGAACTGGTGAGGCCACATCTTAAACCCCTAGTTAACTTCTGAGCCTCTCAGTTGCAGACAGAGTTTGAGGTGCTGGAGCATGTCCATAGAAGGGTTACAGAGCTGGGGAGGGATCCAGAGAGAATCTGATTGTGCTGAGAGTGTTTAGCCTGGAGAAAAGAATGCTCACGGGGAATGTAACTGCTCTCTACAACCCACTGAAATGAGGTTGTAGCTAGGTGGGTGTCGGCCTCTTCTCCCAAGTAACAAGTGATAGGGCAAGAGGAGTTGAGATCAAGTTGTGACAGAGGAGCTATCGACTGGATATTGGGAAGAATTTCATCCCTGAAAGTGTTGTCAAGCACTGGAAGAGGCTGCCCAGGGAGGTGGTTGAGTGACCATCCCTGGAGCTATTTAGAAGGTATGTAATTGTGGTACGTATGGACTACAAACCAGTTTAGTGGCTGGTTTGGCAGTGCTTGGTTACCAGCTGGACTTGATGTTCCTAAAGGCCTTTTGCAACCTAAGATATTCTATGACTTTAACTAGGTAGTAATGAACACTGGACAAAGCTTTAGGAATACTTTAAACACCAGCAGTATTTTTTTATAGTGTCCACCTAATCTGTCTTCCTTTGCTCTAAACATTTAAAATACAATGCAGCTCCAGTGATGGAGAGAGGGTGTCTTGTGTGACGAAAGTCCTCTGATTTTCTCATTCTGTTGCAGATGTTCAGGTCAAATATATAAGCCAGAGTTCTAGGGGCAGTTGGGAGGCCAAAACCAATAAAAAAATAATAAAACCCCATGATTTTCCAGTTGCAAGATATCAATCACAGTAAAATACTGGCCTAGTCATACTGGCTTGGCAGAAGCTCTTCCCCTTGTGTGTCTGCATTACAAGGAAATGGTTGGTAATGATTTGTGTGCATGCAACACTTCGAAGTAATTAAAACAAACCTCTGTCTGCTGCAGAATGCAAATGTGCCAACAAACTAACCCAACCAAGCCAGCTTTGCCCAGGCTCAGTAAATTCAATGCAGTGAATATTCCCTCGTAATAGCCAATTGCTAGGAAGCCAGCTGGACATCCACTTCTTTAAGGACAAGTAACTCTGGCTGAGATAGCTAGATAGCCCCATGGGCTACCTGCTGTAGTGTAAGTGCTTGAAATGTGGGATGTAAGAATGAGTTTTATATTGATTCTATCCATGAATTATTGCTTGCGAGGGAAATGGAAATAGTAACATGAGTGGATGTAGCAACAGTACCTTGTACATCTCTATTCAATTCCTTCATCTCTAAAAAGACAAAATCCCCAAATTTTCTTCACTGGAAAGAAGAGTGATATAGGCGAGACATCCCTTGTGATGATCAGAACATGAAGTTTGTGATTTTTTAAACCTTCTTGGCGAGAAAAGCCCACTCAACAATGAGGGATTTCATCACTTCATCTGGGACTACATAGTTTGTGAAAAGGTGAGGGCAACTGTAGAAGGCAATGGTAAAAGTTTTATTTGCTGGCTTCTGACACCTGACACAAGAGACAACCACCACTATGAGCATCCACCTTGGGAGAGGGTAACAGCTGATCTCAGTATTTCAGCCTGGAGATATCAATAGTTCTTCCACTGCAATGGTTTGCATAAGGTCAATGTGGGAGGTAGGAATATGCAGGTGAAGTGTGTGACCTCTGGAAGAAGCAAAAAGACAAAGGGTGTGCATGTGTGTGCTTGTGTGACAGGTATTTTCAAAGTAACTTTGAACTGGCTGTTGGTCACAGCTAAGAAAAGAATACTCCCAGACAAACAACTCCCTGCAGAAATTAAATAGAATTCTTTCGTCTGCATGGTGTGGCAGGAACAATACAATGTTTAATGATCTTTGCTATGAATTACAGTTCCTTTACATAAGAAAGAAACATTTTCCATTTCTTTGGTATTTGCTATTGATCTTGCCCCTTGTCTTTTTGCCCAATTTGGCATGCATTTGAAATTGTTCATTCATGCGTCTCACGAGCTTTGATGTCTGTGTGGTTTGGAGGAAATTGCAAATCACTGTTGTAAGTGCACTTTCTGTATTGTAGTAATTGCCTCTAATAGAGTAGGGGAAAAGGGCCTCAATCCATCCCACCAGTTGGATGCCAGTGCCAGCAGGAGATTCCCAGAGACTGCAGAGGTCAACAGAAGGGCCCCTGAAGAGCAGCACAAAGGAATTCCAGCCACTCCAGTCAGTGAGCTGGCACAGGGAATAAACAAGAGGGTTTAGAGCTGTGCACAAGCCTGTAGGGCTGGGATCTTATTGGCACCACAGGACCGGGTGGGCTGGCAGTGTTGCCCTCTATGCCAATGACCTGCTGCAGTGCATGGAGCTCACCTGGGGATGGATGAGGGGTAAACTGAGAGACTATGGGTCAGGAGTAAAGGGAAGACAGGGACAGAGGACATTATAGTGGGATCTGCTACAGGCCACCCAAACAGCAAGATCAAGTAAATGTAGTAGAAGCCTCATGTTCACAAACCCTGGTCCTCATGAGGGACTTCAAGCACTGATGTCTGTTTGAGGGACAGCACAGCAGGGCATAAGCAGGCAGGAGGTTCCTGGAATGCACTGGAGGGACTGCTGGGGAATGTGAAGATCAAGGGCAGCCTTTGGCTGAAGTGTCCATGAAGTTGTGGAGTTCAAGACCCTTAGGGCAACGTGGAGGGTGCACAAGCTCACTGCCATGGATCTCTGGAGAGCAGACTTTTGCCTCTTCAGGAATCTGCTTAGTGCAGTAAAATGGAATAAAACCCTGGAGGGAAGAGGAGCCCAAGAAAGCTGGTGAGTATTTAAGGATCACCTTGTCCAAACTTGGGAGCAACACATCCTGATGAAGAAGTTGGGCAAAAATGCCAGGACATCTGCATGGATCAACAAGGTACTCCTGGACAAATTTAAACACAAGCAAGGAGCCTGCAGAGGGTTGGAGTACAGGTAATCTGGAAAGAATACCAATAAATTTTCCAAGCAGCCAGGGATTAGGTTAGAAACAGCAATGCGCTTATAGAAATAATTCTGGCCAGAGATGTTAAAGAGTTATAAGAAAAACGGTATCATCATAGAATGGTTTGGGTTGGAGAGGACCTTAAAAATCATCCAGTTCCAAGCGTCCTGCCATGGACAGGGACACCTTCCACTAGACCAGATTGCTCAAAGCCCCATCAAACTTGGCCTTGAACACATCCAGGGATAAGGCTTCCTCAGCTTATCCGGGCAACAATTTCCTGTGTATCATCATGCTAACAGTAGGAATTTTTTCCTAATGTCCAATCTAAAGCTATTCTCTTTCAGTTCCATCACCTCTTGTTCTACCCCTATATGCCCATGTCAGAAGTCCCTTTCCATGCCTCTTGTCGATCCCCCTTTAAGTATCCCACAGAAGCTGGAACTAGATTATCCTTAAGGTCTCTTCCAATGCAACTCTTAATTCTACGAATACACTAGAGGACAAATTACAGATTTTGAAGAATTTAGCACCCAGATTAACATAAGAAACAAGTGTGGATTTGTAGCAAATGTGGTAGAGGACAGTTAGTTCAAAACTAAATTTCTTAAAAATATACATACAAGCTGCCATTTCTCCTCAGACCAAATTAGTTGAAAATTAGGTAGCAAAAGCTTTGTAACTTTAAGAAACATTGACAGAAAATTTTAAAATAATCATTTTCATAAACTTAGATAAAGTGCTCACCTTTCAACTCTTCCAACACACATCTTTAACAGGTCTTCTCTGAGGCACGTACTGTCATTATCAATTCACTTCTATTGCCAAGGAAATCACTTGCAAATGTAACTTATATGTTGAGTAAATATCAAGGTTATTATAAAACTACAGAAATTAGGTTAAATCACTGCCCTCATTTCCTCTCTTTAGAAGAATTTCTCACATCTCCCTCTATATCTCCCCATTTATTCACACATTTTCCTTTAGATATGGCAAGATTCATTTCAGCTAACTACAGCCACTGAAAATCTAGGCTTGTAAGATTGCCTTTTATGTTCTTGCTATTTTCAACAAAGAAAGACTTAAAAAAAGATAATTCTCTTCACAAAATAACTCACAGAATCATAGAATCACAGAATGGTTGGGGTTGAAAAAGACCTCAGCAATCACCTAGACCAATCCTGTTGTTAAGCAGGTTCACCTAGAGCAGATTACACAGGATAAATAACCTGGTTTTATATGCTGCTGTTTTGGTGGAATGAATTGCCCTTTGAAAGTGCTGATTCCTCTGTGTTGTCTACAGGGGGAACATAAGACTCTCTGAAGCCATATATCTACCTCCTAAATGAGTAAATTTATTCCAGTCTCTGGCTTTCTCTCTATCCAGGTCCCAGTTCTGTATACTGCTTAGCTTTTTCCCTCTTCCCTCCACTAATTATCCATCCACTTAGGAACTGATCTCCTGGGTAATCAGTTCCAGTCCTCAATCATCACAGGAAGTCATGTCATATCACACTAGTCATGCATTTATCAAATTCCCTCTTAAAATTAGTTATGTGATCTGTAGCTACTACTCCAAGAGAACAGCTGATCTGCATTAATCTCTTCCTCCAAGGCTGCTTCTAATTCCCTGCCTAACCATATTTATGATCAATTTATACTCCATTTGTCCTTTGGTTTCTATCTCTTCCTGGAATTTACCTGCTTGTAGATATTTATAAGCAATAATTACATCCCCTTCTAGCTTTCATTTTGCTAGTCAGAAGAAGAGATGCTTTTAGATATTCTTTTTTAAACACAGTATCTCTGTTCTTCCATTCTAGTAACCATATTCTAGATTTAATAGCCCTCTTGAATAATTCTTTTGAGAGATATAAGTTGTATTCCAGATCAATTGCAATGGCACTAGAATTTCCCTCTGGATATGGAGAAATCTCACATAAAATGCCCCAGTATGTTTTCTCCTGGCTCTGGTAGGTCACAATCATTGTGAGCCAATTAAAGGTGTGCATCTTCTCTCTTTTGTTTTCTGCTGAGGAGACTTGGTTTAACAACAGACCTTAAAACTTCCAAACCTTTCTCCAAATTTCATCCTGTGGCAGTTTTTCCTCCTGTGGCTGTTTTTCTAGTCTTCAGTCTTCATGAGAAGAAAATCATTTTGTATTTTAATCCAATACTTCTCTACCTTCATAATGAGCCCCAGTCATTTTGTCATCACTTACTTCTGCTGATGTGATCTTATCTTTTCTCTTTGGTGAAAACAACAGATGCAATGAGCTGTTAAGAATTAGCTTTGAGTAGCTACAGAAAGAATCTTCTTAATCTAATGTTTCTCTTTTAATTATAAAGTATAAGCTATAACTTTTAATTATAAATTATACAGTTCTCAAATTCCATTGCAATAATTTCCTAGACCTATTAGTTCCTTTAAAAACTTTTACCTTCTCTTCATAGCTCTGTATCCAGACTTCTCAAATGTCTCCCTGAGGTTCTCTTCTTGAATGAATTTGGGCTTTGAGACTACCATACCATGTTTACTCAACAGATAAATTCAGATAAATGTTTTTGCAATATTTTAAATCAATTAATTTTGCACCAATTTTCAGGAGAAAAACTTTAATATGGATCCTATAGCCACTTAGAAAAGATACCTGGATTTTTTTATGTGCTATACTAGAAAAAGTTCATATATATGACACAGGAACTCTGACCTTCCCAGTGTGTGACACAGTTCATTCAATTTAGTTTAGCAGATGTTCTTTCTGGTGACTGGAATAAGAGAGAATGAATAAATTTGTCACTAATCATCCAAAACAAGATTGGATATATATCTTTCACAGCCAAATAATAAGTCTGCTAATCTAGATCCAAAATCTTGCCCTCACACTTCTCTCAGTTTCACCAAAAGACTTTCTGAGCAAAAAGAACTACTTCACTATTCATAATCTTATTATTGCCTCCTTTTATCATCAATCAGTTGTCTCTGAAGTCCACTCATTTTTAATATCTCTTGAACAATTTAAATCTCATCATTTTCTTATTAATTTTAAATTACAAGGATTGAGACAAACCATTCATGTCTTTTCTACAGAGAAGTTGATTTGCTTTCCTTTGTATTTGGAGCAAAGGCTGCTGAGTTCTTCCCCTCCAAACTAAGTCATACAGGTAATCTACTTTTGGTAACAACTTTATACTGGCATTGTCCCAGCTGGACTACAGAAAATTAAGTATCACAGAATCACAGGATAGTTTGATTTGAGAAGGACCTCTCTAGGTCCCTAATCCAACCTCCTACTCAAAGATGGTTAAGCTGGACCAGGTTGTTCATGTCAAGTTAAGTTTTGAATGACTTGAAGCATCTTTTACCTATCATGCCCCTGGGATCTGCCCTATTCAGTGCATCTCAAATAAAAGCATAGTCATTGGCTAAATAAACAAAGAATCAGAAGAAAAAAAAACAAAATCCAAGAAAAACTCCCACAATTTGTAGAAATTTAGAGGATGCTGGGAGAGAAGGCTCAGTCTAACTGTCTACTTGAATATGATAATTACATATGTACACATCACACACATCATGTGTATATGTATATAAAAATTACAAAAGGGTAATTGAGTGGTAATGGGAGGGAGAAAATAATTGAATCACTGCTACTCTGCACCTAAAACAGATTTTGCAAAGTCGATTGAGTTAAAGCAGATATGCCACAGAAAACCCTCTCTTGTGCTGCATTAAGTATGGGATTTTTTATGATCTATCATTTTTTTCTAGTCTTCATTTTACCTTTCATTAAACATTACAAAATGTGTCCCATCAGAAAGCATTGCTTTTTATGGCAGCATTTCAAACTCAGTAACTGAGGAGACTTTATTGTGCATCTGAACATGATTTCCATTTTTCTTTTAATGAACTATTTTTATAGTGCAAGTGCATAAACAAATAAGAAAGTGAGTGGGCAAAGATGCTTAAGATGCCTTCATAGGAACAAACTTAATTAATATCCAGCTTTCAAGAGAAGCAATTTGAAACCTGTGTAAATGTTCTTTTGCAGACATTAAGAAGAAGCTATAGGGCAATTAGCAAGACCTTGGTTCTGGAAAGATAGTTTGGAGTCTATTGCATCAGTTTGAATCGAGCCTTCCATCAAATATTTCTTCCATGCAGCTGTTGAGGAGAAGTTCATCAAAGTTTTAGCAGAAAGAGAAACACAGCTATACAACTAAAATCCAAAGATGAGATTCAATAAAGAGTTTTGGCTGACTCTTGGGAGTTATTAGACCACAGAGTCTCTGACTGATGGACTTGGAACTTGAGTCTTACCCTTACTTTAGACAGCCATAAAATCACCCAACTTTTCAATAACAGCAACAATGAAAAAAAAATCCAAAACAAAACCCAAAGAAAACCCCAACCCCCCCCCAAAAAAAACAAACCAAAGAAAACAAAACAAAAAAAAACACTGAAACCCAGCTACAAAATCTGTCTTTTTAAAGCTGATGATCCCATGTGCCCCTGCTTGGGATGTAGGAAGGGTGTCTTTCAAACAAGTGTCTTGCATTCTTCATGTGAGCAAACAGGGAAAGGAGGAGGGGATCTACAGTTACTACCATTATTATAATCTTGACTGGGGTTGAGTTGAACCCTCCTATGGCTCACACAGCCTGCTGTGGCTTTCTGTGCATATCCCAACACAAGTGTTTAGAAACAGCCTTGCAGATAACATTTATCTCCTTTCGCACCCAAAGAAGGGCTACAAATATGGTGAAGGGCTTTGAGGGGAAGCCTCATGAGGAGCAGCTGAGCTCAGCTGGTCTGTTCAGCCTGGAGAAAAGGAGCCTGAGGGGAGACCTTGTAGTAGTCAAGAGCTCTCTAACAAAGAAAAGAGGAGGAACAGCACTGATCTCTCCTCTCTGGTGACCATGGATAGGAATCCAAGGAGGCCAGTCCTGGCAGTGAAGGCATAGATTGGATATTAGGGAAAGGTTCTTTACCCAGAGGGTGGTTGGGCACTGGAACAGGCTCTCCAGGGAAATGGTCACAGCCCAGAGCCTGACAGAGCTCAAGAAGTGTTTGGAAAATGCTCTCAAGCACATGGTGTGAGTCTTGGGGACCGTCCTGTCCTGTGCAGGGCCAGGAGTTGGACTTGGATGATCTTTGTGGGTCCCTTCCAACTCAGAATGTTCTGTAATTTTCTGGTTCTATAATTTCTATAATTTCACAAGAAAATAGTTTGGAAAGGAGACATTTTCTTCTTGTTAGCATCTGATTCAAATGTAATAAATTCCTCTTCTCTTAATAGGAAGGGTTTATTTGAATAACTTCAAGTCATTTCTTTCATTATTCTGTGATGAAGGAGCCTCCAAAGAGCAGCTTTGACTGTCGTGGTCCTTAGCTTTTCTCTTCAAGCTTTGCTCATCATCCAGAACAGTCATTTCACTAAATTATCAGTTTCTATTATACATGAGCTACTTCTACTGGGCATCAGAATAACTTCTTTTTTTTTTTTTTCAGTAACTAAAAATTTAACTGATCAAATGAAAACACTCAGACAATTATTTGAAAAGAACAACCAAAGTTGCCAATAAAATCTGTGCTATAGCAATCAAATCATGATGCAAGTTGACTCCCAAGATACGACTGCGTTACCTTATATAGGAAGAAAATATTTTCAATATTAATTACTGGTGCTTTTTAACAAACTTGGCAGTAAATCCAATTTTAACAATAACTAACTGCACAGTCATTAATTCTGGAACTTAAGCCAAATGTAGTCTTCCATAGTGAGGACATCTGTGATTGTGTCCTTTGGAATTTGTTCCCTGTGCATCTTATATAAGTGCATCAGAAATATTCCAACTCTCATCCCTTTGTTTTATTTACAGGACATGAGAAAGCAGGCTTGGAAACTTATCAACTGAAGCTGAGAGGGAACAGTGAAGGGGAAAAAATAAATTTTAAAAATAGTTCTGATTAACTTGTTTCACTGAAAAAAAAAAAGGAGTGGAAAGGAAAGAATGATCTTTGTAATCTTCATTTGAACATAAATAAAACAGAAGACACAAACATGCAGAATACATTCAGAGAAAAAAAGCTGCTAGCAAGGATTTGCTAATTGTTGGATACTGAGGTTCATTGGAGCAATGAGTCTCCAAATTCTTTGCTCCTTGCAGTTGAAAGAGCCACTTCCCAATATAGTGCTTCTTCCCCAAAGCTACACAAATCCTCTTCCGCTTCCAAGAAACCACCTCCAGCTCACAGCTTCCTTGAACACAACTCAGATCCTTGGTTATGTATGTCAGTACATACTGATTTATTTGGACATTTTCATTCTGAAAATAAGAGCAACCTCTGCTTTCATGCTGGCTTACCTTGCCCTCATCACGCCTGGGTTAATAGTGAAACAAAGGAATATTTTTAGGTACTGAGGAAATGAACAGTGAAAGAATCTGCAGGATTTCCACACTATTCCTTCCTGAGTTAATGCCTAAGTGGTTCTTAGAAGTCTATATATATCAAGGTTTTCCACTTACACTTCTGCTTTTATATCTTCTATTTACTAGAGTATATATAGTTATTGCCACCAAAAAAAGCGCAAGGCATCCAACTTCAAACGGCCCCCTTAAATGGTGCTGACTGTGTACTTTACTTGCAGAAACCACAAAGCAGAACAAATAAAAAGAGCTGTTGTAAGACTTACTAAAGAGGTTCAGGTACTTGCCATAATCGTTTTGCAGATGGAGATAAGCCTGAAAGAACATTAAAGTTTCACAGCAGAGATGTGATGTGGAGTTGATTGTGTCAAAAGGTTAAAAACGTTTTGGGGTTTTTTGCTTATGTTTTTTGAGAGTAGGTTGTGAGATATGTATAAAACATTCATATTCTATTAAAATAGAACTCTGGTTCACTTCTTGAGGATTTCAACAGATTACCATACCAAAGCACATTTTCTGTCCAGCTTCCACTCTTCAGCTATGTGTGTTCTGTACTCTGTATCATCCTTTTCAATATGATCTCCACATCATTTTTGAAACCTTAGCACTTTACAACTCTCATTTTCTGGCACTATAATCTCTTCCTTCTTTTCAAACAACCGTCAAAGCATAATTCTTCCCTTCTGAAATCCTTCTCCCATTTTTTTTGTTACAAAATTTCTACACAAACTGCTTTCGATCAAAAAGAATTGCAAAAGCACTGCATAAATGTAGTGCCTTTGATAACTGAGTAAATTTAAATTTTGTCAAACAAACATGTTTGGTATTCTGCATTATCGCCATTACAAATTTATTATGTCAAAAGCATTTGTGCAATTTATGAATGAAATTAAACTACTGAAAGATAAGGAAGATTAACAAAACTCAATTACATCATTATAAATCTTAAGAAAATTATAATTTCAAATAATAAAACCCACCATATTTTAAATTTATTTTGATTGGAATTAATAACTCTGAGAAGGAACCATTTGAAACAAATTCAGAGCATGGTGCTGGAAATCAAGGAACCTGGTTCCAGTTCTGGTATTCTGTGAAAGGTTAGTTGGGGGAAATTTGGATGTACTGATCTTTATTTTGAACCTAACATAAGTGAGAAACTCACCCACGTGTTTTGTTGCTGCTGGATTTTGGGTCTTCAAGCACATTCACTGGTAAAGATTATGCATCTCTCTGGTGTCAGATATTGCAATATTGAAAAGTACTGGTATTGTCCAAGGACATAATATGAATGCAGAGAGAAATCCAACCGCATAAAGTCACTGTCATTATTCATACTGAACACTGAAGTTATTTCTATCTTGGGTCAGGCCTACCTTTTTAAAATATTTCACTGTGTACTTTTGACAAAGTAAAATATTAATGAATGCATTTCAGAATAATTTAATCTAATTTAGAGTCTAACTTAGAGCTTTTCTATTCAACAGGTCTCCCTCTTCTCCTACTTAGTTGTGAACTGGAGAACTGTTTCCCAATCTGAAAACATTTCTGAATGCTGAACAGATTGCAGTGAAGAAATACTGCTCATTATTTTTCTCTGAATGTGTTTCAGGCATCCAAGCAGGTTGCGAAGAAACAGACCACGTGAGCTTTACACATATGATGAATAGTGATGATTTGAAAGGAACAGTTTGCAAACAGTGCACAGACTGAAAAGTTTTAATCAACGGTATTTAGCAAAAGCTTATAAATAACACAGATATTCATGAAAGTCAGAAAACACATCTGAATTAAAATGGGACATAAACACATGAAGCTTTCAGCTGGAATCTCATCTTTAAATGGTTGTACCTTTAACATTGTGAGATCTCTGTACTCTTTGTGGGGGCTAAATACTATCATTTCATGCCAAAGGGTTACTTTCCTTTTGTGTATAACATAGGGGAAGTGAGAGTGATTGCACAATGCAGAATAATCCCAACATTCTTGTATTGAATGCCTCTTTTTCATGGAAAGCACATGGACCTCCTAAAGGCCAGCAGAAGGAAACCAGTCAGAGCAAAAGGCAGTGTGCATTATGGGTTTGTGTACCTGCCTTTTCACAGAATCTCAGAACCACAGAACCATTAAAGATGGAAAAGATCTGCAGCATCATCAAGCCCAAACCATGGCACTGACATGTCCAGTCATTTTTAGGGTGACCGACCATACCACTTCCCCAGACAGTTCATTCCAATGCTTTATAACCTTCTCAGTGAAAAAATTCTTCCTGGTGTCCAACCTGAAGCTCCCCTTGCGCAGCCTGAGGACATTTCCTCGTGTCCTGTCACTAACTGTCTGGGAGAAGAGGCCAACCCCCAACTGGCTACAACCTCCTGTCAGGGACTTATAGAGTGACAAGGCTATGTGAATTTGAAAGCAGTGTTAGGAACCAACCACAATACCACTGCAACAGGCAGCAATTCTGGGCACACACAAGTGCCCTTTAATTTTAGGTATTGCTTCATTGCTTGAAACAGACTAATGAGGTTGAAAAACAGATAAGTGAAGGCAAACAGCAGCCTAAGACATCACAGGACATAAGTGGTGATATCTCTTCCATGTTAAATTTTGCTGTGCTCTCCCCCAGGCCCAATGCTGAGGAGGCAGGATCAGGCCAACGTGCCAACTCCAGCATCACAGACATCCAGGAAGCAATCAGGCACTGTGAAAAAGCTGCAAGAAATAGCTGCTTTCAGCAGTTTTACAACTTGACTTTCATTTCAAGGTGAAAGCAAGAGCTGGGCTCCGTTAGAACTGACTTCAGCTAGGTTTCAAAACCATGTGGGGATTGATGTGCCAGCAGTAATGCTAGCAGTGAAACTGGTAAGACATCCAGGGGTTTCTAACATTGTCACAGTTTGCATCTAGAGCCCAAATTAATTCTTACTGAAAAGCTGATCAGAAAATACTCTGACTTTTTATTAGGCTTGGATAATATCAAAACAGACTGTAAATGTGTACTATCAGTTGAGCAGACCTCAGACGGATGCACTTGACCCCCTTAACTAAAACCGGTAGTTTTGTACAGGCTCCAAAGGAGGTAAAGCCTGAGCCACAACCAGGCCAATAACTTCAAGGAACCCACAAAAGAACAGAGAGACACAGAAAGCATTGATGTATTTGAGCTTGGAGCACTGATCCTGAGATTAACACATGAACAGCAGGTACACCCCTCATTTATCAAGGAACAAAGACAGTTGTGGGCACAAGAAGTCTCCTGGATAACTTTACGTTGTACACAGTTTGAGTACAACCCAACCACTTTATTCCAGAAATATGACAGCTTTCACAAAGGAAGAAAACAAACCTTTGAATGTTGTCTTTTTTCCAACCTGGAAATGAAAGTCAAGATAATTTTAGTGAGGAGGTAATATAAAAGAGGATCTTTAATGAAGGCCTTCAGTGGCAGTTATGGAAAGATGTCCACAAAAGCCCACTCCTGAAAGGGGTGAGTACATTTTATAGGTTTAAGGAAATTAGCATAATTGATAAAAGGCACCAATTAGGAGGACAACTGGCGATGCAATTGCCCCCCAGGTCAAGCCCCTTCTCTGGAGCCCCCTCAGCTCTAGTTGTAATTTGTCTATGAGAATGCATCTCAAAGAGTTGTTCTTGGCCTTGGTTCCCAAGAAGAGCCAAGATAAGGTGGGGGCCTTGTACCCCCTGGGCTTGGAGCTCTGGGATTTTTGTTTTTCTGCTTAAGGAAAGGCCATGGAAAAGTACTGGGATAACTAGTCACTAATATAACAGACTACAGAGCTACAGATATATGTGTGAAGAATACAGAGAACATATAAAAGAAAAAAAAAGGCAAAACCTAAATGGCTTCAAGAAAAGCTCAAAGTTTTGATCAATGGATGGAATTTTCCTAAGGCAACAGAAGGAGTCAGTGTCAAAGCTGGCACAGAAGCATATCTGTAGAAAAAAGTTTAGAATTTCTTTCAACAGAAATTTGCCACAGAAATTGTCAGAGAACTCAACAGGAAATGGATTACTTTTCTCTGCAGCCTGGGACATAAATGGTACAACATTGCCATAAGGTTGCCTTAATTCATTCCAGAGACCTTGTTGTGGTTGTTTCTCTCTGCCTGTGAATATGTTTATTTTCCTCATGCTTTTTTATATCACTGTTGGCTTCACGTTCTTGAGGCTTCAAATCATTATTTATGAGACATTTTTCAATTAAAAATTTAAATTTACAGATCAAGTTATACACTGGATGAATACGTCCTGCTTCCAGAAAGACCTTCAATAGATACCTACATACGTACACATTTCCAGGTGGTAGGAATTAACCTGGCCTCTGCTAAACTGATTAATTTAAAATGCATGAAACATTCCAAAAGCTCAGGAGACAGCAACCTAATGAATGTGGTGTTATATGCTCAGTTTCATTTTTCATCAATATTTATTTGCTTTCTCTACCCTGCCATCTCAGACTAAAAGACTTTTAAGTCTTTTCTTCATTTCAAAGATGAATCTGAACCAAACTCCCACCTCAGATTAGAATCTCTTTCCTGCATCTACCTTCAAAAGTTTTTCATGTCACTGTCCTTCATTGCATAAAGGAAAGTCAGTGGCATGTCTGTTGGAGACCTTCTAGTAAAATCAATTTAGCTCACAGAGTGGCCGCAATAAAATAAATATTCCTTTATGATGTCAAAGGATCCATGAGGAGTTGTGTCTTTAATTTTCTCACTATGTACATATCTGAACTCCCTCTGAATTAGCATACTTCATTCCACAATCATTTCTTGTGCACATGAAAGCTTCTGATCTTCAACACCTGTGACCTGCCCGGTCCTGTCCTCTCCTGTCCTCACCTGCTTGAGGCCAAATAACCTCCACCTCTACATTTTTATGTTTCTCATCCTCCAAGCGGAGATGGCTGCATTCATAAACTGCAATCAGATTTTACCACTGGAGATACTGTTTCCTGTTCTGTCCATGCATTTATGATAATTCACATATCCCTAGAACATGTATGGCAAGGACTATATTATTTTTTCACATCATTGCCACAGATTTTGGGGTCCACAGTGAAGTTCCTTCTGTGATAGTCTTGCTCCAAGTCAAATGAGCAGTACTTATATGCCTGTCCCATATGGGTAATGGTGTTTTTGGGGACTGAACCTCTGATTACTTTCTCCACCAACATTTGCACAAGGCCTGATGTCAGCCAGCCTTGGCTTTCATGCCCAAGCCCCACCTATGAGTTTGGGCTTTATGCTTCCCATGAGCTGAGTCCAGGCTTCAGACACATCAAGCTGGTAAAAATCACTAAGAAAATAAGTTTAAGTGAGACTAAGACTGCCTAAATCAGACCAGTGCCTTTACAGATGTTTTGAGAGGATAAGGTCTTGTTTCTGAGCCAGTGGCTGGAGATAACCTTAACATCCAGTTTTTCCCTTCTTCTGGGAGCATACCAGGAATTTCCTAAACTGAGAAACTTGGAGCATAAGTCATGCTTCAAACAGGGCATGCACTCAAAAAGATATGAGATTTTCCAAGCAGCAGTTAAATAACCCTTTCAGTCCATAAGGAGACACTTCCATTATACTCTGCTTATATTACAATCCTTTCTTTTTACTGCTTACAGTTACAGGATTGCAAAAAAAATCTCTCTTGGAGAGTCCTGGAAAAGACTTCCATTGAAGAGTGAAATCTCAGACAGAAAACAATTTTTAGACATCTCTCCATTCAGTGTTCTGCAGCATTCAGAAAAAAAAGGGGAACATTAACATTTGTCACCATTATCAGATTATTTATAAGTTGCTTTCTCTGATAAAGTTACTTAATGGTTACAGCCGCCTTGCAGTGAAGGTGTCAGCTCTTCCACTATGGAGATCAGCCATAAAACCTTTTGAAGGCCTCTTGCTGGATGAACAAGAACAGTTTGACAGACCTTCATTCCAGGTAAGTTCAGGTTTATAAAAGGAGAGGTCACCCAGTATCCTGCAAGGAAGGAAATGAAATTAAAGCTCTCAGATGCTGTCACACTGAATTAACCAAATTGTCTCAAGCAAAATCCCACCATGATGTGCATCATAGAGGGGAAAACAGACAACTCAACATAGAAATAAACTGCAGAACTTTTCCTTGTTTCACAGGTTTTGGTTTCAAGTTTTTTATCTTCTGTCTATTTTCAGCAGCTTAACAGAAAGAAGCTTCACAAAAAAAGGCATAATTCTCTCTCTAAAAGATAAGGGGTTTTCCACCATTAAAATATTAAAAAATTGACTGAAGACTTAAAAAAAAAATACTCATTTCCTCCCGTAGTAGCTGTTGTACAGCAATCCCTGGAAAAAGTTTGAAGTACACCAAGAAAAACAATGAAAAAAAGGAAATTTAAAATACATTGAATGAAAAATATCAAATTACTTTTCTTCTAGGAAAACTCTCCTTTACTCCTCTCACAGGTATAGCAATGCTTCAGAGAGAAGTCTATTGTGTAATGAGTCACTTGCCAGCACCAGCAATCTCTCTCAATGCAGGGGGAAAAAAATCAATCTCTCTGGGATTTTAGGTCAAGAAACTTCTATTTTTCTTCTTAATGATTCCTAGGATTTCTTTGAAAACAAAGGAATGAAAGGGGGGAAAAGGGTAAAAGAGAAGCCAGGCAAACTCTTGTCTGATCCTCACAGGTACACTTGTGCCTCAGCTTGATACCCCCCTGCCATGCCTTGGTGATGGTGCTGGCACTGGCCTGTTTGTTCTGGGTGCCTTCCCAAGCACATTCTGCCCGTTTTTGCCCTTGGATTGGATTGCTTCCAAAGGCAGATGAGACAGAGCCTGGAGACTTTCAGACACCAGGGAGCTGGAACCCTTCCTCATGGGTTTTCTTTCCAGCTACTAAGGCTGGTTACATTCAGCTGCATTAACTCTTCTGTCTTGTTTGTTTTTTGACTATATCCAGAGCCCTTGGTTGATGTTTTAGAATTTCAAAAAGATGGGAATAACTAAAAATCTTCTTGTCTCCCATTTAGGGCTCACAAATCTTCAGGCAATATTTAAAAGCCCAAGAATGTCAATTTTGACTGAGTTTCTTACATTACTTTTAAAGGTCACAGTAACACCTTTCTCTATCCGTAGTGTCTTCAAGCACGCCAAAAAGAACAATCATCTCAGGTATTCACATTTGGAGGATTATATAGAAGCAAAAGTCCTCAGAGGAACTGAAACAACTGCTGCTCCTTTCATTGCAAATCTGCAGCTGCAGGAGATCTGTAAAAACATCCTTCCTGATCAGAGCTGTTCTTGCAAGTTGGTGTCATCCAAACTGGTGCTCCTGAACTAGAGTACAGGTACCTCACCCAGATCTGGTCACCATCACTTCGCAAGTGGAGAGGAGAGGCCAACAGGTCTGAGTGAGGGACAACTCCCCATTTCCTCTCTTTGCTTCAGGTGCACTAAACCTGCACTACCCCACTACTGTCTACCACCGTGGAATCAGTCTCTATAACCTGCTCTATTAAATTTTTTCCCCAGGAAAATATCACTGATCATATTCCTCAACAGGAATTTCACTGGTGCTCAAACTAGTCTCAGTTGTTATTTTTATGACACAGAAGTAGTGTGGTGGAGGAAGAACAAAAAAATCTGAGCCATTGATAAGACAATTTCCACTTCCAAAGATGAAGCCTAGTGAGCAAACTGCAGTCAGCCTTTCCTCCAGATTTCTGAAAAGAGATGAGTATGACATACTGGAGTCTGCAACTCCCTTCACAGCACTGTAAAACAAGCCATTTATTCTCTAACATCCTCAAACTTTAATTCCTTTAATAAGAAAATTGCCAACAAAATTAAGTATGACATGTCCGTTTCCAATCCCTTTAATGATCTGCCTGTTTTGCCATCCATAGCTGCCTGCCTTTATCACTTTCTCCCTTGAGCCTTGTCTCTGACACCTACAAGCCTCAAAGGCTTTATTTATGTTAATTATCAAGGAAGTTTTCTTCTAAGTGAATGGCTGGATTATCTGACTCTTGATTTAATGGCAGAATCAGCTTTATACACTGTGATTTCCTGTTAAAAAATATGATCCAAGAGAAAACTAGTCTTCTGAAGTGCCTGAGCTGAAAGCAGTGACACTCTGAATTGGGGTTTTTCAGTGTTGGCTGTTGTCACACACTTGAAGCAGGTACTGCAGTTTTGCAGCCACCCATTAACTTTTTCCATTTACCTTCAGATTTCCTCTGCAGTCCCAGCTCTCTTTGTGGTATTGCTCACTTTTTATCTCCAGAGAATAACTTAAGGATACAGTTGCCCCAGAGCCACAATGCAAAATGCGGCTGATGTATTTGTGTTTGGAACAAAGCAGAAAGAGAAAGGAGCTTGACAAAGTAACTTAGAATTTTGTTGAGGGACATATTGCAGATTTAGCCAATCTTGCCCCTCTCAAGGCCCAGGGTGTTTCCTGCATGCTATCTGCATGTACTTCAGAGTACATGCTAGACATAGAGGGAGAATCTGAATAGTCAAAGGGAAGGCTCAGAAGTAGGTTGAAACCTGAAGGCACATATTAAAGGTCTCCAGAAAGACTCAACATGCACAAATCCAGACACTGTAATTAAGCCATGATGCAGTTGCTCATCCATTAGTCACTCATTGGCTTCTCCAAATATATCATGGCTGAAAGTCCCTCCATTCCCCTTGTACAGGAAACTATGCAGTACTGATGCATGTCCAAGGTTTTTCTGCTGCCTTCTACAACCCAGCCATACTAAACAACTCAGCCCCATTTCTAAGGCAGGCCAGGGAAGGTAGAGGTCCTTATTTGTTTGGACCCATTTTTAAGACACAAGACACATCTTACTCTCTGTCGTATGTACAACCCTGACATCCCCTTCTCATCCCTCCATGTCCCCCACACAGCCAGCTGGCCTTGAACAGCAGCCCACTGAATCATCTGTAGAAACAGCAGCAATTAACACCAACACCTGGAAGTAAAGTTCTAGCAAATTAGTTAAGAACATTGTGAAGGTCAATGTACATGACAACCTGTGTGCTCAACTCCCTCATCTTCCACTCCAGGACCAAAAACATCTTGATGAATTTTCGGCATAACATTAGGACATTGTGGCCAGGTTCTCTGGTAATTAACACTAGTCAGCTGTCCAGGACATTCATTCAAGGCTGCTTTTCATGGTGCTGTTACAGACAGCGTCATTGCTTTTGTTTCCCTCGCTCCACTTGTATTCCTACATCTGTACCTGGGAATTTCTATCAGGGAGATGTCATTGGTGTACAGGAACCACTAAAATGGAGGCCACAGTAAGCGCTTACCAGAAAAGGGAGGCTGCAAGAATGCAGGATGCCTCCAGGAAATTCCAGCACACGTCTGCAATGCCTGTTGGGAATGGGTGGAAAAGATAAAATATCAGAGATGTGTCCACCCTGAACATTTCTTGCTTGACTAACAGATAATACTGTCTTCATAACACTACCGAGCCACTGCAGAGATTCCAGCTTCTTGTAGTGGTGCATCTCAGCATAAGTTGTGCTTTTCTGAGCCACTCACAGAGAGGTCATTGCCAGTGGACAGAAAATGGGCATTAGCGATTCTGAACATTTTACCAGCCTCTCACAGAAATGCTGCGTAAGTCGAACAATGACCTTTTTAACTGTACTGTGCCCCTGCATGGGCAGGGCATCAACAAAGTGGAACATCAGTGCCTGGAATAACAGAATAACTTTTCAATGATTTATGATTTGAGCTAGGAAACTTGCTAGCCAGATGGATCTGCAACTGAGCAAACAAAGACTGACCTGAGGCTACAGAACCTGTGTCAGCACACTGCAGAGGTTTTGCTAGAGACTGATTTTACTATTTAATTGCCACAAATTCATCTGGTTAATTCTTAAGATTTTTTTATTATTATTATTATTATCACTCAATCCAGACATACTCTGTTCACTTTCTTCTCTGGTGCTGATATATCAGCTTTTGGAGTTCACGACTTCTAATAGCTTGCCGCAAGATATTAAGGTACTATTATTTATTAGGTATTTTTTGCTTTTTAGAACAGCAGGCAACATTTGAAAAATTATGGGAGACAGGTAGCAGACCTGTCATACCAATCATAGGATCACAGAATGCTTTACATTGGAAAAAAAACTTTAATAACATTTAGTCAAACCGTTATCCCAGCTCTGCCAATCCCACCACTAAACCGTATCCCTGAGAGCCACACCTACATGACTTTTAAATACCTCCAGGAATGGTGACTGGGCAGCTGCTTCCAATGGTTGACAACCCTTTCAGGGAAGGAGTTTTTTCTAATATCTAATATCTAAAGCTCTCCTGGCACAACTTGAGGCCATGTCCTCTTGTCCTTGAATGTGTGGGCTAAAGGGCTCAAATCCTTCCTCACTAGTGTGTTCCTTGATAAACATGATTCTTTTATTTCCTATGGCATCCTTCAAATGAAGGATTTTATTTCAGCATTACTCTATTTACTCTTACTCTGTTTATAAATTGTACCATTTTGTGTCCAAGTAATGAAAATTTCAGATGAAAAAGCATCAAATGGCAAATCCAATACAATTGCCTGACTTTCTGGGCAAAGAAAGTGCTTTACTCACAAATCCTATTTTGCTTTCCTGTATATGGTCATTTAAATGAAGACCCTTCTAATTACTGTTTATTGCAGCAGACCTCTCATTAGGGATAGAAATTAGCCAATACAAAGACTCCATTTAACAACATGGAAAGGGTCCCGGTTTAATTATTCTTTACAGCTTAGCCATCCTGACTCTGACTACAGCAAGCTCCTACTGCAGGGTCCAGCAGTAAACTGACTGCTGGACTATGCCTGCATCAGGCTCCATCTAACTCCATGAGACCCAGACTGCCCTCATAGCAGATCTTTTGCAGCAGCAACTCTCTTTGTTTCCTTCTTCTTTATGTCTCTCTGGCTCGTTCTTTCATCCTCAGGACTGGTCCACCTTCTCAAGACCTCCCCCCCTCCAACCAGCCAACCCACCCTGTAAGGATCAGTCCGAAGATCTCATTTTGCCTCCCAATCGTCAGGACAGAGACTGGGACAGACCCCACAAGACACACCCTGTCCTGACTGAGGGGGGAGATGTTTGAATCGCTGTAAGTGCTCTGCTCCTCAGTACAGTGCTCCGGGCAGGACGGCTCAGGTACAGCACGCATAACAGAGCGGTACAGCACATACATGATGTCAACGGGCCTTGCTCACAATAGGCCATAAATCTCCCTGCCTTTTGGCCAAATGCCACTCGCTTTGGAAAAAGACTTAAAACTGTGACTCTCTGAAGGGACTCTCGAGATCTCCCTATGGAAGAAGACAAGTCTATTGGCTGGGCCATGAGGACTTTGCCTCATCTGTTGGTAGCTGTATCCCAATCCTTTTTCTCTCTCCCTACTTTGTTTTCTTTATCTCTTTCTCTCTCTCCCCTCTATCGCATAACTGTATGGATTAGCACTCAATAAAGTGCTTTTTTGTTTTGTTGAAACTGTAGTCCCTTACTTGTTTGCCTTCTTTGCACCTCAAGATCACATGAACCATCATGATTTCTGCCTTAATATTAAAGCAGATGATGACACACCCCTTTTATCACACTTTGTTAGTCACAGCTGTGACCCATTAAGTGCAAGGCTGTTCCTCTTCTTTGGCAATTAGTACAACTGTGACTTATCAGGGGTGAGGTTGCCTGTAATTCTTTCTTCTACACCTACAACTATTCACAAGCATTGTGTATTATAAGACCACGCTTTTAGGTAAACTGAGATCCACTGTAATAATTTTTGTGGCAGATTCAGGGTGTGGAATTCCAGATACTCTTGTCTGGTAAATACTGGACCATGATATGTGATTCACGTCTTCTTTGCTAGACACAGGCTATGCTGTTTGGATTCTGGTGGATTGTAACACATCACCAAATTTTCAGGAACTTCAGCACTTTCTCTTACTTCAGATATTCAATTTTCATCACATAAACCTCTCCTACTATGAAGTCCTCACCAAGTAGAATTTCCTCCTACTTGCTTTCCATTCCATAATGTCCATCTAGGCTGTCCTTATCAAGGTCAACTTTAATTAGTGAACAGAAGATTGAGTACTTTCATTAATCATGCAGAAAAGGGAGCAAACATCATATTAGTGCAGAGGATTGTTGATACTAGGATGGAAGAGGTCACACCCAAGGGAGAAGGAGAATTAAATGATAAGGAGAACAAAGAAATCATTTGTCTTCATGAAAAATATCCCTTTTTAACTCTTCTCCAACTTTTTCTATCTACTTTATTTCTTAGCTTTATTTTCTAAATAAAAAAAATTTTGTTAGGCATAGGTCATACTTTACTTTTTATTCTGTTATTTATAAATACAAGATTTATAATCCTAAACTCTAATTTGAATCCATTATGAGGTTTTTTTGAGAACAGTGAAGCCACTGGCACATTACTTCATGTAACCAAGTAACCTCACCTTCAAGGGAGGTTACAATGCAAATTGGTCTCATTTTACTCCATCCTTTATGCAGGTGCAAGGACAGGTCAGGCCTCTGTGTAAAAAATGGGTTCTGACCAGAACAGTAGGACAAGTTGAAAGCAAAGCTTTTGGAGCCCATCTTTGTTTCCCTTATAGTGAGCTAATTCATAACATTTTAAACCAGATGTAACTTTTTATCACACCCGTTTGTAGCTTTTCACACAGACCTTACAGAGAAGAAGATACAAACTGGAGCACAAAGAAGAATTGTGTCTAACATATTTCACATATCACGTGGAAATACAACCAATCTTCCCTTGCAATGAAAAAGTGCATGGAAAATACTGCTGCTATTACATTTATTCCTGCCTGTATTGCAATTTCAGCACCCAATTTCTACGCAGACTGTCATTACTAATTATATTCTATCAAGCCAAAGAGAAACAAATAAATTACCTCTTTAGTCTTCAAAAGAGGGCATCTTTGGAGACCTTCTAGACAACAAAGCACAGGGAAGGATGAAAGGAATGTTTTACACTTGTAAATGAATGTGCAAGAACAGATCAGGATTTTTTTTAATGGTCTGCTTTGTACAGTTACTTTTCAATAATGTTTTCCAGGTCTCAGTTGTGAGTCAATGGGTAAACACAAAGGTATCATATCAGGGTACAAGTGAGACAAAGGGGAAACATTACCAGATAACTAATTGCTTGGTGGGTAGGAAATTCACTGTAAATGTGTATGAAGCTGTGATTTATTGCTGTAGCCAAGCTGATATTCTAAGATGCATTTCTTTCATACATTCCTTTGAGAGAAATTTATAAAAGACTGGTTTTCAAAAGACTAGAGAAAAGAAAGCCATGAGATCCTTGACACATTGTGACGCATGGTTTTTATTTTGCAGCCAGGCCTTCATTTTCCTTCTATCCCTCCCACATCACAGCACATATGCTTCAAAGGGGTCCCACAAGAGAGGAACAGATATGATAACAACTACTAAATTTCAGGTTTATATTAATAAGACTGGAGATAAGCAGGCTTGCCATTCATCCATTCAAAAGGCTCCTTTTCATGTCAAAAGTAGATTATCTGTGCTTTACACAGCTAAGTATTTCACAAGTCCATCAAACAACCACAACAACCTCCTGACTGACACTGTCCCACTTTTTCTTCCTGTCCATCCCTGCTTGGTTTAGTTGGAATTGTTTTCTGGTAGTAACATCCCTAAGTATTTCAGAGAAGACCAAGTATTTCCATGGCATCTCCAGCGATCTTCCCTTTCGTGCTTTGCTTAGACTTCCCAGCAACTCCCTGGGAATATATCCATGTATCTTACTTCAGTAAAAGCTGTTGTGTAACTTGATAGTTTGAAAGATCTTTTCATTGATCTCAGGTACTCCTTGTTTATCCAATTTTCTGCTCAATACAATGACTGGTGTGTGCTCTATCAGACTCTCTCTAGTGAGGTGCCTAAAGATTTGTTGACCCCTGCAGCACTCCCAGCTGGAGATAAGTTTGGTTTGGAATGAAAGGCAATTAGTGAAAAGAGTTCTACCTAGCTTTACCACAGATGGTTGGATAAAGAAAACAAAAGTGCCATTGCAAAAGTGCTGCTTGTTTGTATTTTACTTGTTCATCACATTAAACTCATGGAGGGAATATAGATTCTTATCCTATTTACACAAAAATTAATTGGTGAAACACCACAGCCCCCTGCAGAATGGCTCATGAGCTGTCTCAGAGAGGAACTGGGCTGATAAAATCTGTTCCACCACAAACTACTTGGACAGCAATACAGCTGAAATCCCTCAGATGCAGCAACCCTGAGTATTTTTCAGGGAAATATCCCAAAAATAAGTTTAGAGGACTTTCCTTCAATGCACAATTCCTAAACAAACACACTCCTTTCCACATAATTCTTCCCAAATGTGAGAAGTTTGGAATAAATATTTCTGGGTGTGGGTTTTTTTTCCTGTCTGTGTTGTTTTCTTGTTTTGGTTTGGTTTTTTTCCATATGTCTTTGAATGTCTTGGAACCTATGCTTATTCAATATATATTTTTGGCTGATGCCAGAAATGACATATCAGAGCATTCTGGAGAAAATCCATGACCATGTGGTATCCTAATAACGACCCGAAAATGTGAAGGCCAAGAAACATATGTGGCTTCAGAGGCAGAAAAGAACTTTGTAATGCTCCTCCTGGCTTTTATAATGCCTTTTACAAGGTATAATACACTTAGCATTTGTAGCTAAAGGATGCCTAGACATGATGTTTCAGTAGTATTTTGAGCCAGATCCACAGAACCATCCTGCATGCAGTGGATCAGCTTTTGCTGGACTGAAAACCGGAAAGGAATGTGTATCACAAGCTCACAAGGGACAACATGAACATCTAACATCAAGCTTGAAAGATTCATCTCAGGCTTCAAGTGATTTATGGGGAATTTCAACAGATACTTTTATGGCCTTGTAGAAACCTTGAAAACTCCTGTGCTTGAAGATGGTAGTTTTCCAACTTACTTGTTTTTGAGCGTGATCAGATACAATCAAATCCTTAAAGCAACAGCTGGTACTGTCTAAACTTTTAATTTGATACTGTTGTTATTCAGTTCAAAATTATAAACTCAACATAAATTAAAATAACATCCTCTATTTGCTTACGTAAATTAAAATAACATCCTGTATTTGCTAACCCAGGACAAAAGCCAAACACTTTCCAGCATGAGTCTTCAGAGATTCTCAGGCTTTTTTCCTAGATTCCTAGATGCTAAAAATCTTTATTCCCCTTTAATTTTTATTATTTTCATAGACAAGATTAAATAAGTTTTGATGTCCAACTGGGCAGTACAGAGACTAAACACTTTTTGCTTTCCTGGCATAAAATAAGTTTGTAGTTCATTTCATGGTTGCTTTGTTTAGGAAGCAAACATGGCAACTGAGTCACAGCCTTGGATGCCTGATGGCACAAGATCTTTGGAACAGGCACCTGCACTTATCATAGCCCTAATGGCAATAAATGGGTGTCAATATTTACTATTCTGTCATCCTCACCTGTTTCAAACCCTAATGAAGGACTAATTTACACAAAAGTAGGAGACTATTACACCCACTTACTGCTTTCATTGTCTTGTATGTCTTGTCCTTTGGAACTCCTTGGATGCTCTATTAACAGACGAAAACTGCTTAGAATCAACATATGCCAAAATGAAAGAGAAGCAGAGTCCAGACTCCAGTCCACAAATTATCTTTTTATTTTTAATTAGATCATGAATTGTTGTAAATCTTAAACAGAATTCCGATGAGGAATCATAGAATCACAGAATGGTTTGAGTTAAAAGGAACTTTAAAGGTCATCTCATTCCAAACCCCTGCCATGGGCAGGGACACCTTCCACTATCCCAGGCTGCTCCAAGCCCCATCCAACCTGGCTTTGAACAATTCCAGGGATGGGGCAACAGCAGCTTCCCTGGGCAACCTGTGCCACTGCTTCCCCACCCTTACAGGGAAGAATTTAGTCCTAATATCCAATCTAAACCTCCTCTCAGTTTACACTCATTCCCCTTTGTCCTATGACTCCCTGCCCTTGTCAAAAGCCCCTCCCCACCCCTCAGGTGGGGCCTCACAGAGCAAAGCAGAGGGGCAGAATTCCCTCCCTCACATGCTGCCCACGGTGCTTTGGATGCAGCCCAGGACATGGCTGGCTTTCTGGGTTGCAATAGCATGGCTTTCTTTGCTGACAATGACCTCAGTTTTGAAAGTTATATATTTGGAGCATTTAAAAGAAATTTCTGGGTTTTTATATCCTCTCATATAACCACTTCCAGACCCTTAAGCTACAGGACATAGGACTTCCTGCTTTAATTTTCCCATTTTCCAGCATCCCAATGGCTCTCTTCTACACTTTCTCCACTCAAAAAGGGATGTATTCAACAGAAAAGATCTTGTATGTACAAATCACTGAATTGCACTTCCCAGTATTTAGGGAAATAGGCAATTAAAAAAGTGTAACTGTTCTTTCTAGACTGAAAAATTGAGAATGAAGAAGTTTGTGAACACCTGGTAAAATTCATAGTTGTGGCTGCTTTGGGGAGTCACAGTGCTTAACTGCAATATTAGAACAATTGTTGTGCCTAATATTTCAAATATTCCTCTTCTCCAGCTGAGAATCTTTCTCACCTGTAATGATGGGTAGGAATTGAACATGTTCATGGATAATGAGATCTTTGATCATGCAGACAAATGTTATAAAGTCTGTAGTTGGACAAACAAGCCAGGCCGAGACACACAAGTACAGAAAAACTGGAATAGCAATTACAGAGGCTTCTAAAGCACTTACAGCAAAATCAAAGTGACCTGGAAACTGCGTTATCTTCTTCTAACACAGATAGATTCAGGGAGGTCCATAGGTGTGCATTACACCTCAAGTCAGGCCACCTGGATATAATGGTTCCTTTGGATGTTTTTGTCCTGGAATCGTGAGCCTGCAGTTGATTCTGATCCTCATAAGGTATAAATGCATAAGTTTAGCTCCAGTGCACTGTGCTACAGTGCATGATTAAATCAGAAATGCCAGTTATGCAGCATGCATCTGTGGTACTGGAATGGGAGAAAACTTAGCCTGTGAGATAAGAAGCACGGTAAAAGGAGGAGATGTTCTCCACTACCAGGAAAATCAATAACTGGAATTTACTCTGAATCCTTCATTGATTACTACATAACTTGAACCTCTTTCCAAGAACACAAATGTGAATGGGGAAAAATTAAGTTAGGAGACTCCTCTGGAAAGTGTCATGTTGTCCTGTTCCCCTGCCTTGGTAAATGGATCTGATTCCATTTTGCACTTGTATATTTGAAATCCCTTTCTATCCTGAAGGATAAAGCCAATCTGAATTACTGCTGAACAGAATTTCTACTAGAGTGGCATGAATTTCTCTTCCACTGAGTATGAGAGACTGAAAAAATGAGCTGCCATTTATAGGAAGGATGTTACTTTACTTGAAATACAAGTGATTCTAATTGGTTAGACTATGATGTTATTACTTCTACAACAACCCTCTGAAGTGTTAAAATTCCTTTTTTCACCCAGTCTGATGAATCTGTGGGAAGAGGAATTCTACGACACAGATTCATACAATTAATTACTCTGATGAACCATGTTTGGAGGAACTACTCATTTGTGCTATTCTCTAAGCATTTCTAGGCAGTGCTTACCGACATGGTCCCCTAAAGGCCACAAAACTTCAAGTTAAAGGAAGTGTCACCTTCACCCCAGGTACTCAATCTCTCCAAAGAAAAATAATTCCATTATATCAATTCCAAGGAGGTCTCCATAATCAGACTAAAATTCCTTCAGGAAGGAAGAGAAATAAATGTTTTCCCTAACAATTGTTTTGAAACCACCGTGGACAGAACATCCCTAAACAGTGTACACTGCTCTCCTTTCCAACAGTGAAAACAAGATGAGCATCAAGCAGCATCTAGACACATTGTGCTCTGTGCCTGACAGTTTTAAGGTCATGTAGAGATAGTGACTCATTAGAAGCTCAGCTATTAGTCCTCTTTAACTCTGGTTTTCAACAAGTGCAAAGCCATTTACAATGAGGGGAAAAAAAATCTCATTAGTGATAATCAAAGCGGGACAAGTGACCTATCCTTGTCCTTTTGTCCTTGAAAGCATAGGTTCCCCAAACAGCTTCCAACTGTTTTCAAAATATTTTTGAATAAGTAACCATTCCAGGGTCTATTTTTGAAATCTTTTCGCTCCACAGAAAAATTATCTGCATCCTAATTTCAGTGCCTTTGTAGCTGAGGCTAATGGTGTGTTATGAAATAAAGGTTGTCAGTTTTGGGGAACTTCCAGATGATAATCTCTCCAGTCAGTAAGGGGTATCAACAAGTTCCTTTCTAAACAGCATATTTTATGCTCTTTGATTTCTGAATAGTTATAAAAGGCAGGAAGGAATTTTGTAGAATGAGAAAGATATCTCTATAAAATATTACTGGGTTGCTGATGTGAAAATTATTAATATAAAAAATTACGGTAATGGGCACGTAAATCCTTTCAATTAGGATATGAACTATTATCAGAGAGTAGGACAGAATTGCAGAAAACTTTCCATCATCAAAAAGAAGCTATTATAGGTAAAACGGTATAGGTTATTGTTTGGAATTACATTAAATTATACTGAAATCCTTAAATCACTTTCCTTTTACATTAAATTTATATCTTACACATTCCAATATGTAATTTTTGAAAGTACAGCTTTTTAGAAAAGAAGATATTGCAAACTGAACAGGACTAAATTTTAAAAGGCACAATATGTGCAGATATTTCATTTTAACTGGTGGCAGCTGTTTCAGGAAGTGAAAGGCTGATCAAGCCTGTAATGGAAATAAAACAGTCATGAAATGCACTTCAGTGCCATGGCAGGGAGAGAGAGGAACAAAGCAAAAGACTGAGTTGGATGAGGCTCATGTGGTCCCTGCTGTAAACATAGATTTAACTAAGCTGTATGAAAGGGGGAGCTATTCACTCCTCTCACCAATGCAAGAATTAAGTGAACTAAAAGTGTGTTTAAGTTTACAGAATTTTTCAGGGTCCTCATTGTGCCAGCCGGCATCTAATCACTCTATTTCATATTAGGACATTAACTTGCAGTTTCTGTCTTATTCATACATGACTTGTTTCAGGGATCAGGAAGGACCTGGTGTGAGCAAATCATGGGAAACCTGTTCCTTCCACCAAGAGGCAATGCCTGAAGGCCATGTAACCATCCTTTTTCCACTTCCTCTGACTCCAATGTGCAAAACCAAGTTAGCAAAGCTCCAGGTCAGAACCCAGTGTGAAGCTTTGCTACAGAACAGAGAGTACAGATTAAACCTAAAAGTTAAGGTTGGACCAGAACTGAAGACGCTGGTAGCTTTTTAGTGGACCTGGATTCTGTTTCATTCTGGCCTTAAATGAAATATTAATCACAGTTTGTTAAATGTCTTTGAACTGATATTTGTCAAATATTCCAGTTCCCTGAATTTTCCACTTGTCATTGTTTAAAAATTTTCATTTCTATTTCGACCGGTTGCCACAGAGAAAGATAAATGACTAGCCCTGGAGAAGGACCCCATGGTACACCGCATGCTGGGACTGTCACAGCAAGTTTCTGCTCCAGGGATCATGGCAGACACAGTGAGCTGTAGTTATTGATGGCATGTCTCTGCCTCCCCTTATGTGTTCCCTCTACAGAGTTATCGACAGATATCTGGCACTCTCCAACCCTCAATCTCCTTGTTCTGTACCAACAGAAAGGGCTTTCCACCCCCACAAAGATGATTGTCATACTTGGCACCTGCTCCACACTGCCATGAACCAACCAGATTTACTCATTCTGAAATATAATTAAATCTCTTACTGCCTTATTGGATGAATCATTTCATTTTTTAGTGACTTGTCCTAAGTTTCCTGCAAATCCTTCTAATCCAGAGAGAAAAATAAACCAACAAACAAAAAAAGCATGGAAACCAAAGTACTGACACTGAAGTTTTGGGCTCAGTTTGAGCAAGTGTCTTGGGACTTGGGCAAGTCTGACCTTGGGAACACGGTAAGAAATCTGCCATTCCCTCAGCCTTGTCCCACAATCCAACAGCGAAGGTGATCCAAAATCCCTTTTTCATGACATTGAAGATATGACTTATCTGTCAAATTCATACAAATGTTCAATTTCACTTTTCATGGTTTGGGATTGGATCCAAAGGTATCATAGAACAGCTAGATGAAGACCAACCAAGAAAACATCCCAAAGATAGTAACACAGTATAGTTCCCACTGAAGTCTGAAATCTGTTGGGGTTTTATTTTGTTGATCTTTTGTTTTCTTTTTTCTTTTTAGATTTATTGCAGGTTTTTTTTAATATCCTGAATTAGAAGGCACCCACAAGATTCATCGAGTCCAACTCCTTGCCCTGCACAGCACCATTCCCAACAATCCCACCATGTGTTTGAGAGCATTGTCCAAACACTTCTTGAGCTCTGTCAGGAGTGATGCAGTGACCACTTCCCTGGGGAGCCTGTTCCAGGGCCCATCCACCCTCTGGGTGAAAAATCTCTTCCTAATAACCAAACTAAACCTTTCTTGATGCTGTTTCTTGGCATTGCTTCATGTCCTGTCACAGGTCACCAGAGAGAAGAGGTCAGTGCTGCCCCTTCCTCATGAGGAAGTCGTACCCACAGTGAAGTCTCCCCTCAGTCTTCTCTTTTCCAGGCTGAACAGACAAGTGACTTCAAGTGGTCCTCATTTGGCTTCTTTACTCTTCACCACAGTGCCGCTATGAGAAAAACATGGAATCAAACACCTGGGAAGAGCCCATCTTGGAAGAGCCCACCTTTCCTTATAATTGTCACATAGATGAGTTTTTCAGAAATTGCCAACCACATCGACTTTGTTTCAACCATGTTCACAAAAAACCCGCAGACAGACTAATTCCACAGTGCAATATGCATTGTCTACTCATACTGTGTAATTTTTTAATCCTGTTTTTTTTTTTTCATATCTCTTAAGTCTAGAATTATGCATTTTCCTTAAAATTTACAATCATGTTGAACTTCTTTTTTGGGGGTTTGTTGTTGTAATTGTTGTTTTGGTTTGGTTTTTATTTCATTGCACCTCTCCATATTATATTATTAAGACCTTTCCTATAACTGGGAATTTCCATCTCAATAATTTCTTCTTAGAATTTCAAATCAATCATCCACTTGCCCCAGCAGTTCTTTCACTCAGAGCCTTTCCTCCTCACTACCATTATTCCCTCTGGAATAGGGTAGCTCTTCCACGGCAGCAGCCTGAGCTCCCTGTGGTGATGTGTCTCCTGCTTGTCCTTTCCAGGCCCCACTGTGGTCGGAGAAATGCTTGTTAGGCCTCAGCCTTGAAAAGCAGCACTTGGGCTCAGCTGTTCCTGGCATACCAGAAACACCCAGGGACTGCTGCTGTCTAACCAGCATTGTTTTCCTCATGAACAGCCTTGGAAAATATCTCTTGCCTGAACGGCAAAACATTTCTGTTCTCACACTTTTAAAGAAAGTGACAACCCAAACTGTGGCCAGGAGGAAACGTTTTGACCAAAGCCCAGTCTCTTGCAACCTTGTAAAGAGTCATCCAAAATTAGACCCTTTGAGCCCTCCTGGGCTGTGACCGGCAATCTCCCTCTGGGTGAGGTCTCTCAGAGCCAGTGAACTCTCAAGCTTGCTGCACTTGGAGGATCTCTGAAAAATGGTGACTCCTGGGCCAATATTTAACTCTTTAAAGCCAGACCCTTTGCCTGTGGGGAGATGCAAAACAGCTGAAGTGAATATTTCACTGACCTCTAAGGGGGATTTTTCACAGGTATCTTGTTTGCACTGACTCTTTGTGTGAATAAACTTGTGCATATGTTATAGCAAATCTGAGAGAAATTCTGCTTTCTTAGATATTTAAGTACTTTGGATACTGAATTAAGTTAGGCTGGTAAGAAAGCTTGTGACTTATGACTTAACCTTACTTAAATGCTGCTAGGTGCTGTTCTTTTGCTAAGTTTTTAAGTTCAACATAAGTTATAAATTAAGTGCTGAAAAGTGTTTTTCTTTTGTTAAGTACTAAGTTTGACTTAGGTTAAGTGCAGTTAAGTGTTATTCTTTTGTTAAATTGTTAAGTTATAAGTTAGCTATAAGTGTTGTTTCTTTGTTAAATTGTTAGGCTTAAGGTAGAATTTAAGTTAAAATACTGTTACATTTGAGCACTGCTAAACTTTTAGGCTGCATTCCTTTTTATCCTTGCTCTCATTGTCTTTTTGTCATAAGCACCTAAACACACACACACACACACATACACACACACACACACACGCACACACACACACATATACACACCCCTAGATAGTTCTCAGTTCGTTTCTGCTTTGATTGCCTGGATTTTATTTGATCTTGCTGGTTTGTTTTTGGTTTTTTTTCTTGGTGTGCCTTAACTGTCCTGTAAGTTGTTGAGTGAATCTTGTCAATGAACTTTATTGTGCTGTCACTTAATATTAAATCTGGTTTTTGCTCATACCCTTGTCAATGATTTTTTTAAAGTGATATCAAACATTCAGTTGTAACATTCAATTTAGACGTCCATGTGTCCCCCGTGACCTCTCACCTCAAATCTTAGCTACAAATACTTTCCACTACTACTCTAAATTTTCCTATTTTTCACTTTTTTCTTTTTCAATACCAGGTATCCTCTTTCAAAGGAGTAGAACATTATGGAATATAATTTGTATAAAACCCAGAAGTTTCTTTAAAGTTATGCCTAATTTTTGCTTTTTTTGAGGATGGAGGTGTTTTATGCCCAGAAGCTCATGATTTGAGGATGGCTGTAGTTTAAAAGAGATAAAGAGAGCCAGGCACACAGCCAGTTTTAGCCTACTTTTGAGAACAGACACCAGTACTTAATGCCAAGTTTTTGGACTAAATATAAACAGGATTAGACTTTTTAACCTAACAAATTTCAATGAGGTATATTCACTACCAAAGAATAAATACTTGCTGCACCTAATATCTCAGTGGAAATTATCTACTTTATCAAATTTTGAAGACTTTGCCTGGGCAGAGCATATTCAAATAATTTGATAATAAGTAATACAATAAAATGACTTTTTAAGATGTGGGTGGAACTTAGGCCATTTGTATAGAGGGCCTATATTTGGTAGGGCTCATGGACAACAAGTGGTAGTTTTGATCAACAACCTGACAAAACCAGAAGCACTGGCAGAGGGAGAGTGGTCATGGGGGTGAGAAAGAGCCAGAGTCCAGTAATGGGGGACTTGTCAGGAAGCAAAAAGTTCTGCAGAGCTTTGAAGAGAATGACAAGAGAGTTTAACATGCTGGACTGCTGATTCGGGAGCTGACAGCCATCCTCTGCTGAATAAGGTTGTATTGTATTTTCTCTTCATTTTCAGCAACAATTGTCACAGTTCATCCCTGCCACTGCAGTGCTATAAAAAGTTAAATATTGTTATCTAAACACAGAGGGAGGGAGGGAATTCAGACAGGTTTAGAAATCCACTGTTATAAAACCAGAAGAAGCAGTGCTGGAGAGAGAGCCTAAAGGGGAGATTGTTCCCAACTGTACAAAAGACTCCACCTGTGTTATCCCATCCCACTTGAATTCTTTCTCCCCAGCTTAAACAGAGCCATTATAGGGCTATATATAACCCCAGTGCCTGCATGAAAGGTTCACTTTGGTAGCACTGCACCATCATCCTCATAGCTGTTTAGCAGCACAGGGTATCAGTCAAATATAACACAGGAAAAGAGATGATTTGAGGATAATGCATGAAATAGATAATACAATTGCAAAGCTGTTGGGACTTAATTATGGCATGCAAGCAACCACGGCATCTGCACCACAGCCACCTGGGAACACAGCGAAATGAATTATTTTCCATGTGTACGTCATATTGATGACTCTTTTCTATTGACACTCTTGATACTGGCAGCAAATTAGATTTTTTTCCCATTCCAGTACATGCTAACTGAAAGGTAATTTCAAGTCTGTGCATATTCACAGACTAAACTACAATCTGGCAGCTTCGAACAAAGTAAGGAGAGAAGAACAAAGCTTTTGGCTTTTTTTAAATGCTACTGGCTTCCTTGTGCAACAGACTGTTAAATCCTATTAGTAAAGTTTCCCCAGGAGTAGCTACAATAATTGAGGAATGTGACACTCTCGATTGCAGTGATGCTAAAATATCCAAACATTTTGTTTGAGGATGACATTTTAACTTTTATTAGATAAAATTGGTGGGAAGACAAATTGTACCACCCCTGGGGCCTCTGAGGCCACCGAGTCAGACCAAACCCTTTGGAAGAGTTTGGGTGCTCTTGTGGGCACAGAGCCTGATGCAGACATCAGAGATGTCAACGGACCTTGTTGTCACCTGACAGGCTTTCAACAAAGCTTCTCCACATTTGAGTTCCCTCATTATTTAACCTCCTGGGAGGGGGAGATGGCAAGTCCCTGACAGAGGAACACCAGGTAAAGAGAGACTCTCTTTGCACAGAGTTATGTTTTTGTATTGGTATGTAAGCAAAGAAAATCCCTTCTCACTGGTGATTGCTTTTGTAGAATTGACATATGCCTGTGTTTTGGAGGTCCTTTTAGCTGTAAAT
Organism: Bombycilla garrulus; assembly: GCA_013400315.1. NCBI lineage: Eukaryota > Metazoa > Chordata > Aves > Passeriformes > Bombycillidae > Bombycilla > Bombycilla garrulus. The sequence continues at coordinate 328,094 of VXBU01017118.1, read as the reverse complement.
AATGAATCACACAAGGGAACTCTTTATTCAGCTCTTAACTTGTTTCAACCATGACCTGAGCTCTTCTACTTTAATATGAAAAAATCAACATTTTTTAAAGAAGTTGTTTTGTTTTAGCTCCATCACTTGGGAAAAAAGAAAGAAACACCAAAAATAAAAAAACAAAAACAAAAAACCCAACAAAACAAAAACCAGAAAGTTATCAATTAAAAAAAATTCCAACTGACCAATTCAGTTCTTCAGCACCAGAAAAAAATGGCTCTAAACCAGGTTTTCATATGTATTCAAGCTGAAGTCAGCTCTCTGCTTGAGAATTCCATTTTTCTAACAAGGGAGATATTCATAAGGATTAAATAAGAGATGGTACATAAAAATCACTGCAGACATAAAACCCCACTTCAGCATCATAGTGACATTAACAACTACTCATTGAACTGGGGATATTGAAGCAGCACTTAATTTTCCTGAACCTAAAAGTCTTCCTTGTATAAAAAATGAACACAAAATAAAAGCAACAAGAAATCAACCATGATTATTTTCCAATAGAGCTATTCATTCAAAAAAGCATAACATCTAATGACATTGTGTTGGAAGAGCTGAAATAAATTGCTTGAAAAGATGAAGTGTTGCTTAGTGAGTCAAGAGTTTTTTGGTAGTCTATCATTTTGTACTAGTTTAGCTCAACCTTGCTTAGTTTAGAGAGCTGCCAAAATTCAGTTTGGCAGTGATGTTACTGTGTTTGATGAGTTATTTTTCCTTAGGCCTTTTGATTTTCTGTAACTCACTGAATATTTCTACCAATGCGTCAAGCTTAAAGATTAAGTATTTTCCAGTAATGGGTATGAAGGGAAAAAAAATCAAATACTGATTACTTCTAAATATAAAATAAAGACTAGTCAGGCAAGAGCATGAGGAAGAAGAGAGAACAACTGTTCTGTTGTATTAGAAGAGACCTATATAATTAACCTAAACTATATTTCATGGACATATAGCATGGTTTGGATTGAAAGGGACTTTTAAAGATCATCTCATACCAGCTACCTTGGTGTGGGCAGGGACATTTTTCATTAGATCAGGATGCTCAAAGCCCCATCCAATCTGCCCTTGACCACTTGCAGGGTTGGGACATCCACAACTTCTCTGGGCAACCTGTGCCAGGGCCTCACCACCTGATGGTAACAAAGTCTGTCAAATATCACCTCTTTCAATATGTTTAAAATATCACAGAACTCTATGGTATAATCAGAGTTAGAATTGACCCACAAAAATCAGCAAGTCCAACTTCTGGCACCACACAGGGCACCCCAGGAATCCCACCATGTGCGTGGGAGCATTGTCTAAATGCTCTTTGAGCTCTGTCAGGCTTGGGGCTGTGACCATTCCCTGGGGAGCCTGATCAGGGCCCAACCACCCTCTGAGTAAAGAACCTTCCTCTAATATTCAACCTAAACCTCTCCTGCATGCCAGTGAGTATCTACCCCTCTGCGAAGTTATACTTAGCTTCTGTAGTGTATAGTTATAATCAAAATATCCACTTGCAGACATTGTTTTTTTTATGCATGCTTTCATAAGTGTGTTTCTCAGTCGATGTTTTCAACTTTTCAGTATTTTTTCAGACACTTTTCAGTATTTTATAGATACCATTAGTGTGTTTGAACCTCACTGCACATTCCGAGTTTTCTTCACAAAGTATATTACTGTTAGCTGTAATCAGTAAATTTTGTTTAGTCTTCCAGAAGATCAATCCACCTGGATATCTATATCCAAAATTCACCAGCACCTCTGAAGGCAGGCATGTACAGGAAAGACCCATCAGAAGGCAAATTAATATGTAATATCTCCATTATATATTATTTTTATGAATGATAGAAAGTGCTCAAGGGGCAAGGTTTGAACTTGAGCAGAATCCCAAGCTCAAAATGAGTTTCTAAGGAAATGTTTTCCTCCAAATCCTCAAAGAAGATCAAGACCTCAATCAATGAAAGCAATTTGGAATACTACAGCCTTGTTGAGGATTTTTATCACAGCTGGGAGAACTGAGCAAGTGTGCTGAAACTGAGTGAATGTCTTCAAGGTGAATAAATATATGCACAGTCATAGAAGGCCAGCTTCATTTCCAACATTGTTACTGTGTAAATTATGAATTCCATCAGTACATATATCCTCAGATTTTACTGTAATAGCTGTCTGGGTTTGAGAGTTTGCAAGAACCAAGCTAGCGAGAGAAAGTTTTCCAAAAAGATCTGCAAAAATAGAAATGGGGATGAATGCTTCACCCCATACTGGATCAAGAGATGTCAGAGGTGTGCTCCTCAACTGGGAGTGTGGGCTGGGACCCAGTGAGTCATTATTAGCCAGGGCATGGGACAACTCCCTCTGAATGTTATGACAGCCCCTTTGTTTGTCATTCTAATATGTCTTTGTAAAGCCTTTAGCATAGCCTGGAGATGTTGCTCATTTTTTGTGTATGCCTAAGTTTTGATACTAGAAGACAGTGATAGTGAGAAAGAAAAAAATCTGCATTTTAACCTGTCTGACAGCCCTCTGCTATTACAGCCCACAGGAATTTCTGATCATTGCAACAGATCATATTCTCACAATTTTTTAACACTGGTAATTGTTGATCAAAGATAAGCAAAGACAGTCAGTGTTTAGTAAATTAAGGCAGATATGAAACGTTGTCTAGAGTTCATAGGTTAGGACTTTTTATTTTAAAAATACTATATGCTTCACTGCAGCCCTTCAATAACACACACACACACACACAAATAAATCAGGCAAATCAATCCCTAATGTGCTGGAATTATGCCAGTAATTATTCTGTTTAACTACTGGGACTGAAAGAACAGTTGGGAAAATTCATCCCTTTTCACCTGAAATAGCAGTGTTGTATTTTAAATTCACAAGGCTCTAATGGCTCTGTAAATAGTATTTGTAATTTAGTCATGACAGCTGTAATTCTAGTCTCTCTACCTGACTTCCATAAAATGGGATGATTATTGTGCTTAAGTCCATTTGATACTTTTATCCAAAAAAAAAAGGAAAAAGCAAAGGGAGACAAGAGAAGAAGAGGCAGCTGTGACTATTTAACCTGGAGAAGCGAAGGCTTCTTATTAATGTGTATAAATACCTGAAGGAAGGGTGTTAAAAAGGTTTTAGCCAAGCTCTTTTTATGGTGCTCAGTGTCAGACCCAGGGGCAATGGGCACAAACTGAAACACAGGAGGTTCTCTCTGGACGTAAGAATACACGGTTCTTGCTGAGAGGGTGACCAGGGACTGGCACAAGATGCCCAGACAGGCTGTGGAGTCTCCATCCCTGGAGATCTTCAAAAGCTGATCGGACATTTGCCATTCTGGGTGACTAGAACTTGGGAGACCTGCTTGAGCTATGGTGTTGGACCACACGACAGTCAAAGCCCCCTTTCAACATCAATGATTCTGTAAGAAAAGAAATGAGAAAGAAAGAGAGGCAGAGAGAGAGGGAGGGAGGGAGAAGAAGGAGAAGGAGAAGGAGAAGGAGAAGGAGAAGGAGAAGGAGAAGGAGAAGGAGAAGAAGGAGAAAGAAGGAGGAGAGAAGGGATAGTTTGCAAAGTCACAATCAAGGGCAAATGCTCAGTTGGTCTAAATCAATCAGAGGAACTTGTCTAATAGTACCTATTTATTTTCTCTTCAACAAACACATTCCCTGTCACATCATGTGGGAGCTCCCACGCAGTTCCATATTTCTCCTACTCTGATCAAGGATGTATCTCTCTTTGCTTATACAAGGCACTGACTGTCTTCAAGATACTAAGCAACCAAAGAGAAAACAAATTAGTAAATGGATCTGCTGAAGTAAAAAAAGAAATATTATATTTAGGAGCATCTGACCCTCCATCTCCTGGCAGTTAGAAAGCGCAAACTATTAAAAACTCGGGCTAGTGCCTAGACCAGCTGATCTCTGTTCCCCATGTTCCCTCAGAAATTAGTGAATATCCTACAAACTAGACATTCATCATCTACCGCTTAAAACCCTATTTCTTTATTCTGATTTATACTTGATCAATAAAATAAAAAGTACATTAACAATGGAAAAAAAACATAAATGTCTATTAATTACCTATTAACCCACAGCTGTAAAAAGGTACATCAAACTGCAGCCTATTCTTAATGAGCAAAGCATTAGGAATACAAGAGAAATATAGCAGAACACCTGATCGTTAAACCACGATGATTACAAACTATTAACACCATAATGACCCATCTTCCTTGGCATTAAAGAGTGATACATATGTTAATTCATCTATCCAAAGATATTATACTTAAAGCTATAAATGGTCAAGTTATTAATATACTTGAAAGCATTATTGGTTTGGTTGGATTTTTTGAATGTGAGCTATGAAATTAAAACATTTTCAATCAGTTGGTTGATATTTGTTGCCTCCAAGTTCTTAATAGAGATGTTTGGCCAAGCATTGTTCTATCTATTTTCAAAAATATTTTAGAATAACGGGAAAATTCCAATGAACTAGAGTAAAATTCTTATGACCCAATATTTTAAATGAAAAATGTAAGTAACAGTAATTGCAGCACTAAATTTTTGTTGGACATGTAGCCTGGGGGGAAAAATAGCCTGAAAAATATGTGAATTGATTAATTAGGAAATTAAAAGGCAATATGTAAATCAGAGTTCTGTCATAGAATCATAGTATAATCTGAGTTGGAGAGGACCCATAAGGGTCATCAAGTCCAGCCCCGTCCCTGCAAAGGACAGCCCCAAGAGTCACACTGTGTGCCTGAGAGAGTTGTCCAAACCTTTCTTGAGCTCTATCAGGCTTGGTGCTGTGACCACTGCTCTGGGGAGCCTGTTCCAGTGCCCAACCACCCTCTGGGGTAAGAACCTTTTGCTAAGTGTGATAATAGATCTTTCAAAATAATATAGATTTTTTTTTTTCCTTAAGACAGCAGGCTTGGATGAAAGACAATTATGTCAAAACAGTAGAAATCACTATGGTATTTGACTTTACACCAGAAACAACTTGTACAAGAACTAGGAGGATATGAAACAAATATGTAGATGTTGAACTTTTTACAACCCCTTGACTGATAGTTTTTGACATGAAATTGCAAACAGAGTGTATATTTAGTTGGGTTTCTAAGCAGAAAATACTGAAAAGAGAGGTTACTGAGACACACAAAAAAGTGTACTTTTATCAACTGTCAAGCTATTTAGGAAAGAATAAAGAATAAATGTATTGGCTCCTTTCCTCTTGGAAATTAGTGACTTTGGAAAAAATCATGACTTTTCAGTGTAATATAGTCAGAAATTATAATATGATTGTTGGATGCATAAATTTGAGAACTTTTGAGTGTATGAACACAAAATACACAGGCACTCGATTTGATAAAGTATCACAGCTGTAGGATTGCTCCTTCCAGTTCAGGTCTCTACTCATCCATTTCAGGACAGTTATCAAAATATTAGAAAGGTCACATGGGTAACTTATACTGCCCACCAGTAATCACATAAAGATCTGAATAGTGAATTAAAGATTCCTCTATCTTTCAGGTAATCACACAGAAAGATTTAACCTAGACTAAAAAGCTCAGACAAGAAATAAGCCATGAACTGTCAACAGGCAAAGTGCTTAACTATCAGAACAACTTATCAACAGCTATGATGGATTTTCTATCCCTGGAAAATTTTAAATAAATATTGAATGTTTTTCTGAAACCTCCATCACAATTCAAGGAGAGTTAATGGTCTTGAAAAAAGAATGACTTAAAGCATGTCCTATGGCTTAGTTTATGCATTTTATACTGGATAATTACTATAGTTTCTTTTTGCTTTAAAAGCTGCTACAGTAGAAAAAAGCAAGATATTCAAGAGTTGTAACTAGGATTTGAGGACTAGAATTTAGCATTTTCCTGTTTAATACTTGAGTGGATGGCTTGGGTGTCCATGATGAGACAGTGACTTGTGAATTCTGTCATAGATGCTGTCTCCAGTACATTTAGATAGGGAGATCTATCACTATTCAAGCTTATTTTACATTAGTAATTTGATGATTAATTTTTTTGAAGGCTGGAAACTAGAATTCTTAGTTTCAAAGAGAATCTTGACTGTAATGCGAAGTCATAGTCCTTCAGCTTCTCATTGAAAGTTCTGAAAATGGTTGAGGGAAAGCTTAACCATCTGTTCAAGCTTTTTCTGTTACAGATATTGACATTTGCTAAAGGGAGCTCTGCTTTTCCAAAACAGCTCCCTGCTGTCCAGTCATTACTGCTCCAAGCCAAATAAACCTTATGAAACTCGGTTGCTTAACTCATCCTTACCCTATAATTTGGATCTCTTTCCCAAGTAGCCACTTCTGGTTTCCATAAATATCCTCTGAGACCATGAGGAGAAGGTAATTCTATATTCTCTGCGACAAATACCCAGCTGTTTATTCAAACTCATTTCACACAGCTTCTACCTGCTTGTCTTTGTTGAAGTGGTAAGGTCTTGGCTGTAAAGACAAATTCGTCAACCAATGCAGGATATTTTACTGTGATTTAATCTTACCCTGATTTAGTTCATAGACTCATAAGATTCTTTAAGTTGGAAGAGACGTTAACGATCATTTTGTTCCAAGCCCTCTACCATGGGCAGGGACACCTTCCACTAGTGCAAGCTGCTGTAAGCCTCAGCCAGCCTGGCCTTGAACTCTTCCAGGGATGGAGCCTCCACATCTTTGGGCAATGTGTGCCAGTGCCTCACCACCCTCACAGGGAAGAATTTCTTCCTTATATCCAATCTAAATTTATCCTCTTCCAGTTTAAAGCCATTCTCTCTTGTCCTATCATTACATTCGCTTGACAAATGTCTCTCCAGAAATCTTGTAGGCCTCCTTCAAGTACTGGCAGTCTGCAAAAACATCTCCCTGGAGCTTTATTTTTTCCAAACTAAATAACCCCATCCGTCTCAGCCTGTCTTTGCAGGAGAAGTTCTCCAGCCCTCTGATAATCTCATGGCTTCCTCTGGACTCACTCCAGTAGGTCAAAGTCATTCTTATGCTGAGGACCCAGGTAGAGTCTCACCAGGACAGAATACTGGAGAGGAATCATTTCCCACAACTTGCTGGTCACCCTTCTTTTGCTGCAGCCCAGGATTCAGTTGGTTTTCTGGGCTGCAAGTGCACATTTTTATTTTGTTGCATTGCCAAGCATCAGTACCTTAACAAAGATCTCGGGAAGTTCATGGAACTCACACTGTGAGAAATAATGCAGGGCACATTAAATTTTTTTTTTTCCCTCATATATTCATTCAAATCAAATAAATCCACTTTAAAGCCTAATTTTGACTCTGTCAGAGATCTTTTATTATGCTATTATGATCACATGTAGCAGCATGAAATCAGCAATGTAAATCTATACATAACACATGTTAGTTAATGGTTTTCTAAGTGTATTGAAAACTCAATCTGCTTCCAGAGATTTGCAGTGCCTCAACGTTTAAATCTTTATCAAACATCCTTCCCACAAGCAGTTTCATGATGACCAGTTTAGTCAAACTTTGCTGTCTGTCTCCTCTACAGTGTTTAATGTATTCTAAAAAGCCAAGAATATGATGACCAGGAATTATTAAATATCACCAGTCTAGGTGCAAAAAAAGTTTTATAGAGATTAATAAACCTACAAGGGTAATAAAGCAAAACCTTTCAACTCATGGGAAAATAATAATCCCTTTTATAACATTTCTGATATTTAGGGTTATTGAGGCTGGAATTACTTTGTCTTAGTTATTGATTTCCAAGCCTTCATGATTAGTTTTTTTAAACTTTGCAGAGTCATACTGTGCTTTGCTGTAGGCTCTAAACTAACAAGCAGCTGAAAGGCCATTGGAGTTCCAAACTCACAACATTCCACATGAGGTCTTTATCCCATCTTCAACTGACACATGAAACTTCTGTTTAGGCCCCCTTTCTATATCAAAAGAAAAATTACCTCCCACCTGCCTCCCTTCCTCCCTCACTCCACCTTAACAGCTATGCAGACTTTGTAGACAATTATTTCTTCCTTTACATTAATCAGTAGGAGCAGGGTGACTCGCTCCACCAACAAACAGGAAAGTCCTTCTAGGTCATCTGCCCTTCCCTCCACTGGAGCAGAAGGTGTAACAATTGGCTCAACGCTTGATGTGCAAATACCTCTATCTCTTTTTTCAGCCTAATAGGCAAGTTATCAGGAAATTTTCTCCTTAACTGGAGATTTAGAGGCTCTCATTTTCACTTCTAGAAATGGATAAACGAGCATTTCAGAGAATCATGATTTCAAGTAGATAAAAGCTGCACTGATGAAAGACGCTTCTATATTGCCAGGGTTTGGTCTGTCTTTTTAGCACAAGAAGTGTCAGGATGAGAAATCTAAAACTGTCATGACGTCCATTAGAACCCGGTACTCACAGAGCCAGAGGTCCCAGCCTGGCATGTACTGGGACCATGATGCCCATTTGGAGCAGGGAGCTGCACCAACATCCTACACACAGAGACATGGAGAACATGGCACAGAGAATAAAAGCTGCAGAATAGCATCCAACACTGTCTTGTACAGAAAGCAAGAGTTTGCCATCTCCAAGGCAAGAATGCATGAAATTCCAGCTGTGTTGCACTCTGCACATCAGTTCTTCCCATCGCCCTTCAAACTTGAGGAAAAGGAGATTGTTGTTTGTTCTCCTTTAAAAGCTGTTCTCTTGATTAAGCAGCTCCTTCTGCTCCCCTGAGTGAGGCTGCACTTGGACAGCAGGTAAGGGGAGATCGATTTTACATGAAGCCTGTGACGGGAGATCCTTGGCCATAAGGGGCACAGAAAGTCCATAATAATTATTATGGTCTTTTCAATGGTCATTACACATATAGAAGAGAAGAGAGGAAGCTGTGGTATATTTAATGTGGTAGAAAGAAAACTGAAGCCATTACAGATATCTTAATTTCTGCTCAGTATTTAGCAGAAGAGTCTTACCATGCTTCAGCCTCTCAGTCGGGAGAAATTACAATGCCCTATGAATAATAGATGAAGTGCTATTTTGATGATGTAAATTAGTATTAATGCAGAAGATTATTTTAATAGTGCACATAAATGGAATTTTCAGTGTTGAAAGGAACCCTAATTAAATCTGATTCTTTCAACCATTCACTGCTACACCACTCAGCATTTTGGCAGGGGGGAGGCTGTTTGTTTTCTCTAACACTTATTTCTGTCTCCTCTTTAAATCATTTATTGTTATATTTAGTCACTACAATCAAAAAGTAAAATAAAATTCTAATGATGAAGTCAAACAAGAAGCCTTTAATAATGCAGAGCACACTGTACCAGAAGGAAAACATGCCAGTACCTAGGGAGAGTCATACTGGGGACAGGCATGTTTTAATGCTAGGAAGCTGCAGAAACTACTTTCCATTCCTCTTGCTTGTTTGTAACAAAACTTTGGAATTTCATCAGCACAGAACAACCAAGGGCTGTTCCTACAGAAAGCCCAAAGGATTTTTCTGCCTTGACCTTTGCTTTGCCCATTGCACACAACGTATACAATGTGTACTGCTCAGTGATATACATTCACCATTACTACATAATTGGAATCCTGCATTAGAACTGGCTTGGGAAAAACAGGCAGTGACATCGCATCCTTCAAAGGTTTTTTGTCCCACAGGAATTTCCCATTCAGCAGGCATCTATCCAAAGCCCTGCTTACTTAAGAGCGACTTCCCTATTTGGACTGACCTTCTGCAAGTTCAAGTGCTTTTAAATAATGTTTTCTAATCCATATGCAGGAAAATAATTATATCAATGAGATTACTGTACAACCTGTCACTTGCTGTGCTAGTCTTTTGAGCAATATTTGTGACTATGTATTGTGCTATAATTCATAATGAACAATGACAAAATATCAATGGCATATTTATCTGAAGAATCATTATTTATATGTTTTATGACAGGGCTGTTCCATAATTTATTGTAAAGCTGATTGGTGTTGTAAATACATTGTGCAATAGTTTCTAATATATGTTCACAATACATTATTGTAGCAGTGAGATTAAAATCAGGTGTTTATTACTGAGGCATTTTTAATCTGGTACAAATCATAAAGGAGAAGCCAGGAGTGACTCACCAGCTTGGTAGAAATTGGAGTTAATTAAATACTTACATGAGAACAATAGCTGCTGTCAAACTGGAAGGCCACTGACAACAGACTGCAGAGCTTCTGCATTCACGACACCACATGAGGCTTATTTCAGGTTTGCTTCATTTTCTTTTGTTCTGGTGATCTTGATACAGATATAAATGCCTGTTTACAGATAAAAAATAGTTTTTTGAATCACTCCTCTGGATAAAGAAAGCCATGAGGAGTTTAAATTTTTGCTGTTCTCCTGGGACCTTCAATAACATGTCTCTCAGGTAGGGATAGAGGTTATCACCCCTGCACATCCAGGCTTTCCTCCTCCACAGATGCCACTGGCTCCTCAAACCTGTCAGCAGAGCAGATGTCATCAGTGCACCTCAACCAAGATTTGAAGAATTGAGAGAACTACATACCCATGGAAGAAAGCAAAGAGGGGAAAAAACCCCACTGTGGTCGAGGGACAGGTATTTGTGCTGTATACATCTATCCTTCAATCAAGTCATACCTGTTTCTCCTCTTGAATCACATTTTTCTACTAAAGAGAACATAATTTATAAGTGTGCAGTCACCAGCTCTGTCTCCTCCAGATCCATCCCACCTTTTCAAGGATGTTCACATAATGTGTCCCCCAACCTCTTGATGGCCAGCTCAGCTTGCTCTGGGAAGGCAGCACTGCTCACTTGACTGACTCCTCTACAGCAGAGGTCTTTGGATTTTCCCCCACCACCTCCTTGATGCCGTCTAACCATAGAACTAGACTAGGAGAATAAACAAATTAATTGACCAAGTGACACCTGGGTCAGATTTGGGTGTAAACACAGCATAAAGTGTAACACAGAAGAAAGGTTTCCTGAGCAAACCAGTTAAAACCACAAACCCCAGTGGGGTTGGGGAAATGTCAGTTCAGGTCCATCACCAATAAATCTATTTCAACACTGATATATGTGGTGACATTTAATTTTCTTCTATGACTTGCATTGTGTGACTGGGTTGGGCTTCCTCTGTGCTGTTCTTGAAGGGCCAGCACCAGGCTGAGATTTTTCAGTAAGACCTTGCACAAAAATGGGAGGTTAAAATAATATGTGGCTAATAATTAACTCATTTTCTCATAATTTTAAATTCCTCATAACACTATATTAAAAAATATAGTGCAGTCATAGACCTAAAGGTATATCATTGCCATCAGTGTCATAGAAATTGCTCTCAGAGAAGCAATAATGAGAACTTCAGCATTGCTTATTCTCAGCCAACTTTCAGGGTTTGTAATGTGTCACTGCTACTTGTCTGCAGTCATTAAGGAGGTCATCTGAAAAGACAGACCTGAACTTGGACTTCAATATTTTCATCATGGAAATTTAAGCTTCACTCAGATGCGCTGACCTGAAAGAGGCACTTAATCAAAAGGGATCTCTGCTCAGAAAGAGAAAGCTGAGGTTTTTCCAGTAATGGCTAAAAATATGGTTGTCATGGCTGTGCATTTAATTGCACATCTGTTTGCAAGGTTATGATTTCCATTCCAGTTCACTGACATTTATTTTCAAGACACTTCCAATCTGACTACAAATTCTGCATGTAAGTCTAGCAGCCACAAAACTAGGAAAGAGGTGTGTTGTAGCTGAAGATAAAAAGTGACATCTTAAAACGCTCCTTAACATTTTCCAAATACTCTCTGTACATCATCTTAGGAAAGTTTGTTTCTTCTTTGACTTTCTCATGAAATGTAGAGAAAATATTTTTTTTTTTTACAAGGCCAAGATTGAGCTTCATTCCTAAAGCAGTTACTGATGAAATAATTTGTGCCTGTTTTACTTTCACCTTGAATTTCAAGATTAAGGTCTTTACGTTCGGATGTCAGCTCAAACATTAAAGCCGAAAACCAGACACGTGTGAAGGACCACTGAGTCCTTCATACTGCTCACCTCTTCACCCAAATTGTAGCATATTTCTGGAAGAAGATTTTAAAATCTTGTCAGTGTTTCAGTGTTTTTTGTTGTAGAATTGTGTGGAGAAGGCAGGCAGCTGTAATGTGCACTATTGAAAGATAATTTTGAAAATCTAAGTAATGGAATTTGACAGGGATGAAATTTTCTGTCCTTAGGATGGTCTGTGGTACCAACAGAGTACTGTTAACCTTAGCAGGGACTTAGGGGCCCTGGAAAGATATCTCTTTCCAGTGCAGTATCCTCATCACTCAGGCAAGGGAAAATCACCAGCTGCTGCTATTGAAACAAGTTGAGGAATGAGCATTTTTAGGTCTTCCATCTACCTTGTGAATAGCAAGAAAATGTTTCCTTCCAGTGGTTTCTTTTGTTAGCATTATAACCCAATTCCATGGACAGCATTCAAGTGAGTTCTGGCTGCGTTGACTGCAGCTGCTGATTTGTTCAAGAGGAAGACAGTAAGCATGGGGGTTCCAACTTTTTCAATTTCTCCTCAAATTTTCCTCTTACAGTTTCAATTTACATTTCTGTTATACTCCTAAAAATTGGAATACCATGCATAGAAGTCAGAATATATATTTATAGCTTCCACACAATAAGTTTGCTGTTGCAAGGTGACCCTCTTCTACCAACACATCATCTTCATTACATTTCTTTTTGGAGAAGATTTCTGGTGGAAGATGTTGCAGCTTCAGGTTAGATTCACAAATATGAGTAGGACCAACACCAGCCTCAGATCTGGGGTTATAGCAGTTGTTCCACATTGGCTGGCCTACTGGCTAAAGATCCTTCCTCTCAACACATTTTTGTCTTCCAAACAGCTCAGAATGATGCCACCTGCTTCCTTTTACTCATCAAGCAAAGTGGCAGGGCAAGGGGCACAGATACCTGGTTTTTCATCCCCTGACACCTAAACTGGAAATACTTTTTGTGTTTTTCCAGATCTCTTCCTTTGGTCTTATTCTGTCAAAAGAATGCTGAATAAGCCTCTGGAAAACCAAAAGGCAGGTATCCTGAACTAGGCACATTGATGGATACTTCAGAAATTACTTGTCCTTAGCTATCTGCATTTCTAAAATTCAAATAATGATTGTTACTTACCTTGAGGGCATATTGAGAAGATTAATTCATTAACTGTGTTCATAAAGCAGAACAGTATCTTTTGGCTCCTAATTTAAATTCAGTAGCCAATGTTGTTCCTAAATCAATATGTAGAGATGTGAACAAAAAAGATTTGTCTTTCAAAGGAGTTTGTGTCCATTCATCTCTCAGCAAGAGTTCTCCTACTCTCTCTACTTTTAATTGACTCAGTTGAGAATTGGGAACCAAACCTCTGACCATTATGATCTAAGTTTGTGTTTGTCAGAGGAAAAATCCAGCCTAAATAGTGCAGCTATTATACTCTCCACAACAGCAGCTACCCATGATTAAAGTGTTATTCTCATTAACTCCATAATAAGCTTCTGCAATCAGAAGATACTTCACTAATGGAAACTTTCTGAGAGTGCCTCTACTCTGATTAAATGTCTTTTGTGCATATTTGCAATTGCAAACATACGTACATACACATAAACATTTCAAATGTCCATGCCATGCTCTTACCTCTGCAGAACCATGGAATAATTTTATCTCTTCATAAAACAGACAGTATGTTGTCATTTCCTTTCTATTATTTCCTCCCTATTTCATGGATCATCTGACCATAATATTTTGATATTTATTATAGGAGGACTGAAGAGGATGTGGATCTGCCTGTCAAATGTAGCTTTCCCCAGTCCTCTTATCCTCTCATTTCTGTTTACAAGTCAACTCCATTCCTTTCAACTTCTTCTGAAATACCTGATGATTTCAGGTGATGTCATTGGTTTGAACATGAAGACTAAATTGTTAAATATAATGTCATTATCATTCTTCAGGGTTTCTGCCAGTTGCCTAGAGAGGTGATGAAAGAATTCTTTCCTTCTTAGGTATAATTGTCTCTTGGAATGTAGAGGAAGGTTTTGCTTCTCTCTAAATCACTCAAGATTGCTACAGACAGGTGGTAAGTGATCTCTGAATCACAGAATCAATTAGGTTGGAAAAGATCTCTAAGATCAACAAGTGCAGACTTTGACTGAACACCACCATCTCAACTAGACCATGGCACTGAGTGCCACATCTAGTGATGGAACCTCCACCACCTCTCTGAGCAGCCCATTCAAATGTTTGACAACCTTTTCTGTGGAGAAATTCGTCCTAAAGTCCAACCTGAACCTCTCCAGACACAGCTTGAGGCCATTTCCTCTGGTCCTGTCACTGGCTGCCTGGGAGAAGAGGTGGACCCTCGCCCAGCTCCTCTCAGGGAGTTGTAGAGTGATAAGGTCTCCCCTGATCATCCTTTTCTCCAGGCTGAGCCCCCCACAGCTCCCTCAGCTTCTCCTCATCAGACTTGTGCTCCACACCCTTCCCCAACTCTGTTGCTTTTCTCTGAACATATTCCAGCACCTCAATGTCCTTCCTGAATTGAGGGCCCCAGAACTGGACACAGCACTCGAGGCATAGCCGCCCCAGTGCCCGGCACACTGAGACAATCACTGCCCTGCTCCTGCCGGCCACACTAGTGCTGGCACAGAAGGCCAGGAGGCCACCGGCCTCCTCGCCCACCTGGCCACACACCAGCTCACGTTCAGAATGCCCCATACATTCGAGTGGTGCAGAGTACTGCAGTGGGATTTTTGCTTTTGTCTGTATAATTTTGCACTCCCTGCCACCTATGAGTACTGGAGGATGTCATGGCAAAGCCTTTGGTCTTCTTTGCATGCCATACTATAGCACTGGCAATAGATTTTTTTATTGTAAGTCTTATCACAGACTGTTATAAATGCTTTATTGGCCTGTGAAGGCATGTGAAATAAATTTTTATAGACTTTTTTGTACTACACATTTATTATACCCTTGTTAATAATTGTAAGGAATTGAACTTGTTGAACCAACTAATCCAGTCCAGCGTTTGCATGTTCACTTTGGTGTGACCAGTTCTTTATTCAGCCAAACATTTTCAATGGATTTTTCAACTCTCCTGCAATTCATCTGTGTGCAAATACAACAATCTGGACAAGTCTGAGTGGTAACCACTTGTCCAAGTGGTGAACTTGCAGTACAGTCTGCACTTAGCTAAGCCACTTGACTCCAGCTGTGGAAACAATTCCATTTCTGGGAAGCATTTAAACACACAGAATAATTGCTTGAGATGATTGAGATTATGATGGATTTGCAAGGATTTCCAAGACAAACAGAAAGGACACTGGGATAAGGCAATCAAGGCCTCCCATGTCTACAGTTAATGGAGCACCAAGGAACTGTGTGACCAAAACTTCTCTGAGATACATCAGAAAGTAGGGAACCCATTAAGCAACCAGGCATAGATTTACTCGGTGGAAAAGGAAAACCACTACCTTAGAAAGCATTTGTACTCCTGGCTGTGGTGTATCTATAGATGATCATCTGAGTTGATGAATTTACAGCACAGATGGATCTGGTCTCACTCCATGGTCACTTCCAGCTGTGCTGGGGTTTTTCAGACTCATTCTGAAAGATCTTTTAATTTCTATGGGTTCCATAACGATAAAGGTTCAGCGGCTTGGAAGATGGTCTTATTTTTCCCCATGGCAAGTCTTTTAGTTTCTTTCAGTTCTATTTTTCTACACTATGAAATAGCACAAAACTCTGCCCACCACCGAGCTGTGGTAAAAACAAAGCAATTTGTAAGAGTAAAAGTCACTTTTGTTTTTAAATACTCCCACATTTCATATATTGTGGAGAGGAAATGGAAATTAATATACCAGGTTTTTTCCTTGGTTTCTGATAAGATTTTTACACTGGTTTTAATCCTTTAAGATACTGGGTTAATATCTGGGCAACGTCTGAAGTCTCCAGTGGGAGCTTTGAATCCACAGCATTATTAGAATGAGCTGTAGCTCACGTTCCCCGAAAACAAAATTATTAAGGAGCAGACAGGGCACAAGCCAGACTAACCTTTTTATACTCCTTTAGTGCCAAAACATTGTTCTTGGTAGCGTCTTTCTCATGCTCCTCTTTATTTCCTCTTGGGTGGTCGACAGCAGAAGCCCAGAGCGCAAGTCAGGTGACAAGAAGATTTCTCAGCAGGGTCTGAAGTTAAAAAGATCCAGAATCACTGGAGCCAAAGCTGCAAAGATGTGCCAAATCTGTGCTTAGCCTAGCTCTGCTACAGGAAATTATTACCTGCCCTGACACCATGCTTTCCATCTGGCTTCCCTTTGGTTTCCTTAAGCAAAAAAAATAAATCAAAGTTCTTCATTTATAATCGTATGAGAGAGATGTCAGTGGCACTTTGAGAATTTTACTGAATTAAGTAGTCCACGCAATCCTCAACAAAGTAGTTGAGAGAAAAGATCTTGAAAGGCTTTGTATTAAATAAGTGAAAAAAAGAGGAAAACATCACACTAGAGACACTGATAAACAAACAAAGGCCTTATCTGAACATATGTCTATAGCCATTGTCAAATGATTAAAGAATCGCAATTTTTCACTTTGGAAGAATGAATAAATAAGTGATGTTTGGAGTTTTAAACTGTAAGACCTGTGGTCTCACCTTTTATTGATTCAGATGCTATTTATCTC